>JANRMT010062804.1:7894480-7968560 GCA_026402145.1 Polypterus bichir lapradei
TCCTCCTGGGCGTCCCGGCCGGGCTCCAGCCCCGGCCGGGGACCACACTGCCCCGCCGCTAGCGAGGACACGTGGGTCCGAACGGCCCAACCCGAAAGGGCAGCACGTCCCCGGTGAGGGTCCTACTATGTCCCCAGGGTCCAACACGGCACCCTGGGACATCCGTCTTCGGCACCCCCTCCGGCGCAAACATGCCCCTCTGGTCTGCGCCGCTCTCGCCCCCGCTGTTCCCCGCCGCGGGGTCACTGTAGGCCTCCCGGCGTGGAGCTCTCCCGCGGAGCGGCCCGTTCCAGGAGGGCAGGTCCCTGACGACATCGGCCTCAGCGCTCGTCGGGGCTTCGGGCCTGTAAACAAAGAAAACAGAGGGCCAGAAGCACTGCCAGGACACTCACCCCGAGTGCCCCGTCGGTCCCCGTACCGACAGTGCTCCCGCCCCCCTCCGACAGCCCCTAACTTGCCTGCTGAAGTCCTCCGCCGCAGGTTCCATGCCTCTCCGCTCGGTGTCCGTGGCACCGCTCTCGCAGGCAGCTCGCCCAGCCGCCCAGGGGATTTCCTCTGCCCGCGCAGAGGACGGCCCTTCTCCGGACGCGCGCACCCAGCGCCGCGTCCTCTCCTATCGGAGGAACCGGCATTCACCCTTCGGTTCCTCCTTCTTCTCTTGGACGCCCTGACGGTCTGGGTCTGAGCACAGCAAAAGCTCAAATCCAGCCCCGTCTGCGTCCAGGCAGAGCGACAGGAGACAGCAGCGGGTTTGGAGCGCAGGGCGCTAGGACCCAGGGCACTCAACAGCCCCGATCCTGCCAGCCCCTGCGTTTTTAACCTCCTCGCCTCGCTAGCCGTCTGCACCGCCGCGTCCGCTGTCGGGGACTTGCCTACTTGAAGCTGATCGTCCCTTAAAAGGTCACAGCCGTGTTCGGCGAAACCCCCCAATTGCTTTACGGGGACGGTAATACTCACCCCCCCCGTCGTGCTCTGCCGGCCTCCGGTTCCAGCACCGCGCCGATCCTCCGTCTCAAGCGGCGTCTCTCCCGTCGCGGCTGCCTTCCCCATCAGCTGCTCACACTGAGCGGCGAGAACACTTAGCAACTCCTTCAGCGACGGCTCGGCGGGCCGAAGGGATTCCTCCGACACGCGCCGAGCCGCTGGTGGAGAGAGAGAGACAGACGTCAGTGGGCTTACCTGTCCTTCAGCTCCACGCGACGCCTGCCTCCTCTGGGCCACTCCCTCTGGCCCAATCGGGTCTCGTTTTGGCACGAGACTGGCGTTCCTAGGTCCCGCCTCCATCCAATCATCGGCGGGCACACCAGACACACCAGCCAATCCCGTGCCTGTCAGCGGGCGGGACATCCGGCCCGCGGCCATCTTGTCTCCCCTGTTCTGGGTGCGGAGACGTGCCTCTTCGCAGCTCCGCAGCTGCGGCGATTCTTTGAGCCGCAGCGGCTCCGATTTCGCAGCCTCCTCTGCTGCCACCGTCGCGCTGCCGACAGCCCGTGGCCCGGCGTGCTCCTGCCACGGACGCGGATCCGGATCGTCCCTCCCTGTAGAAAAGGTAAGTGCGACCCCGAAGGGCCGATTACTGCAGGGCAGGGCACTTACCTCCCGGATCCCGTCATGCCGAGGCCCCTGCCTCGGTGTGGCCTTCTGCGTCGCCCCGCCGGCCTGGCTGTCCATCCGGACGGCGCGACCCTCGGAGCCCGCTGCGCTCCGGCGACGTCGGTTTCTCCCCCGCACCCGGGGATGGCCTCTCTGCGGTCCGGCGGCGGTTTCGGGGTTTAACCGCTCCCGCGGGGTTGTGCACGAGCCGCTCCTGCGGCCAGTATGTGGGGTCCGCTGCTGCGCCGGGCCGTTCACAGAATTGATTGATTTTGGTGCAGGTCCCCGCCTTGCACCAGGCGGAGTATCCTGCCGACTACGCCACTGTGAACGCTGGCCCCGGCACAGACAGACGGACAACATTTTTGCACCCACACACCGTTTATTATACATTATATACAAGTCTTTGTGCACTCACAACCCCAGTGCCTCCAGCACCGATTTCCCCAAAGTCCAGGGCTCACAGTCCTCTTGCCTTCCTGGCCGCCTTCCGTCCTCTCTCTCCAGCTCAGTCTGCTACCTCCCGACTTCCACCTCCTGACTGGAGAGAGGCGGCCCCTTTTATGGGGACCCGGACGAGCTCCAGCTGCTTCCCGGCACCTGACGTTGGCCACACCCCTGTGTGGCGGAAGTGCCGGCTGCGCACCCGGAAGCCGTCCGTGCATCCCCAGTCGTCTTCCCCCCGGCACTTCCTGGTGTGGCGGAAGTGCCGGGCTCCCGGGATAATTAGGCACTGGGGCGCCGCCTGGCGGTGGCCACGGGTCCCTACAGGGCTGGGCTTCCAAGCCCTGTACCCGAGGCCCCCTGCATAACCAGGACGGACGCCCCCACTCGGTCTGAAGGAGGCACACGCCCTCCTCCGGTCCTCCAAGGCGTCCCGGCCGGGCTCCAGCTCCGGCCGAGGACCAGGTGTGATCAACCGGCATCGGGGCGCCGCCTGGCGGTGACCACGGGCCCCTACAGGGTAGGGCTTCCATGCCCTCGACCCATGGTCCCCAACAGAACCAGGACGGACGCCCCCTCACGGTCTGGAGGAGGCACAAGCCCTCCTCACGTCCTCCTGGGCGTCCCGGCCGGGCTCCAGCCCCGGCCGGGGACCACAATATATACAAATCTACATATATATATTAGGGGTGGGACTCGATTAAAAAAATTAATCCAATTAATTAGAGGCTGTGTAATAATTAATCTTGATTAATCGTATGTAATCGCACACAGGGCCGATCCTGGGTAGATGGCCGCCTTTGTGCGAATGTGGTTTCGCCGCCCTACGTACCTATTTTCTATTATGATATGACGGATATTACTATTACATGTACTACTTCAAACAGGATTAAGACGGTGTTAGGGTTAGAGTCGGGATGTATAAATAAAATTTAATTTCAAACGATTAGTTTTTATAAAAACTAAATAAAGAATCACAAAAATAAAAAAATCACATACATACATTAATTTATTAGTTAAACATCAAAGAATGATTCTCCTAGCTTTAACAGTAGCAAATTCATCTATTATGTTTAAATGATCCAGTTTTTCACAAATTTCAGATTCTATAGACAGAAGCACAACATCACTCAATCGTTGTTGCCCGATAGTGGAACGGAGATCATTTTTAATTATCTTGAGTTTTGAGAAGCTCCTTTCAGATGCTGCCACTGATACAGGCAACGTGAGAAAAATGCGTAATGCAATGCAGAGATTCGGAAAACAAACCCGCTTTCACGTTTTGTCTTTCTCTCGGACATTCTACAAAATAGTTAGAATAAAGGGCTAATTCAAATATAATAATAATTTTGTAATAATCTTGGGCCTAATTCACACAAGTGACATATACACAATACACACTAATGTCATGTCAGTGTGCATTGGGCAATAAGTAAACATGTAAAAGTTTGTAATTTTTCTGAAATATTTCATTAACACTTTGAGCCCCACGTGCGCCACCGATGGTCATTTTAAATGTAAAAATACATTGCCGGTGAAAACGTGGGCTCAAAGTGTTAAAAAAATCTGTACATACTTTCTCAATGAAACAGCATATCATAATCATAACGTACGTTTGTGTAGAACCACGAGTCCTGAGCCTTTGTGTAGTCCAAACAAATAGAATCAAACCAAACCAAACCAGCCTAGATTAGAAAGCCGGCTTATTTAATCGTTCTAAGCGACAGGCAGCTCTGCACACAGTGACAAACAGTCAATTCAGAGATCGCCGCAGCCCCGCTGTCTTTTGCCGCTTCTCTTGACTCGCAATCCCATTGAGGAACGTACGCGTCTCACATGAAATCTATCGCCTTCGCGACGCAACTATGAAACATGCAAGTTGAACGTTGACTAAAGGACTACACACATTTAGAGTTTTGGTCGCGCGTAGTAAACACATGGTAAGCAATGGAACCGTTCAGACAGAGCGTGCGATGAGCCGGCAACCATCAAAGGCTTTTGCGCCCGCTCGCGCGAGCAAATCGCTATGTATGTGGAGTCCCTAATAGGCATCAGCGCATCGACTACAATACACGCTACACGCAACTTTGTCAAACTTTGCTCACTGCAAACGCCGCCGCTGCTATAGTCGTCGGCCGCCCTCAGACTTTAAAATTCAAAGGCGGACAGCCGCCGGTCGCAGCGTCGCCGGCTGCTGCACGTCTCCTCAACGGCCGCCTTTGAGTTTGGCCGCCCACGTGCGGGGCACGTTTTTGCCCGTCGCCAGGATCGGCCCTGATCGCACACATAAATTTGCCCCAAATCGCAAATGTGTTTTTTTAATTTAAAAGGGTTTTAGTGGGCGACATAATCAAATAATAGACATGGACATGAATATTGTAAACTCAAGCTCTTTTAATTTCTGAAAAAAAAAATGCTTTTAAACTGCATTTGAATTCAAAACAGAAACAAAAATATCATCCCTGGTTAAAATTGAGCAGACTTAAAAATAAAGTTGTAGTTTAAGTACTTTAAGTACATTTTCAGAATGGTATTGTCTTTAAATAATAACCAAAATTTCAACAGAAAGTGCAGTTTTTCTTCTTAAAAAAATAAGTCAGAAACATAAAAGGTAATTTGACCAACTTAATCTTTAAACTCTGAGTAACCTTAGCCACTCTTATTTTGTACATTAGGCTAAAACAGTGTGATCATTGAACATTTTGTAATTAGATGTAATTAGAATTACTAACGGTCACGGAACTCCAATGATCCCCAGTAAGAGCCACAAAGTCCGCTTTCTGTAATGCATCTAATTTTGCTTGGTTGTGCACAAAACCATGCTTTTATCAAGGCTTCGCTCGGGTACTTTTTTGAAATTAAATTTTCCTCCGATCAGGAACACGCTTCATTCCGAGTGTAACATTTTTGTAGCTGTGATGTGTGTATCAGTGTAATCGATGTACCAGGAAATCATGCATTGACAAAAGTTCCCCTTTGCTTGGAATTGAAAATGTGATTAAATGCGTTATTTTTTGTTATGGAGTACATGCATCGAAGCTTCTCAGCTGTGCTTGTGCTAAGAATAGGAAAGATTTTAAAAATAACGTAACATGATTCTGCGTTAACTGCATATTTTTTCATACGTCTCAAACCAAGGAAATGCGAGGTTAAAATGAACCGAGAAGCACGCGTACATACTCAGTACATCCCCTCTCGGGAATCAAACCTCGGATGTAGGCGATAGAGGCGAAGCCTCTACAATTACGCCACGGTGTGTGGCTTATTGATTTGAGAGTATGTAGATCGGGATATATATATATATTCGCAGCGGAGACGTAGTGTGTTAAAGAAGCTATGGAAAAGAAAAGGGAACATTTTAAAAATAACGTAACATGATTGTCAATATACAGTAATTGCTTTGTGAGTGTTGCTGTGATCAAGGATTCGATTATCATTATTTGTTTCAATCAGGGTCGTATTTGTACGATGTGTTGTGTTCAAGTTACATTCTGTGTTTGTCAGTCGTTGTAAAGATTAAATTCTGTAATTACAGCCACATTAGCTCCACAAATGAGACACACGGGTTTACCGGCAATGTCAGTAAACATATACTCAGCCTCCCATCGGTTTTTAAAGGCTCTATTTTCAGAATCAACTTTTCTCTTCGGCATCGTGTGGGCTAGCTTCACAATAACTTGCAGCAATGCGGTAATTGTTCGGCAAGGCAGCTGAAGCGCTGCATTATGGGATCTGTAGTTTATTGTGTTACCAGCGCTTCATATACCCGGGCCATTAATAACAATAATACAGTATATAAAATGATCTCGCGGGCCGGATATAATTACACGCCGGGCCGGATGTGGCCCGTGGGCTTTGAGTTTGACTCATATGGACTAAATTGAACTTGAAAAGAAATATTTTTTGGAATGTGATCGCGCAAGTCAGTACATCGAGCCCGCGTGCTATTGTGGTTTTGCTTGTGTGCTTCAGTAAGTTACCGTCCTCTCGCTCTTACTTTTTTACCGTTCATCTAATGAATACACTGAGTATGGCTTTACCAAAACAATCATTGATCGCGAATAAAGTATCCATTATTCATGAAGCTTCAATAGGTGAATAGGTGATCTGTCTTTCTGCGTTAACCGCATGCGTTTTCATACGTCTCAAACTAAGGGGATGCGAGGTTAAAATAAATCGAGAAGCGCACGTACATACTTAGTACATCCCCTCTCGGGAATCGAACCTCGGACGTGGGCGCTACAGGCGAATGCTTTACCATCGCGCCACTGCGTGTGGTTTATCTATTCGAGCGTAGCAGTGTAATTAGGTTTTTGTTCAGTACTCTTTGGAACTGTTACTTTTTGTCTGCGCACTGCGTCAGTTCACGTGAGCCGCTGAATATGGTTTTATATGTCAGTCGCTCGCTTCTAATTGTTTCGCTGCCTTCTTAATTATATAATGCATGTTTTCTAAAGCGTGTTTTGTAGCTCTTCCTGGCTTTCTACGTAATGCGTGATTACGTGAGAGGCGTGATGATGTCATACGGAACTCCGCCCCTCCAGCTCAACTCCATTACAGTAAATGGAGAAAAACAACTTCCAGTTATGACCATTACGCGTAGAATTTCGAAATGAAACCTGCCCAACTTTTGTAAGGAAGCTGTAAGGAATGAGCCTGCCAAATTTCAGCCTTCTACCTACACGGGAAGTTGGAGAATTAGTGATGAGTCAGTCAGTCAGTCAGTCAGTCAGTCAGTCAGTCAGTGAGTGAGTGAGGGCTTTGCCGTTTATTAGTATATATATATATATATATATATATATGCATACACCAGTAACGATGTATTGCATAATAACGTGCAGTGAATACATTTGACTTGAGCAGTCCTAGTTTTCATACTCTTTCTCTGTCTCTGTTTACAATTCGTTTGCTCTGAGGTCAATGCGCTTTCTGTTTCCTGAGCAGCTCTTCTTTTCTCCACCATAGCGGCCCGCTGCTTCTCTTCTTTTCACGATAAAACTGATTAAGTTAGTTTTTGTGTTGTAATTACTTAGTACGTTTTCTTTAATTTTTCACTTAAGTTGGCACTTAAGTCTTCAATCTGCCTCAAGAATGATTAGCGAAGGTGGTAGGGAATGAAAACGGCGCCCATACGCATATACAGTATGTATTCGTTTGCTATGTACTGAACAAGAACACAGACTGCACTGACACTGAGAACAGAGATGTCACTTCCTGGCGCCCTTTTTCTGATATCTGACAGGTTGTTCCACTAGTCTTTTTTTTTTTTATTTTATCAGTCCTCTTCTCGCCCGCACACCTCCACATCCTTTTTGCTTGTAAACTGCCACTCCATCCCAGCTATTAGCGTGTACAGCCCCCTCTCGCCCATACTCCTTGCTGCTGTATTAAGCTGCTACGCCCCCGCTATTACCATGTACAGCCCCCTCTCGAAAGCCCACCTCCCCATACTCTTTGCTTGTGAACTCCGCTGCGCCTCTTTCCCGCTATTAGCTTGTTCATCATTGAGTGATCGGCAATACTGTATCCCGCTCCGCACCTCTCCCACTTGTGATCCTACTTCTAAAGTATTTGCCCATCTGCCCGCTCGTCCTTTGCCATCTCTGCAGATCATTAATCTGCCTGTGCAATGTCATGCAAGATGACAGCCGGGCGCTCAACTAAATTAAACTAAATTTCAGCCGGAGCGCCCAGCTAAAAGACGCTAGGGAGAACACTGCTGTTGCATCTAAAATATGAGGTCAATGGGAGGGCCCCAACTTGGAAAATGACTACCAATTCCAGGGGATACTGTTCATCACATACTTGCATATTTGATATACATTATTTTTCCCCAGGGTAAAAATTATCTTTTTACATGACCTTTGGGTATTAGACCACAGGGGCAGCCTTTGTGCAGTGTCCCTGGAGCAAAATTTTAGGAAACCTTCCAGATGCTAGTACAGATTTTTGGCCACAGAACCACCACTGTGCCCTAAAATCATTCTTTTGTTAAATTTAGGTGGCTCTTTAATCCAACTTGAAGCTGGGTCTACACTACACAAAGAATATGAAAAACAACCACCAAGTCAGGCAAGACATAGGACAGCACATACACAGTGTGGCCTGTAGGTGGTGTCACTGAGCCCCAAAACCCCAGACATAACTACACACAGACAGTCCAGGTTCCTTTCCTAATCCCTCTTTTAGTTCTCCAAGTGAGTGTTGTCTTCTTCCTCTCAACTCTTACTCCCTGAGCTGAGTGGAAGATTCTCTTTTACCTCTTGACCTAGCATACTTCCAGTCCTTACTCATTTGCCAGGAAGCTCTTGCACATCAGGCAGGTCTACTGTGGTCCTTGTATCATCACTATTCAAGAGATCCCCGTGATGCAGGCAAAAAAGGACAACACTCATGCTTGTCTGCAGGCGTCTATAATGGGGCTTGCAAGATGGGATGACACCCAGTGCACTCTTACCGTAAGTGGGAAGTCACCCACTGTGCTGTCCTTACAGGATTCTAAGTTCATCTTAGGTGTCGCTCAGTGGGTGTTAGGACGTGTTGCTGCTGTAATGCCTTTCTACATCCAGGCACAGAAAAAAGATATTGTCATTCCATCCCTGACCTTCCATTATCAAGGCCTCCTGGCAGGTAAGGGAGTGAGCTCCACACAGGCTGGGATGATGGTTTATCTCGCATAATAGATGCTCACATATGCCCATTCAGAAAAGGGCATTTAATCTCGTAATGAAACTAATGACGTATATTTGGTCTGCGTGAGGAAACTTGAGCCGACAGGGAACCAAAAGGCAAATTGCAGCATTGGTTAATTTACTGTTTGTGTACTTCTATGAAGAACCTTTTATGTCACCATTTCACCATCTAATCTACTGTATTATGGACAGTATTCTGAGAAGAAGTGCTCTGAGGTAATTTAAGCAAGATGTTGCACCTCTCAGTCTCAGCCCTATTGCATAATGTGTGCCAGACATGTTTTACTGTTATGCTGGCTACACACAAAATTATCTGAAAAAGTCAGCACACCCTCTTCAAATACTTTGGTTTTACATATCAGGGCATAACTGGAACTTTATCTGGCATTTGTGGCCAAAGATGCTTTTTGTTTTATGGTAATTGTTTTTTTAGAAAAACCCAATTTAGAGTTATCTTGTAAAATATATAAAGAGTACTCTTCCTCTAGTCTGCATTTAGACAATCTTCTGGCCCTGATGCCAGGTTTCAAAGGATTGTAGTATTTTAAGCTTAGTTTAATCTAAAAATGGTAAATTTTAACATATGCAGCAGATGAATTAGAACACTGTGATGAGTAAGGGAAATGGCATTCAATCTAGATGACATAGAGTGACAGAAGTGACCTTTAGTTAAGAGACCCTTATTCAATTTAATTTCTAGATTTGATTTTTTGCTGGTTGAAATTTGCAGCTCCTCAGTTGTTGTATCAGTATTGAAAAGAGGTTGGGCTCCTTTCATTTTGACATTCTTTCAATGTGGTGTTACTTAAGAGGACGATGGAATGCATCAGGAAGTATTGCCTTGAAAAGATGATACAGACTTCAGTTTTGATGAAATATATGGTTTGTCCTTTCATTTGCACTGCCTGGCGGTTTCACTTTTTCCAGTCTCACCCAGGCCTGTCTGAGTTAATTTACTCTATTCTAATCTGAGCAGACTATTAATATTTTCAGCACTTCCTCATCGATCAGTCTCCTCAAGGCTTCAGCAATTACTTATTTCATGCTTTTCTGCAGCACAACTAACAAATGGTAATGGTCTCATGAAATTAGTATTTTGAGAAGTCTATATACAATGCTGTTTTATACATTTTAACTCTTTTGGTCCATGCTATATGGCGAATTTCTTTAAGCTCTAATTGTTTTTTTGAGCGGGGTTACTATAAGGGTTACCCAGAAAGACATTTTATTTTATAACTAGTAATTTATTATAAAGTTGTCTAAACATGCTCTTTGGATAACTAGATGAAATTCGACGCTACTCATTTTTCTAAATAACTTCCACCAACTTCAACTACCTTAAGCCAGCGAGAAAAGAGAGCAGCATGTATCCCCTTCTTGTACCAGTCCGAATCATGCATTTACAGCCACATCTTCAGTAATCTATCTATCTATCTATCTATCTATCTATCTATCTATCTATCTATCTGTCTCTTGAGAAAAGAGGGCACATGAATCTAACCAGGATAGAAAAAGAAGGGGAAATCTCAGATTTAATAGTATGGCTACATCAGAGTCTGTAGCTTGAGAAACAAATAAATGGCTTACATTTCCTCGGTTAACTTCACCCTTAAGTGAGTTTCTATAAAAAGCCAAATTTCTCCTCAGGGACAGGTCTATCTATCTATCTATCTATCTATCTATCTATCTATCTATCTATCTGTCTGTCTGTCTGTCTTACATGTGATGTTGCCAGGCTTGACTTAAGATTTACATAATCTTGCATAACAGTAGGTGAGTTAAGAAAACTAATACATGATGGAAGTATTTAAAATTATTAAGTAAATAAATAGTCAATGTTTCTCTAAAAACAAATGTTTCAGGTTAACAAAAATAATTTGTTAATAATTAGTTTTCAGCTAGCTTCAATGAGTAAGGTGAATTAATTTTTCCATACCATACCATCTTCTAACACCACTTCATCCTGAGCAGGGTTGAGAGGAGTTGGTGCCTATTTCAAAGAGCATAGGCGGCAAGGCAGGAACAATCCCTTGAACAGGGAACTATAGTATTCCATCACAGGGTAAGCACACTCACACACTTGCACACACCACATACTAGGGCCAGTTTACACAATTTAGTGTCCGGGGATCACCTAACCTGCATATTTTTGGACTGTGGGAGGAAATCCATGCAGACAAAGGGAGAACACACAAACTCCATGCAAGGAGGACCTGAAATGTGAGTGCCAGCATGCCACCCTCATTAGCTTTTCCTTTACATTTCGAAGTATTTTTAATTACCATAAACTTAATAATTAGCTGTATAAACCCAAGTTTTTAAGTTGTTCCAAAGTACTTTTGTCTAAACATGTAAACGTATTTTTAGACATCATTCATTTTTTAAACCCACTTAATCAGGACAGAGGGCAGCTGGAGCCTATGCCAACAAGCAACGTAGGAAAATACCCTGAACAGAATGTCAGGCCATCACTGGATGAACACACACACACACACACACATACACACACACACACACACACACACAAACACACATACACTAGGACCATTTTATCTAACGTGCATGTGTTTGGACTATATGGGAAGAAACCAACATGGACATGAGCAAAATATGCAAGGTCTTTGCAGGGAGCACCCATGATGCAAATCCTGGTCTCCTAGCCATGAGACAGCACACTAATACCGCACTACTGGGCTGCCCTTTTATGTATCATGTACTTGGTATATATAAGTAGGAATGCACATTTTTAAGCTAACAATATTTCACACATTTCAGTAGTTCCAAATAGTTTTATATCATTTTCTGTTAGCACTTTAAAGTTAAATTGTGATATCAACCTAAAAACATTATCCATTATATCATGAACCAAAGCCTGTATGCAAACATCACTTTGGTCATAAGAATGTGCCTGTAAATAAAATAATATTTGCTCTAAGCGAGTATTTCTGCACTACAGACACCATTCTTCAGCATGACATGAACTTGTACAGACTTGATAAGTGGGTGGGATCTTCAACACCCCATTTCATGTGAATTTGTGAGAGAAATCACATCACCCAATCCACTCGACTAAGTTACCACCACATCATTTTTGTTTTTATTAGTGAATTAATAAAATGAAATAAAAAAAAAACTCCAGTCATTTTTTGAAGCTTTTACTGTTATTTTTGTGTCACTGCAACTTATTAAATAATGTTTACATTTCAGAATGTGTAACAAAATCATTAAATGTGAATTTCTAGCTTGCAGCCATGCATTTATTTAAGTATTGTCTAAAGTTCCCTTTAATTATTTTTTAGAGCATAGTATTTTAATTACAACTCTGCCAAAAAGAAATGAGGCACACATGTTACAAAATACTTTACAAGAATCTTAGATGCACAAAACAAATTTCTAAAGAGGGCAGTGCATGTGGATGCTTTTAGGAAAATGTTAGGTGTATTGTATTAAATGAACGAATAAAGATTGTGCTGAATAGCCTTTTCCTCTCTAAACTTTCACTGTGTTCTGGAAGAAATTCAACTTCCTTTCACAAAACAATTGACCACATCCCATTTACTGTATTCATAGATGTTATATGCTATATTGTAACACTAAGCACAGTATGATAAATGAGGAGAGTAACAAAATAATAGCTTATTTTTTATTGATATAACAAGGCAAAATGTAAAAAAAAAAAAAAAAGCCTGTTCCCACCTGCACATAAGGAGACTTTATAAAAGAGGACTGTGCAGGAAAATAGAAAACAGATGTCTGAAAGTTAAAGTAATGAGTTTTTTTCCCAGGCTGGGGAGTTATGAATGCTTAAAGTTATAAGGTGTTGCTAATGAAGTGTGATTGAGACATTTTTATATAAGTTGTAATTTTGTCAGACTTATTATAAAATACACATGAAAAAGAAATCAAATTCAGTTTTTTTTTTGTTTGCTTCAAGATAAAAATATAACATTCAAAGACTAGCTTAATCTAATTTAGGGGTGTATGGAAGCCTATCCCAGTAGCACTGGGAGCAAGGCATGAACCTGGTCATTTAGAATAGCCAATGCAGAATGTTAACCTAACACGCTTGTCTTTGGAAAATTGGGAAGAAAACCAAAGCAACTCAAAAAAAAACTCAAATAGAAATGTGGAGAGTGTATAAACTATAAATTGATACTGAAAGGGCAGAGGATTGGAACCCAGGTCACAGGATCTCTGACGGCAGCAACACTAACACACTGACACCAGGCTATTCTTAAATTAAATAAAGCTGTTCATTTTTATTGTTGTGAATTATTTATCTAACTCAAAGGTTCTCAGACTTAGTCCTGGGGACTAAACAGTTTTTTTGTTACAACCACTTCTGTTTTTAATTGGACCCTTAAGCAAACACGTCCCAGTTTCTATGTTGTGTAGTCAATGTAGAAATGTGGTTAATTTTTTTTTAGAATATTCCAAGCATTTATTGTTGCATGGGGATAATTTATTGTGTTTTCCTTGTTTATTAAGATTTCCATCATTATCATGATTTTCAGTCTGCTTTTCCAGTGTCTGGTTATTTAATCCATGATTTAGTAATGAGAACATCAGTAGGCCTGATTTTGAAGTTTGCAGCCTTAAAGAATTCTGCACTTTTAAAAATAAAGGTGCCAGTGTGGTTCTTTAGAGTGATGCCTTAGGGGAACCATTTTTGGTTCCCAAAAGACCCATCCACATGAAAATTCCAGAAAGAAGTTTTTTTTTTTTTTTTGTCATTATTATTATTATTTAGATTTGTAACAGGATTCACACAATAACCATTATGGTAACAGATCTGTTAAATTTCAATAGGTCATAATTTAAAAGGATTCTTGCAGTATACATCCAGTAACACAGGCTCAGTCCAAAGTTTTGTTAATCTGTTAGTGTCCTGCAGCCTACCATACATTAAAGATGTTGGGCTTTTTCTACATATATAGGAAGTTTTTCAAAGCACAAAGAACCAACTTCAAATTTCCCGGAATGTAACGGTGCTTTGTCAAGCAATGACGCGAACCACACAATCCAGTAAAGACCTATCTAATAAAGAGTCGGTATTTTAAAGAGCATGTGTTGTTTGCGCTGCTTGTTTGTGAATGGCATTATTAGGATACAATTTACACTGATTAAGTGAATTAATTGGGAAACGGCATTTTAAGCGGTAACAAAAATACAAATATATCTAAATGTCCGTATACACCTAAAATTACACTTTTTTATGCTTTTCTGAATGCAGGATAATAGATGATAAAAAGATCAAATGGCTAAGTGATTGGGAACAAAAACCAGTTGCCACAAGGTGTCCTCAGGACTTGAGAACCTAAGTAAAAGGGGAAAAGTTTTTGTTTGTTTTTTTTTTCATTTTTGGTGTAACTTTTTCCGCTGCTTGTTGTTTATTATTAAATTGGCAACTTGCGTAAGAATGGCAGTGTGGTAGTAGCAGTTTTCTTACCGCATCGTCCGACAAGCGTGAGTGTAGGAACAGTATGTGTAGTAGAGGGGGCCATCTGAAGGACTGGCACTCCACCTTCCGCTTGGTGCTGTCGCCTTGCGCTTCGTTTTCCTTCGCCTCTCGACCCAGAATGACTGATTTTGTTTTTTAAATGTGTGCACATCGCGAAAATCACTCATTTTCATACTGCACATACTGCATCTATTCCTAAATTGTTTCTCTCATTTTTCTACACAAAACTATGAGCAGCAGACCGATTATTTCAGTAGGAAAGTCACAGCGCTGTGAGTAGCTCTGTGATCAGACCGCAGAATGCTTCGAGGCTGCTTTTCGTATAGATGAGCGAGTAGCTGATACCTTATAACTTCCACTTACAGAGTCAGACTGAGTTTGATTTTTAGCTCCTTTCGTGCACAGTCTTTACGCCATTGACATATGTAGAAACGATACCGTTATCGTTTTAACTAATGTAGTAGTGCTAGTGTTATCGCTATCATATTCTTCATTTCTTTTCTTTTTTACCAAATATTTATATTTTATAAGACTAAAAAAGAGTTTAAAGAAATCTACGAAAGTGGGTCTCAGGCGCCACATTATGGAAAACACGGGCAATGCAAGATTTCCTTTCTGTGCCTAATAAACTTGCTTATTCGAAAGGTCAGTGATTGTTGCTTTTAGACAATTAAGCATACAATACTAATGCAATGATTCCCAAAGACAGACAGTTAACAAAAACACCGCTTTTTATTTAAAAAATCGTAAAAACGGAGTTCCCAAAAGACAATCGGAGGTATGTGTAACAAAGTACACAAGCGGCGTTGATGCATGTTCAGACAGTCCATTAGTGCTGTTTCCCCTTAAGAAAAGAAAATGTAACAACTATGATTAACGTAATAATGCCAAGCACGAGTCCGACAATATTGAGAATCTTCGCCTTCCTGGATGCTTCTGCTGCTCTGACGCCATCCCCGGCGCTCGAGGCGTCGTTTACCTGCAAGAAAAAACAAAGTCTATCAGTGTTGTAACACTATGGGCCAGTCAATGCATTAGAAGAGACAGTCTGTGATCACCGCCGAGAAATTGACAAATATATATATATATATATATATATATATATATATATATATATATATAACAGTATATGTTAGCGCAGAAAACGTCCAATTTAAGTAACACTGAGCTGTCGAACTGTTTTTAAAACTTTGCCGTAATTCAGAATCTGCATCGCTGCTTGTTCCACTACAGGACTGCTGGGCGTGTATAACACCCACGCTGGGCGACACGAGTCTATCGCAGGACACTCCTAAGCAGCTAAAACACACAAGGTGAGAAGGTATAATTTTTACTCGGTTAGCAGCCAGTCTACACTTTAAATCCATCATCCTGAAGCTTTGAAGCAGCAATGCTGACTAATGCAATACAGTGCTGCCTGACAATGTTAGATTTCATACCTGTATAATTGTGTGCATTTTTAATATAATGCACATCAGACATTACGTAAATTAGTATGGTTTACTATAATGTTGGTGCTGTAGAGCTGGAAGTTGTAATCGTTCACAAATTGAAATCATTATTTGCAAAGCGTTATCATATTACAAATGCTGTTATGACTTTTATACTTTTAATACTGCAGCAGCAGTGAAGCCAGAGAATGCAAGAAAACATGTAAAAGAGAGTAAATAATAAATATACTGTCAATAAAATCAATGTAGCTGACAAACATCTACTTTCAAATATCATATTCTGTATACTATAAATTTTACAAAGGTCAATTACATTTTTAGACATTTTGTCTTTCCACTAAGACTTTCCTGATGTAAGACATCTTATAAGATCTTTTTTTTTTTTATAAAAGGTGACACTTAGATATAATCATATATTTCTTTCATAATAATTCTTAACATTCATAGGTTATCTAAAAGAAAACATATTATATGCTTACCCTGCAAGAGCAAATTAGAGCAGCTATTCCAACTGGGAAACAACAGCATATTAATGTGAAAATTGACCATCCCAAGTATGAGGGAGCTGACTGGCCTCGGGACCTGTCCATCTTTTTCACCAATCAGCTCAGTATTGGTCACAGAACAACAGAGGAAATCTGCTCTATTTTCAGAAAGAAGTACTATTTATAAGGAAACATGGGGGGTGGGTTACAGGCAGAGGCGGAGAGAATTAACGAGGGGTGAATCCACCTACTCCACCTAAATCCACCTAAATTTTAACCAATAAGTATAAATATAAGTATAAAGTTTAAATCTCTTACAATATAAATTCACCATAATCATGTAAATAAAACATACTATTTTCAGATCATTTTGAAAAATTGTAGTTAAGTACTAAGGAAAGCTATGTCAACTTTTGAAGTGAGTTTCAAAATAAAGCCACTAGTGTTTGTATTTTCTAAGTTTGTTACTTACTGGGTAAATTTACATTTACATGTACAGTATTTGCTTGGAAAATGCTTTTATGCATAAAACATAAACATAACCGAGTAATATTAGGCTAGGTCTTGTTTTTTCAGCAAGTGTAGTAGGACATGTAACAAAAGCTGATTGCCGCAAGTGAAAGATGTACTAACTAATAAATGTACAATCATACTGTAGATTATTAATCGATAAAGCAATTATAGTAAATGTAACAACAAATCAACCAACAATATGAAAGATAACAGAGTCAAGTTTTTTTTTTCAATCAAATAGATACAGAAGAGATGGGTTTTCAATTGCTTCTTAAATACATTGAGGGAGTCAGCATTTCAGATGGAGGTAGACAGCTCATTCCACTACACAGGAAAAGAGTCTGGATTGACACTTGATACCACACAGAGGCAACATCACCAGATACTGTTCCCTGGCACCTGAGTGGGTGAAAAGGAGTATAACACTTCACTAGTGTCTCCAGATATACAGATGCTGACCCACTGATACTCTATAGGCAAGCATCAGGGATTTGAAGTTAATATGTGCTGCTACAGAGAGCCAATGTAGTGCCCTCAGGAGAGGAGTGACATATGCCCATCTTGGCTGGTTAAATACAAGACGGCGACTGCATTCTGGACTATCTGCAGCGACCTGATAGCACATTTTCTATTCCTGCCAGAAGTGAGTTGCAGTAGTCCAGATACGACGATACCAAAGCCTGGACCAGAAGCTGTGCTGCATATTCAATCAGATAAGGTCTGATCTTGTGGATGTTGTAGTGTGTGAACCCACAAGACCAAGAAACAGTAGAAATGTGATCAGAAAAAGACAGCTGCACATCAATCACTACCCCAAGGTTGTGTTAGTGACAGTAAGCCAAGCTGTCCAGAGATGGGGAAATGAACAGACTGGTTTTCTGGGATCACAAGAATCTCATTTTTTACCATGTTGAGCTGTAGATGGTGGTCCTTCACCAAGGTTGAGATATCTGTAAAACATGTAGAGAGTCTAGATGATACCTTGTTGTCCTCAGGAGGGAATGACAGGTAAAAATGTGTGTAATGAGCATAGCACTGATAAGAGAACCCATGGGATTGGATGTTGGTGCCCAGAGAGGTGGTGTACAGAGAGAAAACCAGATGGCTCAGCACTGATTCTTGCAACACACCTGTGCATGTCTGATGTGCCTTTGACAACTCTCCTAGCCAGGACACACTGTAGGATCTGCCCAAGATGTAGGACTCAAACCGTCTAAAAGCAGTCCCAGTGATGCCATGGTCAGGGAGGGTGGCAAGAAGGATGTCGTGGTTGACCATTTTGAGGGCAGAAGAGCTTTAGCAAATCATAGATGGTCGCCCACAATCAGTAGAGCTGTTTAAGTCTAAGGCTCTTGAAGCCGTGACTGGTTGGTGTTGAGCAGTCCATTGTGTATAAGGAAGGAAGTGTCCTGGTTAGAAATAGCACATTCAAGTGTTTTGGAAAGAAAGGAAAGGAGAGAGACACGCCTTTAATTTTGGATGGATTGTGTGTTGGTTTGTTTGATAAATGGCATTATTGGAGCGTGTTTGAAGATGGTAGGAAATGTGCCTGAGCTGAATGAAGTGCTAATAATGTGTGTAATTGCAGAAATGAGTGAGGGGGAGATGGCCTTAAAGAGATGTGAGAGAATAGGGTCTAGTGGACAGGTACTGGGGTAATTGTAGAGGAGGTAGGAAACATTAGTGGCAGAGAGTGGAGAGAATGTGGAGAATATTAGATGATACTTGGAAGGAGGCATAATGGGTGGCAGTGAGGGCAAGAACTGACTGCTGAGGAGGAGGTGCTTGAGGGTTAAGAAAGGAGGAGAAAACAGAGAATAGAGAGTATGTGTCGGTGGTGCTGTTAATTATGGTCTGACAGAACCTTAACTTAGTGTTGATAGTGGCAGAAGAAAATGATGCAATGAGGGATTGGTACTTAGCCAGGTCTGCCTGAGTCTTTGACTTCCTTAATTTGGTTTAGGCTGTCCTGTGCTTCAGAAAGCCAGGGACAGGAGGGTCTTTTGCATGCAGGCCTGAAAGAGAGAGGAGAAACATTGTGAAGACAGGAGGATAGAGTTTAGCCTAGTGTGTCTGTGCCAATATTGGTGTCATAGGGGAGAGTAGAGGAGGCAATGGAAGAGAAATGGGTGGGAGAGAGGGAGCAGAGGTGATGGCAGAAGGATACAGTGGGGGGTGAGGAGAAGAGTGAGAAAAGGGATGCAGCAGAGAGAACTAAATAAAAACAGTGGTCAGATGTGTGTAGAGGAGTAAGGCAGAAATAAGGAAGTAACTGTTTCAATAGTGGGAGTACAGCTGCATAAAAGAACAAGGTCAAGCAGATTGCCTGCCGTATGAGTTGGTGGGATGTGGAGCTGTGTGATGTTGAAGGAGGAAAGAAGAGCGAGAAATTCAGCTTTGGGAGGGCTGTTCAAGTGGATGTTCAGGTCCCTGAGAATTAAGTGGGTGGACGTCATCTAGGAGGGAAGAGAACAGTCCATCTAGCTCATCAGGGAAGATCATGAGCAAACCTGGAGGGCAATAAATAACAACAATGTTCATGCCAATTGGAAAATATACAGTACTTGCATGGTACTCAAAAGTAGTGAAGTTGCATTCTTTACCCAGAGGGCTGAATCTCCAGCTCTTAGGCATAAGGATACCTGTTAACCCCCCTACCAGTGGAGCGGCAGGAATGGAAGAAGTTGAAGGCAGAGAAAAGTGCTGTCAGTATTAAGGTATTTTCTGGTTGAAACCATGTCTCTGTCAGAGCTACCACTTGGAGACCCCTTTGGGTGGCATTAGCTGGAATAAAGTCTCCTTTGTTGACAGAAGACTGGCAGTTCCACAGGCCAAAGGAGAAGAGGGGGTCTGAAGTGGTGGCTTGATGCAGCGGACAAAAGTTTTCTGGGTTTTGCCCATTCCTGCTAAAGGGGTGAGAAAAGCATCTTGTCTCAATAACAGTAATGTTAAGTAGGAGTGTCTGGTGTCATTGCTCAGTGGACTTGCACAAGTAGGTCTTCACACAAGGAGGGCTGCACACGAAGGCTGATGCTTCCACTTTCCACTGGGTAGCAGATAGACAATCTCCATTCTTCACATGTAGAGCTGTACAACTGTAATGAATTAAAAAAAATAGAATATTTTACATTAGTTACACGGCAGTGTCCCAAAGTGGCTGCCTTCCCCCATCCTTCGATTCTTTGGGCATCCCGGCCGGGTTAAGCTACTAGCCATCCATCACAACAGATAATGCTATCCAGGTAAGCATACACTTATTTCAGGGAATTGCTATTGTAAACCCAGTGAATAGATGCAGACTGCATATGAACTTTAAGACAACATGATATAATACAACAAAATATAAAGTAACCTAACATTTTAATATCCATTTAATCCAACTCAGTAGTTGCAAGAGGCGAGAGCCTAACCTGCTACCTGAGGTTATAAAATATGTATTAAAGGTTTGATTTTAGCACAGCATCATTAATCATGTGCAGTGTATACACCGTGTCATAGCTTTCAAGATAGGCATCCAACATATGCAACATATTGAGATACCACAAGCCTTTCACTGATGCTGAAAGCTTGTGTGACAGTTAAGCAAAATTTGCAGTGAGAATGTGGGGTTAGGAGTGATGAAATGGGCAGGATGGTCAGGAAGCCACAGCATAACAGTCTTAGTCCTTTTAATGATGTAATGCCTGCTGAGAATAAGAGTGTCATTAGGAGGAATCCAGATAAGTTTGGAGACAGATGACATCTCAGCTAGCAAAAAGGAATGATGTACAGTAAATGTGACCATTTTGAAAGAAATTAAACAAAATGTTTTTCAAAAGGTGAGGTCACCCATTTACCCATATCATGTCAGACCTATTTAGACACATATTTTATTCATGTTTGGACAAAATAAGTGCACTTGTATTTAGGAGTATGAAAAATATAAAGTCCCCCCCAAAAATATAATCAACAATTCTTAAGAGTTATGAGTCAACAGTATGGCTTAATAGTAAGGGTGTTCAAATACCTTTAACTCAGTCTAACATCTGTTATATATCTTTATTTTGGGAGATGATCTGACAAATAAATAATAAGAGATGTCTCCTACAGTGTCCATTTTAGGGCATACTACTCCCTCCATCAAAACTTCATTCTTTCTACGACGTATACGAAAGCAGGATCAGTCCTTTGACAAAATATTTCCCCTCCCTGAGAAGAAAACTCCATCAGCTCTCCATCCCCTGACATAACTCCATCACCCATCCTACTTCCACCCTTCTCCCTACTCTCACTGCTGTCCACTATCTGTCGTCGGCCCTTCATCGTCGTCTCGGCAGTTTTGCTAAGGAAGTGACTCCAGCTTCACCTTCATTACAAGTTGATTTGCCAAGTTATTTGTCAATTATATTTCTCAGTAAGAATTTACAGCATGACTCAAAAGCGGGAACGAAGGTAAACGTTTTTGTGTGTTGTTTAATACTATCTAAGCATTTACAGGGTGATTTCTCGGGCATAAAAGATCACCTTTTATTAAAAAGGTCAATGCAGACTTTTTTTTTTCATTGTGAAGGGTACAAACCACTTTTTATTTCAGCCATTGAACGTTCAAAAAATTATGGAACACCATGTAAATAAGCACAAATATATTATCAGTTGTATTTTATACTTGCAATACAGAAAGAAATGTGTTAATCATAACTTATATTATGGGATGGTGTTTCTTGACTTGGCTACAGATGCATATGGAGACAAGAACTGCCTTGGAAAAATACAAACACCTTAGGGCCGATCTGGGAGAAGGTAGGACAGCGCCTTGATTTAAACTATCACACGTCTTTGAGGGTTTGAATAGGTTTTTGTCAATATCATTACACCTATTTTTAAGGCTTATTGACTGAAAGGGGATTTCATAAAAAAGATAGAGCTTTGCTACAGGATAAGGCTTCTACCAGCCAAGAAAATAAAATTAAGGTATATATTTCTTTTATTTAAATCTTTAAGTTTGTATGCATGGCCCCATGTGTCAGTTTTAGTTTTTTTCTTTCTTCAGAAATATTTCAGTTCTCTAAAGATAAATGATATGGGCATTTTAAATATAATCTTATGGTACTGTTGCACACAATGTAGATACTTTATCTATAGTATAACCACTTGCCAGTTGTTGAAAATACTTTAAATGTTGCTTAGTTGTGAAAGTCCCATTAACAAAATGCATGGCCTTCTACAAAGATGTTATTTTTTCAGAAAGATTTATTGTTCAGAATGTAATTTTTTGTGTTGCTTTATTGCAAATATCTTGTTTTGTATCACAGATCCACATGTCATTGGAGTAAAAAACCTTGATCATACTTTACTGGCCCTAATAATACAATTATAATGTAATTTAAGTTCAATTTATAAGCACCCCTTACTTGATTATCCCATAAGGAGGTTAATATGTTTGCACATTGTTTGATTCACATTTATAATTGATAAAATCTGTAATTAGTTTGTAAAATATTTTCTAGTATCAAAATGTTTCATGTCATAGGTTTGCATATTATCCGAAGCTTATTCAAGCATGGTTGTGCTCAAAGGAGTATAGGAGGAGTAAAGGAGATGGTTAAAGTAATTGACATGTTTGGAGGAGGAAAACCATCATAAGTTAAATATTTTCATTAGTTTTTCATAAGTTGTAGGATTATAACTTTATACTGTGGGAAACATCATTCATCATCATTTTTAGCTCCAAATATAATTGTACCATATGTTGTAATTGGTTCACTGAGTGTGTAAAGCATTGTTTAAAAACTTAGTTCATTATTAAGCATTAATATTTTTCTCAGTCTATAAATTAATTTCTGGTAGAACAAACATTATGCAAATTGATTTTTAGCACATTTGCCTCCAAATAATGTATTTCTTTGTGAGTTAATGCAATAGATGATTACAACATACAAGTTTGTTCTTCTTACAAATGTTAGGCATTATTTTAGCAATTAAAGAACAGTGGGACATCGTAAATAATTTCTATAACATTTTCAAGGATAACCAACCAAGAAGAATTTTGGGTAAAATGAAACTGTGCTGAAGGAGTACTGACTGCCCAAAAAATGAATTTTTTGCTGCAATTGAGATACCAGTATTACTGAATACTTGATTATGGAGGCAATCATTAAGTGAATTATTTAACTCCAAATTATTGTATTTTAGAGTGAACCAGCATTTCTCAACCTTTAAGTATTTGCGATCTGAGTTTTCATAACAGTTTTAATCACGCCCCCTAACGTTTTTTTGAAACCCTAATAAAATTTATTCCTATATTTTTTGCTGCTGATACAGCACTACAAATTTTATTATACCTACTTAACTTTTATTGACATTTATCTAACTCTATATTTATTTTTCTATTATCAGAATGTAGTTCAAGTTAATTTGTTTTGGTTTCAATAGATGTGTTTTTCATATTTTTGATTATTGTTTTTTTTTTTCACATCTTCGCTCATCCTTTTCTGTTATTTCGCACCCCACAGGTTAAGAACCAGCAGAGTGAACTAAAAAAAGCAGGCCTCAAAGAAAGATGTTAAACCTATGTATAGACACACAAGGGACAGAGGAATCCGACCATGCACTCAATATTCTGTAGCTCATTCTACAGCATGTTTCATATTTTATTTGTTTTTGTTATTTATGTTGTTCCTTTGACTACTTTTTATGGTTAGCAGTAAATACCGTTATTCCTTTTCTTAAATATGTGACTTCTACATTTTTTTTCTTTCTGTAGAAATGATGTACATGAAGTAATGTGTCAATTGGATGCAAGGGGGCTGCACAGATGGCAGCCAGGAAATTGCGAAATTCTGAGATGCCAGTACTCAACAAGGGCACCAATCACACTTGATGGCGTGTCTTATATTGGTTTTGTTGTCTGTTATTTTCTAATGTGGATGATCCATATGATAAGAATAGAAAGTGCAAAACTGTGAGAGCTGAGATTTTTACAAGGCACTTTACAAGGTACTGGAATCTGGATTCAACTGTGTATTGATGGGAACGTAGAGAGACAAGCTGAATCAAAATTAATTATACTTATCAATACTTTTCTGTTTGTGAATTTATATTCTGTATGTAGATATTCAACACATGTTATATGGCTACATGCATGGACCTCCAGTTGGAATCCAAATTTCATTGCTAGATATTTTCTTGATGCTGTGAAAACAGAAAATGGAATATTATTTTCTTTACTTTCTTTTCATGTTAATTTCTATAATAAATGAGTTTCTTTAGCTGCATATCGTTAGAACATTTTCTTAATATTTTATAAAGTACTTTTCTGGCTGTATGCTTTAAATTACTGAGTTTTATTTATTTATTTTTTAATCGCTATGGCTGTAGGTTGTCTATGCCTTCTGAATCAGATAGGGGTTGTGAAAATTCTTTAGCTGCCACTATACAGATGTCTTTTTAGATACCATCACCCTGAAAGCTTATCAGGAGTTAGCAGTTTAAGATATGGGAAGTCTATACATAATCAAGAATTAAAAAAAATGATCAGAGATGGATTTATATTTAATTATTGTGGCTTTATCTTTAAAGGTGAAAAAATTGTGTATGGTAGGAAAATGCATACGCTTTCAACAATTACTGCATCATAAAGTAATATGCTACATGACTACATCCCTTGAGAATGTTTAATGAAAAAGTTTTAAATGACTGAATTAAAATGTTAGGAAAAAAATCACCATTATTACTGTACTGCGTTTTTATTTTTATAAGCAAGTGGAGTACTTCAATGCATACCTAACAAAATAATGGATATCTTTCTGTCTTTTTGCCTTTTTGATAGGAAATGGTGGAAACTAAACTAATCCCATACATATGTTGTTATTGTACATTTATTAAAAAAATATTTCTCTATATATAATCCTGTATATATATGTTGTTATTGTACATTTATTAAAATATATATATAGTATATACAGTTTATATATATATATATATTATAGTTTACTGTCAAATAATGCAAAGAGTACGCAACATGTGTTTCACCCTTATTTGGGATCATCAGGCGTACACACTCCACTGCTCCCCTTGCGGGGATCGAACCTCGGACGTCATCGAACCTCGGATTGTATGGTAACCACCTATACAATCAGATCAGAACTCAGAACATGGATGCTATGAATGTAATTACTCCGATGTAGAGGCTGTCAAATAAACAAACTACACGCCGTGGTGTAGCGTAAAGAGAATTCATCTCTGACAATATATATATTATCACAGATTGCTGGGGTTCTTGCCCAGCCGGGACGCCTCTTCATTGCATGGACCGGGGCAGCAAGCCTGGTCAGGAAAGTACCTCCCCTGGAATGCTAGAAGGCAGCCCCCCTGGGTTGCATTGGGGCCACGGACATGGGATTTTGGAACTCAAACCTGCTGGGGTCTGCTGCCACCACCAGGTGGTGCTGCAGTGGTTCCTGAGCCTATATGTACGGTTTTTCTGCCACACCCGGAGGTGCAGACTGGGGTGGGTTGTCAAACAATTGGAGCACTTCCGGGTGGACTATAAAAGGAGCCAGAGTTGGGAGGAGGGAGACAATGCTTGCCGGTGAGGGGTAGTGGTGAAGAAGAGATTATTTTTGCTTGTGCTTTTTGTCTTTGTGGGACTGTGTTGTGCCTGTGGGACATGGGGAAGATGTGCTCCACAAGTGAAGAAAATAAAAGTTTATTTCTTTTACACGTGCCTCCTGTGTCTGTCTGTATCAGGTCGGCGCTTAAATAACACCTTTGTTATTATATACGATCAAAATACCCGCGCTTCGCAGCGACGAAGTACTGCCTTAAAATTTTTATTAAGAAGAAAATTAAACCTTTTTAAACTGAGGGAAAATATACCAATAATTATTTGTTAAGGATCTCTTTGTATGCCACGTTGTCAGTTCGGCCCTCCAGTTGTAATATGACCAAGCTGTAGCTGTGCACTGAGCTTACTCTTGAGCATGCAACGTACAGTTGGCCATGTGAACAGTAATCTTGTTTCAAATCTCACAGCTTGGATTGCTGCTGTCATAATCGGTTTGAATTTCATGGTTTGTTTCAATTACGACAGTATTTGTAGGACTTGTATTGAAGAGATATTCGGCATTTGTCAAGCGTTGTAAGTATACAACCAGTTTCATTGATAACTTCACATCCAGCTTTTGAGAGTTTAAACATTTCTAAACATCAAAGTGTCCACTACTGAAATCGTCACCTGTGAATCTAAGATGTTTAAGAGGCATTGGCGGTTGTCCAAAGGTGTAAAATATTTGGTCATTTCGGTACACTTGATAGCGACAACCGAACAATTCAGCTGCAGCCATCAACTCACATGCAGATGCATAGGTGAAGGGCTTAAGCATTTCATTCTTCTAGTGCTCCTGTGTAGTATAATTATCTCCTGTACCGTCATCAGTCCACACCTTGAACCTGTCCCAGTCATTCAATACATAAGACACAGTGTTCCTCCGGATATCAAGAGTGAGCCTGATATGGCCGTGCAATATGTAACAAAGAGAATGGAAAAGGTAGGTGCCATCTCCAGGCATGGAAACCACTTGGTAAGTGACAGTTCTTTGATCGATGGTGATCACCTCGATAGACATGTTAATGGGGGTACGGTTGGAATGATAAAGGAAATGGGTACCTGAACAATGTAAAGTAAGTCTAAAATACCTACACAATAACTATAATCGTAATAAATGAACAATAAAACAGCGGAGAAGCCGTGGATTAAATAAAAAGGCTGTAGTTATCAGCAGGGAGACGTGAATACCGTGGCGAAGCAAGGAAGGGAGTGTAGAGATTGGAGCGACAGACGGCCTTATATAGGCAGGCAGCCAACAACGTGGGAGGCGTTGGGATGGGGGACCCAACACCGCCTCACACAGTGACCCAGCTGCAGGCTATGGACGTATATATGTACGTAAGTAGGATTCAGTTAGCGTTGGGAACCCGCGCACCAAATTTCGTGGAGATGGGCCCATAAGTAACAAAGACTGTTGAAAAGTTCAATATGGCGGCCGACAGTGGCATCATATCACTGAAATAAGTACCAAATTTCAGCCTTCTACCTACACGGGAAGTTGGAGAATTAGTGACGTTGGAAAGTTCAATATGGCGGCTGACAGTGGCATCACACCACCGAAATAAGTATGTACATTGGTTTTGGTTAGCGCAGGGAAGTTGCCTACCAAATTTTGTGAAGATGGGGTCAGCCTTCTACCTACACGGGAAGTTGAAAAATTAGTGACGTTGGAAAGTTCAATATGGCGGCCGACAGTGGCATCATACCATCGAAATAAGTACATACAGTGGTGTGAAAAACTATTTGCCCCCTTCCTGATTTCTTATTCTTTTGCATGTTTGTCACACAAAATGTTTCTGATCATCAAACACATGTAACCATTAGTCAAATATAACACAAGTAAACACAAAATGCAGTTTTTAAATGATGGTTTTTATTATTTGGGTCACCAGAATACTGTAGCATAGAACATTACACTAGCTTCTATGGACTGATAGAACATTTCCAGCAGCTTGCTGCCCACGTCAAAAACCTGAGTCTCCTCACGAAGTACAGTCTGCTCTGGCCCTTCTTGCACAACGACGCTGTTTTTTAAGACCAGTCCAATTTGCTTTTTATAAGGCCCCCAGGTACTTGTAACTCTGCATCACTTCCATGTCCTCCCCATAGATGGTGAGTGGTCTTAGAGGCTCCTTGGCATGCCTGAAGTTGTCGTGGTAAAAAATTATCACCAGAAGGCTTTTTACCTGAAAATGAAGGCTATTAGGACTCAGGATAGGCAAACAGAGTTTTAAAGTTTAATTGCAATAAAACAACGCAAATAATAACACGGACTCAACCCAATATGGCCAAAATGAGCTGAGCCCAGAACAATTCAAAACTCAAAACTTATATAGTAATTTCTTATCACTCTGACCTCGCTCATTTAGCTCATTTGCTGTTTTTCTGTGACTCCCCTCTGCACCTGTCCGGCCAATACTTCGGGTTCTCATGGGAACCATCATTATCTCCTGACTTTCCCTGCAGCTAGCCTCTGTTATTCCACTGTCTATTGTCCATTTTCAGTTTCTGTTTTTGCTTATTTCTTTCACTGGCCAAGGCCAGTACAGACGTTTTTCTTCCATTTATGGGCTTTCCTCTCGTCACTTCCTCTTTCTCTGATTTTTAAGCTGGTTTGTCTGATGCCTAAAGCTAAGCTTTAATTGAAAAGAAATATGGCATATGCCTTTATATAATCATTTGCTCGGCATGCTTGATTTACATTTAATTTAAGCACTAAGGTTAAATGCTATTATAATTTTCTAAACTTATTTATGCTAGAATATATTTTGTTATTTTCCATACATTACATCATCTCTGACCTTGACAGCATTGCTTTTTTACCATCTTTGCTGATTCTCTATTGCAGCTGGCTTCTTGCGTGCCTACTAGGGCCTATTTTTTACTGATATCGTTTCTCAGCTGACTTAAAACAACAGGTGTACATGACACTTCTTCTGTCCTAATAGTTTCTACACATCATCCTGTCTTACTTTCCCACACTAGCAATTCTGCTTCAAGCTTAAAAAATACTGCAATATGACTGATTTTTTATTTAACTATTTGCTTGACATATCTTATTTGCGTGACATTCTATTTTATGCTAAATCTAATGTTTCAGAAGCTGTTAATTACTTTTATGGCTATTTATGCTAATATGCAATGACATATAATTTTTTTCCTTCCATAAAGTCCACCACCAGCTCTTTTGTCTTGCTGATATTGAGTTGCAAGTTGTTGTCCCTGTACCACAAGATAAAGTCCACCACAATCTTCCTGTACTCAGACTTGTCTCCATTTTAAATGCAGCATATGATAGAAGAGACATCTGAAAATTGAAAAATATGAGTCAGTGTATCTCCAAAAAAAGATGCTTTTTTTGTGAAAGACCTTATGAAGTAATCAATAAAAATGTATTTTTGGTCTTTATAATGGTACATTATTTTGCTGTACTCCTAATATTGGCCTACCTATCTATATGAAATCTAACTTCATATAGGAGTCAATTTTTCCAGAAACTTATGTTTTCCTTTGCATCCCATATACTTGTGTGTAGGTTATTCGGCGTCACTAAATTTGGATGAATATAGTGACTGTGTGCACTTGTATGAGTATACAATATTTCCGACATGGTATTCATGGTTGCTTGTGTTCAGTGACACTAGGATAGCCTATGGTTGTCTACAACACTATAAAACAGTTTAATAAATAAATGGCAAAAGTTTTTATAATTTTCCTTTTTTTCAGACACTGTGTCCAATATTGCTTTAAATCACTGATTGAAAACAGCTTTACTCTGAGTGCATTGAACAGAACAACCACAGGATTCATACGCAAGACTCTAGCTGCAGGACCATTTCGAAAACCAGACATGCTTTATTTTTGTCCTGCATTCAGTTATCTAGAAAAAGTAGTCAAAGGAAAAATATAAATAACATAAGAATAAATAAAATATGAAACATGCTTTAGAATTAGATACAGAATACCGATAGCATTGTCAGATTCCTGTGAAGTCCCTTATGCGTCTATACATAGCACAAACACCTTTCATTGGTGGTCACTTTTTTAGATCACTCTAAGATACGAACATAATTTAAATAATTAACTTAATGATTGCTTCCATAATCAAGTATTCAATAATAATAGTACCTCAACAGCAACAAAAATTTCATTCTCAGGTGGCGATCCATGAAAATGTTATAGAAATTATTTACCATGTCCTGCAGTCCTTTAATTGTTAAAACAATGCCTAACATTTGTAATTGGAGGAACAAACTTATATGATGTACAACATTTATTTATATAGCACATTTTCATACAAAAAAATGTAGCTCAAAGTGCTTTACATAATAAAGAATAGAAAAATAAAAGACACAGTAAGAAAATAAAATAAGTCAACATTAATTAACATAGAATAAGAGTAAGACAGAAAAAACAAACAAAAAAAAAAAACTCCAGATGGCTGGAGAAAAAAATAAAATCTGCAGGGATTCCAGACCATGATACCGCCCAGTCCCCTCTGGGCAATCTACCTAACATAAATGAAACAGTCCTCTTTGTATTTAGGGTTCTCATGGAAGGACTTGATGATGATGGTCACGTAGACTTCTTGCTTTTAGTCCATCAATGTTGGAGCATCATGATGCTTTGAGTAGGTGGTGGTGGCGCAGGCCGCCATCACAAAGAAACTGGAAAAAGAAACTGAAGAGAGAGTAGGGGTCATTACGGATTTTAGAGCCACCATGAATAGTTATTATGATGAATTGAACATACAGAGTATAAGGATTAAGTTAAAGTGAAGTTATGAGAAGGCCATATTAAAGTAATATGTTTTCAGCAGTGTTTTAAAATGCTCTACTGTATTAGCCTAGCGAATTCCTTTTGGCAGGCTATTCCAGATTTTAGGTGCATAACAGCAGAAGGCCGCCTCACCACTTCTTTTAAGTTTTGTTCTTGGAATTCTAAGGAGACACTCATTCGAGGATCTGAGGTTACGATTTGGAATATAAGGTGTCAGACATTCCGATATATAAGATGGAGCGAGATTATTTAAGTCTTTATAAACCATAAGCAGAATTTTAAAGTCAATTCTGAAAGACACAGGTAACCACTGTAGTGACATAAAAACTGGAGAAATGTGTTCGTATTTTCTTTTCCTAGTTAGGATTCTAGCAGCTGCATTCTGCACTCATTGCAAATGATTTATGTCTTTTTTGGGTAGTCCTGAGAGGAGTGTGTTACAGTAATCTAGGTGACTGAAACCAAAAGCGTGAATTAATTTCTCAGCATATTTCAATGATATAAGAGGTCTAACTTTTGCTATGTTTCTTAAGTGAAAAAATGCTGTCCTAGTGGTCTGATGAATATGCGATTTAAAATTCAGGTTACAGTCAACAGTTACCCTTAAGTTTTTTACTTCCGTTTTAACTTTTAATCCTAATGCATCAAGTTTATTTCTAATAACCTCATTGAATCCATTATTGCCACTCACTAAAATTTCAGTTTTCTCTTTATTTAGCTTGAGAAAATAACTATTCATCCATTCAGAAATACCAGTAAGACATTGTGTTAGTGAATCAAGAGAGTCGGTGTCATCAGGTGCTATTGATAAGTACAGCTGTGTGTCATCAGCATAGCTGTGGTAGCTCACGTTGTAACCTGAGATAATCTGACCTAACGGAAGCATATAGATTGAGAAGAGCAGCGGACCCAGAATAGAGCCTTGTGGAACACCATATAGAATATCATGTGTCTTTGAGTTGTGATTACCACAACTAACAAAGAATTTTCTCCCTGCCAGGTAGGATTCAAACCAATTTAAGACACTGCCAGAGACGCCCACCCATTGACTTAGGCGATTTCTTAGAATAATGTGATCAATGGTGTCAAATGCGGCACTCAGATCGAGGAGGATGAGAACAGATAAATGGCCTTTGTCTGCATTTACCCGCAAATCATTTACTACTTTAACGAGTGCAGTTTCTGTGCTGTGATTTGTTCTAAAACCTGACTGAAATTTATCAAGAATAGCATGTTTATTGAGGTGGTCATTTAACTGCATAATGACTGCCTTCTCTAGAATTTTACTTAAGAAGGGCAGGTTAGAGATGGGTCTAAAATTTTCAAAAGCAGAGGGGTCAAGATTATTTTTCTTGAGTAGGGGTTTAACTACAGCAGTCTTAAGACAGTCTGGGAAGACCTCCGTATTTAATGACGAATTTACTATGTCAAAAATATTATCAATTAGCACGCCTGATACATCCTTGAAAAACCTTGTTGGTATTGGGTCAAGGACGCAGGTGGAGGGTTTCAATTGAGAGATTATTCTATGTAAATCAGGTAGACCTATCCTGGTGAAAGAATTTAATTTGTTTATAACGGAGTACTGGGGCTTAGGAGGTTCCGCAGTGTTGGGGAGATGTACTATGTTATTTCTAATATCATTAATTTTTTGATTGAAAAATACAGCAATGTTCTCACAGGTTTCACTGTAAGTATTTTGGGGGCATTCCTTTGTGTTACCTTGGTTTAACAGACGATCAATTGTAGAAAATAAGACTCTGGGATTACTAGCTTTGTTATTTATAATCTTAGAGAAATAGCAGCGCCTCTCAAGACGGACTGTGTTATTGTATTCTGTTATTTTAACCTTCAATATCTCATAATGGATAGTTAGTTTAGTTTTCCTCCATTTACGCTCAACTCTACGACATTTTCTTTTTAAATCAGACACTCTTTGGGTCTTCCATGGAATAATAATGCTAGAAGATTTTTTAACTGTCTTTTCAGGTGCAACTATGTCAACAGCAGCTCTTACTTTAGAATTAAAGTTTTCCTATTTACATTATCCTTGCTATTATAGTTGGCACTATAACCGGACTGATTGCTTAGAATGTTTGTAAGTTTTAAAGCTGCTGATGAGTCAAAGAAGCGTTTTTTAACAATATGATTCTCATGAATGTTTTCTATCATTATTTCTATATTAAATAGTAAAAGAAAATGGTCTGATAGACCAATATCAATGATCTGCTTCACATCAACTTTTAGTCCTTTGGTAATTACTAAGTCTAACGTATGACCTGCTTTATGTGTAGGTTGATTAACGAGCTGTCTCAAATCAAAAGACTCCAGGAGGTTCATGAATTCCTTTACTTTTAGGTCACACTGATTATCAATATGAAAGTTAAAGTCATCGACAATTAAGAGTGTGTCATAATTAAAATTGACATTAAGTCTGAGAATTCCTCAAAGAAAGACACGTTAAATTTAGGAGGTCTATACACTGATAAAACTAGAACTTGAGAATCTCCATGAATAACAACGGCGAGATACTCAAAGGACTTAAATTTACCAAAACTAACATCTTTACACTTTAACCGGCTAGAGTAAATGTTTGCCAAGCCGCTGCCCTTCTTTCCCTGGTGGTCTGCATGAGTAAAACTGTAATCTGGAGGCGCAGATTCGATTAAAATACCCGTGCTGTCTGAGTTAAGCCACGTTTCACTTTGTTTGTTAGCGCCGCTCTGTGTGTATTTTTTATGTAATCTACAATCTGTTTTTATAGTTTTAATGCATTGTTCATCTAAAGTAGTAATTCCAATTAAATTATTGGTGTTTATGCCGCAGTGCCTAGACGTTTATGTGCATTAAGATTGGTTATTAGATTATTAATGTTGTGCACTTGTACGGAAGACTTTGTTAAGCCATTATGTCCTAGCAAAGCAGTAGCATTACGGAAGGGGTTTAAAGTAGAAATAGACAGGCAAGATAGATGAATTACCTTAGCGATGTTTACGGAGAAGACCCGGGCGCCAAATCTATTCGGATGCAGGCCATCCCACTTGAAGAAACGCGGCCTTTCCCAAAAGAGGTCTCAATTGTCGATGAACCAGATGTCTTGAGTCTCGCAGAAGCCTTTCAGCCAGTTGTTTAATCCCAGCAGACAACTGTAGTATTCATTTGATCGTCTGACGAGAGGTAGTGGACCCGAGATGAAGATTTTTGCCAATGGGGTCCTCTCCTTCGTGTCTTTAATTAGTGCTGCAAAGTCAGCCTTGAGGTTCCGACTGTCATCTGTAGTCATCTGTTGCATTAATTCAGAAAGAAATACATTATCTGGGGGGAAATGTGCTAAAAATCAATTTGCATATTGTTTGTTCCACCAGAAATTAATTTATAGACTGAGAAAAATATTAGTGCTTAATACCGAACTAAGTTTTTACACAATACTTTACACATTGAGTGAACCATTTACAACAGAAAATGGTATAATGACATTTGGAATTAAAAATGACTATGAATGTTGTTTCCCAGAGTATAAATTTTTAGTCCTATACCTTATGAAAAATTAATAAAAATATTTAACTTATTATGTTTTTCCTCCTCCAAATGCGTCAATTACTTTAACCATCTCCTACTGAGAGCTTTACTATCTAGCTTTACTTTAACCATCTCCTACTCCCTTGCTTGAATAAGCTTCAGATAATATGCAGACCTATAGCATGAAACATTTTGATACTGGAAAATATACATATTTTACAAACTATTTACGAACTTTTAACACTAATAATTTTGAAGCAAACAGTGTGCAAAACATATTAACTCCTTATGGGAGTTGTATTATTAAGGTCAGTAACTTATGATCAAGGTTTTATATTCCAATGAAATGTGGATCTGTGATACAAAACAATATATGTACAATAAAGCAACACAAAAATTACATTCTGAACAATAAATCTTTCTGAAAAAATAACATCTTTGTAGATGGCCATGCATTTTGTTAACATGACTTTCACAAGAAAGCATTTTTTTAAGTATTTTCAACAACTGGCAAGTGGGTATACTATAGATAAAGTATGACATGTGGATCTGTGATGCAAAACAAGATATCCACAATAAAGCAACACAAAAATTACACTTGAACAATAAATCTTACTGAAAAAATAATGTCGAAGAGGGAGGAGAGCGGAGGTAGGTGGAGTGATGGATTTTGTCAAAGGACAGAACGCTGACGCAATTTTCCTCATAGGGAAGAGGAATATTTTGTCGAAAAATGGATCCCGCTTTGGCAGAGGTAGTAGGAAGTATTTACTGTATTTGAAATAAAAATTCACAATGGAAAGATGACCACAATGGAATAAACAAATTGATAATAAGAATAATTGACTTTTAACATTCAGGAATGTCACTTTAATGTCTAGAAATTACATTTAACTATTAGGCACCATGTCTAACATTTACACTTGACATGCCATATTCTGCTGACTTGTTATTTATAATATATTTAGCATTTGTTATTTGCTCGGTTTTTGACTTAAAGATTGATATTTATAGAAACCATTTTCTCTCAAGGGTGGCACGGTGACGCAGTGGTAGCGCTTCTGCCTCGCAGTTAGGAGACCCGGGTTTACTTCCCGGGTCCTCCCTGCATGGAGTTTGCATGTTCTCCCCGTGTCTGCGGGGGTTTCCTCCAGGCGCTCCGGTTTCCTCCCACAGTCCAAAGACATGCAGGTTAGGTAGATTGGCGATTCTAAATTGGCCCTAGTGTGTGCTTGGTGTGTGGGTGTGTTTGTGTGTGTCCTGCAGTGGGTTGGCACCCTGCCCGGGATTGGTTCCTGTGTTGGCTGGGATTGGCTCCAGCAGACTCCTGTGTTCGGATTCAGCAGGTTGGAAAATGGATGGATGGATGGATTTTCTCTCAAAGTGTGATATTTTCTATTCACAATTAGCATTTAAAAATAAAGTTTTTGTAAGTTGAGTGTGACATTTTCTAACTACATGTTACTATTTAACTTGAAATTTGATGTTTAAGCTCAGCAATTATCATTTACAGTTGTATTTGAAAGTGAAGTGATCCATTTACACTGGACATTGGTTATTTTAAGTATAAAAAAACACATGTTTGGACAGAGAAACTTATGTAATATTTGACATCCTGTAAGCGTAAAAATGTACACAAAAAAGATTTAATTGATTTGAAGTATATGTTGACATGCATTGTTTTCGAGGAATTGTTCTAGCATCTTCCCAGTTCTTCACGGTCTCACACTTTCCCTAAAAGGTCTTATATATGCTGACAGGATGTAGCACCCCCAAGCAGCTCCAGTCTGTGCATACTGACATGGACATGTATGCAATGATTGGGAATATTTGTTACTTTTTTGTGGAAGGTCTATACATGGACTGCCCCTTTTATTTCTATTTGGTAGCTCCTTGCCAGTCAGGCCACCAATTACATTGACGACTCCACAAAGGTGCACCACTATTGTCTGTCACAACTCTTATTTGTATTATTGTAGTCAATATAATGTGACTTAATTTAAGCCAAACATTCAATTGGGCATGCCAATGATAAAAGAGTACTAAAGAATAATTTTTATTGGGATTATACAATTAACTGAAAATGTGATTTTTATTTAATCTGAGCTACATAAAATTGTTTCAGTTTTGAATTATCCAAAAACCTTTAATCTGTATTAAAAACAGTAGGAAACAGTTTACTCATTTATCAAAAATGTTGGAATAGCTGACTGAATGCTTTGCCCAGCAATGCAGAACCACCCACACATGATTTCAGCTTTGCCTTACCTAGAATTTTTTACTTTTTCTAAAGTAATAAATGCGTGGGTGGACTGCTAAATGATTTCTGATAATCTTACACCCTCAGCACATTAATGTCATGCCATGTCATTTGAATGCTATTTCTTACAATTCTTTTTATATATAATGTAAATTGCGATATACATTTATCACAAACTATTATATTATATTAACTATTATATATACATTATTTACATATATTTCAGAGACATTGCTTTAGGTTAATCAATCATGCAAAATTGTCTTCATGCCACTGAGTTTGGGTGTATCATTGTGGGGCTGAGTGTCCTGTAAGATGGACTAGCTTCCTAGGCAGTACTGCTTCCTGCTTTAAATGAAATACTACTTGAATGGACTCTGAGTCCCTTCAGCTGTGAAACGTAATGAACAGTATAAGAAAATGCCCAGCCCAGTCCTTCACAAGGCACAGTCCTTTCCACACACACATAGTCACAGCAAGATAATTTGAAGTGAGATAAGTGGACAATGTTACCTTCTGTGCCACTGAAATTTTCTTTTTTTCCCATTCCCTTTTAAAATAATTACTTATATTATCCACCCCAAAAAATCAAAATAGCAGCTATCCTAAAGATAGAATTGTCAGCTATTCATAATAAATAAATTGGCAGATTAATTCTATCCACTGTTCACAAATTCCGTCTTCTTATATAATACACTGTTGTGGCTGTTTATTTGTCTGTCCAGGAATTTAATTCACCTGCAGCTCTAAAAACTGTGTGACCTATTGACCTAAAATTTGTACACATATACTACGTGACCTCTACTGTCTGCTTTCGAGGTGATGATTTTTATTACTCTTTTTACTTTTATTTTATTTTATTATACAGTAGAATCAACTCCCGGCAGCGCACAGCAGGGCGGCCATGTGACGCATGTGTACAGGCGCCGTTCTCATTCCTACCACCTTTGCCGTCACTTCCTCTACCTCTTCATATCTTAAATCATTCATGAGGCAGATTGAACACTTAAGTGCCAGCTTAAGTGAAAAACTAAGAAAAACATATTAAGTAATTAAAACAGAACCACTGACTTAATCAGTTTTAACGTGAAAAGATGCCGACGAAAGAAGAGGAGTAGCAGACTGCTAGGGTGGAGAAAAGAAGGGCTGCTCAGGAAGCAGCAAGCGCATCAACCTCTGAGCAAATGAATGCTAAACGTACAGAGAAAGAGGATGAAAATTATAAATGCTCAAGCCAAGTGTATTCACTGCACGTTATCGTGCAGTGCGTCGTTACAGGTGTTATAATATTTTACCTGAAGTAGTTAAATTATTCAGAAAGACAGCAAGAGGTGAAAGATGTTATTAACTGTTATCTCAGTTGTCTTCATTTAGACAGTTGTGTATTTGTAATACAGATTTTAATGAAGCATAAACTCTTTTTGACTGAAATGAAATTTGACTCATCTAGTAAAGAAAATATAATGGTTGAACCCATTTAGTGCAGTTCAGAGAAGTGACACTCTTGCACATACTCATGCACACAGGTCCAATTCTGAATTGCTAAATACTTGGCAAAAGGCTGATGGGAACACCCTCTTAAAAACTAGCACAGACATGAGAAGTATGTGCAGACTCTACACAGCCAGTGCCTCATTATTTAAAATGAAAGTTGAATCAAACTCTAAATGAGGGCATGCGTTTTGAAAAGATTTAAAATTGTTTGAGCTACAGAATTGTTAGACATACAGAAGTAGAATAAACAAAGGACAAGTCTGTGTATTTTTTTATTCAATTGTACTGTAGTGCCTCCATATGTATAACTTGTGCCATATTTGGTGGAGTTTAGCTCCAGTAACATGTAATACATAAAGATGCATGTGTTTATGTTTGTTTGTCCATATTTAACCTTCACCACATTTGGCACAGATTGCCCATTTGTACATGTTTTGTTACAAAATTGAGTCTGTGCCTCCACCCTGGGTGTCACTAGCTACCCTTACTAGTACAGAATAATAATTGATTTGAAAACACGCAGTCAAATCTTTTTTTGTTGAGAATTTGAAATTTTACAGGATTGCCTGAAGTTTTTTTTACAACATTAATTCATGTAATGCACCAGTTTCAAAACAATGTCATTTATTTGTAAGTATTAACATAGAATCCTAAAGAGTATGATATGAGTCATATTAAATTGACAGGGTTGCCAAAAACAAAGTATGGCATTTATTTTGATTTAGGAAATACAGAGTGCAGATCATTATTTTTTTACAGTACTTTTTAAAAAATATACCAGACTCCCCTTTGATATGGCATGCACTAGTGGTTATAAATTATCATATTGCAGAATGTAGGTTTAGACAACTCCAGAATGTAAAACCCTTGCTATATTAGGTTTAAGGTTTAAGAAGCAACAAGCAGTTTACAAATACTATTTCCTGTACTCATAAAGTGAATAAGAGCTTGAGTAAATGGATGAATAGATTTAAATGTTTATTCTTTATTGTAAGTTTTATATCACTATCTAGTGTATGCTTTGATATAAAATTATGTTAGCTATACATTCAAGAGCCTCCTGGTGTCTGGTCGTGGTACTTCTTGCATTTGTATTTTCTATTGTAGTGATCAATTGTTATATTTGTTGATAATGTGTTGTAATCTTCTTTTAACTGCAAAGTGTCTTGTGATAGCACACACTATTTTGGTAGCTATGTAAAATAAAGAATTTTGACTGATATTTAATGTAATGTATTGATCTGATGTATTTCCCATATATTAAAGTATGTATTTTCCATATATTAAAGTAAAACCTTTCAATTTGAGGTTTGAGAAGCAAAGAGAATTGCAATAGCTGGTGTGAATGTCAGCAGGATACTGAGGTACACTGCAAGGGTTATTCCCTCCCTTTCAGGAGTAGGCACGGACCAAGACACGATTTTAAAAGGAAACCTGAGGGTTGAAGGAGGCAACACCCTGGACAGGACATTAAAAACTGTTGGAGGAGATCATCAGGTTAGGGTTTAGTCCTTCAGGCCTCACAGAGGAGCATTGAGGTCACCATCTCAAAACACAATTATGGGTGTTTGCCCCTATAATAGGGCAACTGCATGCCTCTGAAGAACTTTGTCTTCTTTAATCTCTGTAGAATATAATGATTTATAGTAGTCTCTAAATGTGTGCATTATATTTTTACGGTCAATGATTTTGTCTCCATTTGTGCTGGTAATTTTTGGGATTGCATTGCGAAATTCTTGCTTGTGGATTTGTTGCGCTAAGATCTTATTAGCGTTCTCTCCATGTTCATAGTAATGATGCCTTGATTTATAAATGAGTTGTTCAGTTTCTTTAGTTGTTAAGAGGTTGAGCTCTGAATTCAGAGCCTGCCTTTTCCTATGACACGTCTCACTTGGACACCTGGCATGTTCTTGATCTATTCTAGTAATTTCGTTGATTAGCTCCGATACCTTCTTGGTTTCCAATTTATATTTGTGGGAAAGATATGAGATAATCTGCCCTCTTAAGAAGGCCTTCAGGGTTTCCCAGAGTGTTCCTGTAGAAACCTCTGAGGGTGTATTTGTCTCTAAAAAAATTGATTTCCTTGGATATTAATTCTGCACAGTTCTTATTTGCTAATAAAAGTGGATTAAGATGCCATCTGCAAGATGAGTATGTGGGGCATAGTGACTTTTGCTCCAAAATCAGGGGGGCACGGTCAAAAATGACAATAGAACTTTAACCAGGAAGTACTTCATGACTGGCTAGTTGTCCAGTGCCCTGCAAGTTTTCCTGGGCCCCTCTTTAAAAGTAGCTCTTTTTCCTCAGCAGGTAAGCTTGGAGATGAGAGAGCAGATCAGACAATGACTCTCCTGGTTAAGAGGAAGAAGGAATGACCAGAGATCTAAAGTGAGGCAAAGAGGTAGGAAAATATCTGTGTTTAGTTAGGCCCAAAAAAGGGCATAACTATTTTCGTTGTATACACATTTATCTTATATACTGTATTTTCCTTCCATTATATGCTGCCTGGCATACAAAGCTTCTGTTAATAAACTCTTCTATTTTGTTTACACATTGTCCTGGGTTTTGGAGTTGCTCAGGATCACCCCCTGCAGGTGGGTCATTGCCTCACTATCCCACTTTCAAACCAGATTTTGCCTGTAGTAGTATCATTCATTCAGATTATTGGTGTGTCAGGTTTCTAAAACTGTATAGGAAATTTATATTTAATTTCTAGGAATTTTTAAAATGGTCCAACTTTTGGAAATTATATGTTACATTAGTGCAAAAGATATTATTATAATATTAATATATTAGTTGCTAAACTAGAGGACTGTACATTAGAAGAAAAATGTAAAAGACAATACATATTAAAATGAATATGTACAATGACAGCATAAGTATTAAATAATGTAAGACAATTAGTAATAGGGCATCATGTAGCTCTAGGCACTTTCTTCATTTAGGATGCACATATACTATGGACAGAAGCTCTTCCTCAGTCTTCCTGAACTGGTCTTCAGGTAGCGGCAGATTTTCTTTGACAACACCATTATTGGGACAGTTGATATCTCTGATAATTTTCTTTGCCCTGGTCTGACATTGCTTGGTATATTATTGTGTATTATTCAGATGTCTTTGTCCATATTCATATGTCGCTTTTTGTAAGAAAATAAGAGCAAATACATTGAAATTTTAATCATTTTTACAAATTTCAGTATCTGAGCATAACCCTCCTCTTCATCCACATTGTACACCAGCTGCTTTAGAAAGCTTGCATTGTATGAGTAAGTTTGAAAAAATTGTGGTTAGTGCAGAGCTAAACAGCACCATCCTCTGGCTGATTATGAATCTGGTAGGATTCCACCCAAAATGCAAAGCATACATGGTGGAATAATTTGATTGAAGTCCTGATTTCATTGAGATTATGATTAAGGAATTAAAAATTTCAGTTAAATGAGAAAATGAGAGGTTACATTGTGTATGTCTGCAGTAGAAAGAGTGTGTCACTTAATAACATTTATCTGATTATTATTTCAGTTTTATCTCAAAACATCAGTTTAGTGTAGGCTGCTTGACATAAGAGAAGTTAATTTTGTTTCAAGTTTCTAAACAAGCTGTACCATTTGCTTGACAAGTATCCGCCTTGGAGTACAGCAAAGCTTTCAATGGCTTCACATAGGTGTAATTGATTTACATAGATTCACCAGGATTTAAACTATTTATTGGTAAAAAAGGCATTATTTCAAAAGTGATCCAGCATGTTGTATATCACTATACAATTAACAATTACAGCATAATGAGCAAATAATAATCACTTCATGAAAAATATCAGTATGAGTGAATGATTGAACTAAAATGAGTGTCAGGATGACAGAGTGTATTGTATTGCTAACTTTTAATAATCCAGATCAATTCCAGAATATGATGTAGTTCTTGATGCTGATATTTATATACAACACAGTCCAGGGACTACCAACAGTGTAAATGCACTTGTTTTGTGATGAGTTCTCATCAATTTATTCTGTGCTCTTTGTGATTTCTGTACATTTTAAACCCTTGCTCTTTTTTGCAACTTTTCCTTCTGGGTGGTGTATTTGGACTTTGTTTGCTTATTTTGATGGCATTGCCTCTACATCTTTGGCCTCCTTAGGCTCTTTACATTTTTTTTCATTTATAAAGATTTTTCATTAATCTCTTTGTTTCTAGTTGGGGTTTGACAGTATTTCCTCAACTAATAGGCATTGTTTTGGAGTTTTGGGACTTTTATGCTTAGAAATCTCTTCAGTTCATAATAAGCAGAGGATTGGAGAGCATCTGAAAGAGTTAGTATATAAGATGTCAGAGTCTATGGTTGTATCTGACTGTAATGCCTCTTGATGCAGAGATATAGTAAGAGCAGGAGCATAGGTTGTTAGGCATATCTTCAAAGTAAACCATTTATTGGAGCAGACAAGGGCATACTGTAACTATCAATAAAGGTGAAAGGCAGAAACTAGAGATGATGAACTGAAACAATATCATTAGGTTGGAAAGAATTTTAAAAAATCAGTTAAAAATCAGTTAAGATTTTCAAATTGTAGACTTGGTCATTGTCACTAAGTTAGATACAATCCAAAGTAAATGATAAATATAATAAAAAATAACAATTCCCAGAGACACATGAAACACTGAAGATACAAATGAATAAAAAAAAAAGTGGCATTTAGGAGACTGTGTCAGTAAATGCCTCCAGATTGTCGCATGATTGTCCAATAATTACTACTGCTAAATTTCCTATACGCATGATAGGTAAGGCAAAAGTAAATTGAATAATGCAAAGAAAGGTATGATAAAAATGGATGGGACAGTAAATGTGGCATGGCTCTTGTCAAGAATTTGTGAATCTGGAAAAAAAGAAGAAATAACGATTCTGAATTCATTGAATAAATGACACTAATTATTGGCAGATCTCATTATTGTTTCCTCAAGTCTGAAAATCCATTTACTAGGTACTTACCTTTTTTAACGCTAGATGTTAAGGACAAATATTTATGAAATACTTTTAACTGTACAGTATTTGAGTGTGAGGCAGAATTGCACTAATTGTAGCAAGACTAGTTGCCTTTAAATATATAATAATTATGACACATTTGCTGTAGGACAGCATGCTGGCACTTATTGATTAGTATTGCTGCCTCACAGGTCCCAGAGATTTGTTTTGGAACCTGGCCTGTTTACTGTTTGTGTGGAATTTGTATTTTCTCACAAATGTGGACATTTCTCCCAAACCTAAAATAATGGAGGTTAAACTGAATCCCTACTCTTTATGAGTGAGTGTGGAAGTGTGTCTGTAGTGGTTCATGTGTGTTTAATGATCCCATCTACCCAAAACTGTAAAATGGATTAAGTAGGTTAGATAGTGAATGTGCAATCAAATTGACTAAGACATTCATCTATCTGGGCAGAATAATCCATTGACTAAAAACTGGTTGTTAAAAAACCCTTCTGCCTTATGATGTGGTCCTTTAGGCAAAGCTTGCCCTTCTGACTTAGCAAGTTATTTATGTTATTATATGACAATAATTTTATTAAGTCTGATTCCTTGGGAAACAGTGGACCCGTATCACGTGAATAGCACTCAGGTTAATCGACAAATGATGATTTCTACACATATTAAACTAATTCTCTAACAGCAGATTCTAACTTGTTGGTTTATTTATTTTATTGGATGGCAATAAAGTCAGTTACATTTTTTACCTTGGGAACCAGTAGACAAGTAACATTTCACTTTTCTGGTCACTGACAAAAAATATTCTTTCATTATGCGTTGACCTATAATTATGACACATTATCTCAGTGTTACCAGGTTATAAGCTAGAAATTCCCAAATATATTAGAAAAATATTCAAATATAAGATTTAACCTGGGGCAGCATGGTGGCGCAGTGGTAGCGCTGCTGCCTCGCAGTTAGGAGACCCGGGTTCACTTCCTGGGTCCTCCCTGCGTGGAGTTTGCATGTTCTCCCCGTGTCTGCATGGGTTACCTCCCACAGTCCAAAGACATGCAGGTTAGGCGGATTGGTGATTCTAAATTGGCCCTGGTGTGTTTGTGTGTGTCCTGCGGTGGGTTGGCACCCTGCCTGGGATTGATTCCTGCCCTGTGTTGGCTGGGATTGGCTCCAGTAGACCCCTGTGTTCGGATTCAGTGGGTTGGATACTGGATGGATTTAACCTACAAGTGCACGTGTGTTATAGCCATATATGATAATTACAACTTAACTATAATCTGTGGAAAACCCAGGTATCATAAACCATTATGGTGGGTTCACCTCCCAGAAATTTCTGGCCTTTTGTTCTATGTTTTATACCCTCTTTGATAACTATGCAAACATCCACAGTAAGCTGTGTGTGAGCATGTAACTTAACATCAGCAAAACCAAGGAACAAGTTATCGATTTTCTCTTTGCCAAACACCCTCTATGTCCGGTCACTATTCACGGAGTGGCTGTGGAGTTGGTGAAATTGGTGCACTGCTATGTGGTCTTGGGAGTCGACATCAATGAAATGCAGGACTGGTCTCATCAACACAGTGGAGTAATTTTTTAGTAGTAGTGACATTATTTACATTTCTCTACAGTATTATATAAAAATATACTTCAACTTTTTGGAGATGAGACTTTTTGGAAGAGAGATTTTTTCAAGTCCCGCGAGACAAGAACCATGCTCACTGTCCACTCACCTCTCATTCGTGTGAATGCTATTGACAGACACAGTTCCTGTGCTCTCAGCTCTTAAAAAGGCTTACGTTTTCATTCTATTAGTTTCCTTCAATGTAGTCCTTTTCTGCACAATAATTTCATACGTTCTAGATAAAACGTCAAAGACTAAGCAAAGAAGAAAGGGCAGCATGTCAAAAAGAGGCCTAAAAGCGTTGGAGAGTAAAGAATTCAAGAAAGAACAATAATAATCTAAGTGCAAATTCGGAAAATAACGAAAGTTATAATCGGCCCAGACCAAGTGGAACTGAAAACCTAATAGGTCCAAGTGGGGGCGGAAATAAAAGACAAGGAATAGAAGAGAAAGTAGAACGTTGTAAAGAGATTCAAAAATGTTGGCGCGATACACATGCAAAGTCTCAAAAAACTGATAGTAAAGATCGCATTAGCGTTAAGAAACAAATTATTATGCGGTAAAATAATGGAACAGTGAAAAGAGATTGAATATACGGACATAGGTGATATGACAGAAGTATGTAGATATTGTTTGGCTTAAAGTTTAAGTCGGAGACTTGTAGATCATCTTATTTGTGTTGCCATTGGGAAAAGTAGTGTTTCTTCCCAATGAAGAGGCGTATCCACGAGAAATAAAACATTTGTTATTTGGTGAAAGTGAAATCCACAAACACTACTGGCAAAATATCCGAATCTACAATAATCTGTTCACATTTGCACCATTCAATGCTTAAAACGTAGATTTACACGATTCAGGGCCATATGCTATGAGAATCTGTGGTCCTGCAACAATTAAAGCTACTACAAGTTTAATTTTAAAGAAACCAAAATATGGTCAGGTTTATATTTATGATCACAATGCAACTTAGAATCGAAAGAGTTAAACAATTGGATGTATTACAAATTCTAAAGTCAATAATGGGTACAAATCCATACGTCCAAAAGTATCGCACTTTACACAAAATTTACCTGAAAAACACAGACAAAGAATTTTCTTGGATTTCTATATGAATCTGAAAGATCACACTCAAATATATAATAAACCAACATGTGATAAATTGTCAGCAATACTAGCAATACTAGGCTTGCCCCTGCTCACTTCGCTCATCAACCCCTGTGTTTGGTTTTCCGGATACACATTTGTAAGATTTTTTTTTTTCTTTGAATTGTTGCTATTTCATTAGTTTCACTTTTATTTCAGAACTTCTGTAAAAACAATATTTGTAATCTTTCATGTCCCAATTTAAATGAGGTCTGTGAGACTTGTGTTTAATGACTTTGTACCATAATTTAGGATGGGTTTCTCTGTTTGGAATTTCAGCACAGACAAAATGATCCACATCATCAGCAGTTAATATTTTTATTTGCAAAGTAACCAATAAATGCATGTGAGTTAAACCCCGTTTTTGAAATTCTCTGACTTAAACTAATTTCCTTTTGTTTGCGTCAATCTGTACTATCATTTTTTTGATATTGTAGCGACTGACGTAATTAAGTGTTACAAAAGTTCTACTTTAACAATCGCCGACTGCGTAACCCCAAACACAACTTTCAAGCACCCTCTCCAACCCCTCCTTCCATGGGTCTCGCCTCCCCCTTACCGCATCAATCAGCACCCAGCTATCAGTCTTCCGTGCTGTACTCTGCCCTCCCTCGATCGGACCTAACAGTCACTTAAAACAAAAAAGGCTTCAGCTTGGCTGGAATGTTACAATACTTTCGAATTTTACTGCTTTCATATTCTGTACCTTTCTCTGCATATGTATCGCGCCTTGGGTCTCTTTTCTCCACACTGCTCTTTCTTCTTTGCCGAGAGCACAGGATCTGTGTGTGCCATGTGACTTTACATGACTGAATATTTTGCTGGCTGTCCATGCTCTTATTTGATAAGAAGGGTGTGCCTTGCAAGAATCTTATGTTGCACATCCCTGCGAGACTTCCCTGGGACAATCTCTTGGCACCAAGTTTCATGTTTACGGTCCCTGCGAGACACCCCGTGGCCAGTCTTTTTTGTCTCGGGTCTTTTAAATGTCTTCCGAGAACTTCTAAGAAGATCACGTATCGTTGCCTTGCTTTTCCATTCCAGGATTTTTTTATATATAGAGAGACAGAATTGATATTTGTGTTTTTCCAAAAGCAAAGCACGATTCGTTGCAAGCGGCAGATCTGGGAAATGACTAGTGCATTGTGCCCACATGGAGGTTTGTGAGCGAAGCGAGCAGGGGGCTGTGCGCCCTAGTGTTCTACAAATTAATGTTGTCCAATGAGATTTTCTATACTACTGTGTGCTGGGTTGGTAAAATTACTTCAGGAGTGGCTCAAAGGCATGGACAGTTATGGGTTCCCCTCTCCACTAATTGAAGGTAATAGCAGATGAGAGAATGAAGGTGAAACTGAGTGCCATTATGAACAATCCTATGCATTCTCTTTCTGATACACTATCATTAGCTATTTTCAGCCAATGACTTATTCAACAGAACTCCTTTGTACCTACAGGAATGTGCCTTTACAATGCCTCATTGTGATTGTGACTGCTCTTTTATTTTTGGAAGTTTTTTATTCTTTTAAGTAATTCTGGAATGTATTTTAGGATGATCGTTGTTCTTTGTTATATTTATTTATTGATTGATTGAACTTCCATGAAAAGCTTAATTGGACTTTTGGACAAAAAAAATGCTTTCTAATGTAATCTAATCCAATATCCAAATGAACTTAATCACCAAAATGTCTCACTGTACTAGAAATCACAATGAAAGATAAAGGGTTGGGGCACCAAATTTTGTTCCCTGTACATTACTGCACATACACACAAAAACAAAGATTGTCAAAAAAACATCTTTGCAGACAGGAGTCTGCAATAATCTTTCCAGACTGAGGAAAGATGGTGGTGATGCCAGTTTTGAAGCCAATTAGGTGGAATGGGCAGGATCAGGTGCCTGAAATTGGAAGTAACACCAAGTCCTGTTGGACAATTATTCTCTGAATCTACTGAGAGAGGGAGAGGAGATGCATTAGGAAGCACTACCAACCCTCAACTCAGAGCGTAATTGAAAGTCAACAAGACCTGAAGTTGGTTCCCAAGCGTGTGTGTGTAACATCACCTACAATGCCAATTCTCAGTTATTACCAGTGCTTATGCATAAAACAAATAGTTTTGGATAGGTTATAGTCACATATGAGGGGTGTTCAGTAATTTACCTACCAAAGTTTAATGTACTGTATTTGTGTTAAAGATCTGAACTTGACACTCGAAATCAGAACGTGGTTTGGCATTCCACACATGCAGTTTGAGCTCATTTGAGCTCATTTCATATCAAACACAAGTACCTGCAATTCAACAGAGAATGTGACAAACTGGGAGTATTGTTTCATCATTAAATATTTTACAAAGTAAGGGAAGAAGCCTGAGGTAATCCATGAGAATTTGAATACTGTGTAAGTAGTTCTCTCATGAAAAGCAGATATACATACAGACAGACAGACAGACAGACAGACAGATGTTGGATTTTGTATATGGAGAGATGAACCAGACATTTCATCTGGCACATTGTCCACAGTCATCCCCATTTTATGATGTCAAATCTTAGTTCCAAATGGGTTTCCCAAATAGAGACACTAGATCAGAAATCATTTTGCCAGGAATTCAGTCACAAGAAGATTGACCTTCTTAGAAAAAATCCCACTGACTGTTTTGTCATAAATTGTATCGCTGATGAAATGTGGGTTCATCATCATTACCCTGAAGAAAATAAGAACCCATGCAATGGAAGAATAAGAGCTTCTCAGCCCCCTTCAAGAAATTTTATGTGTAGCAGTAGGCCAGAAAAGTCATGTTGAATGTTTTCTAAGATAAAAAAGACATTGGAATTCATACCAGACAAGTCAATCTACACTTCCACACTGAAGTCATTACCTGAGGCCATTGAGGGGAACTGTTGGCAGACATGTTGCTGCCCCACAGCAATGCATCATCCTGCAAATTCCAAAAACTGAAGACAGCTATCAGGGAATGAGGATGAAATAAGTACATGCATATGGAAATAGATGACATTTTCCACATATTTGAACATGGTGTATTCTTTCTCATAATCTTAATAAAAAAATGCAGATTTGTCATGTGGAAAAATTAAGTACACCCCTACAGCTATCACCACTTCAGATCCATAAAAATACAATCAGGCATTCCAGATTAGGCAGTATGCAGGTGGATCTTGTCTCATTTAAACTGCAGATATCTAGGGTCTGGTGTTCTCTTTGCTATTAACATGTGTGTTGCCGCCATGCCAAAATCAAACAATCTCTCTAAGGGCCTCATAAAGAAGGTTATGGATGCCTATGATTATTACAAAGGATTCAAAAAGGTAACCAAATTATTTGAAATCAATTACTCTGTTGTAAAAGAAAATCATCTACAGGTTCAATGGATTTCAAACTACAGCTAATTTGTTCAGGGCTGGCTGGCCCAGCAAATTCAACCCAGGAGCTGACCATTTGATGCCTAAAGAAGTCTCCAGGAACCCCAAAATTTCATTGCATGATCTGCAGGTAACTCTTGCAAAAGTTGGTGTCAAAGAGCATGCATCAACAATCAGAAAGAGATTGAACACATTTGACCTGCATACAAGGTGTACCAGGAAAAGGACTCTGCTGTCCAAAAGGAACATTAGAGCAAGACTATAGTTTTCTGTTGAACATAAAGGCAAAGACCAAGTCTTCTGGAACAAGGTGCTCTCGACAGATGAATCAGTTAGACATGTTTGGCCACAGTAACAGTAGATATATTTGGCACAAACTGAAAGCAGCATGTCAAGAGAAGAACCTCGTACCAACAGTGAAGCATGATAGTGGAAAGTTGCTTTGCTGTCTCAGGGTCTGGGCAAGTTGCAGCAATCAAGTCAACAATGAATTCTGCATCATATCAAAGTGTGTTTGAGCAAGATGTGAAGCCTGTCTGAATGTTGAAGTTGAACAATAAATTCAGCCTTTCAACAGGAATAATCCAAAGCAAATCCACCAAGAAATGGCTTAAAAAGAAAAAAATTGACATTTCGGACAGGCCTAGTCAAAATCCTGATATGACTCCCATTGAAATATTGTGAGTGGATTTGAAATGGGCACCACATGTAAGAATACCCATAAACATCTTGCATCTGAAAGAATTTTGCATGGAGAAATGGTCAAAAAATTTTTTGAGTCTATGTCAAAGACTGGCAGTTATGCAAAATGCCTATTGAAAGCCAATTCTTCTTAAAGGGGCAATACCAGCTTCTGAAACCAGGGGCGTACATACTTTTTCCCCAGTAGACCATTACATCAATTGATATTTTTGTAGAATAAATATTTGAAAAGGCAATTTTTACCTGATATTTAATTCAAATATATCACCTTTATCTGTAGGGTCTATTGCTATTAGGATCTACTCTTTGGACTGTTCAAATATGTTGAAAAAGTCAAGCATTTTCATGGACTGTACTTATTTTTTTTCATGTCTTTTAATGTGTTTAAATACTCAATCCGTGTTTAGACAGTGTAGGTCAGATCTCTTCATCAAGTCCAATTCGTGTATCAAGAGTTGGAAGTGTAATTGCAGCCTTATTCATTTAAAACATTTCTCAGCATAAACCTACCAAGACTGGATTTGTGCTTCCAGTTCATGCCTGATATTCATGCTATAATATGTGTTAAAACTTAAACAAATATATGGATAAAGTTTATTTTGTTCTTTTACACAGTAGCTATACTGTATGTACAAAACATTTTCACCAATTATGTTATTTCTCAGGTCCTCCATAACCTCAGTTTTAGACTCTACTACAAAAGGACTGTTTTTGACTGATTCTCAACCCACATTTGTGGCACTCCCTTCAACTCAAGATTAAATGGGAAAATGTTGCAAGAGTATATCAAGGTTGAAGGGAACAACGTATGGGTTACCATTGTCATGTATGAATAGAACACCATCTAACAGCTGTCCTGCCATACTGTTCCATTTGCCTTATCAAAGGGAATTGAAAAGTTCAACATTTTGTCAATAGCCTTGAGTTGAATGATGCAGTGTGTATACAGCTTGATATGTTGCTGAAAACATTTTTTTGAAAATGATGAAGATTCAACAAATTATGTAATGATAGTTGGATACACTCACCAACAACAAACAGTTCCAGCCTAGACAAGTAAACTACTTTTTATGTGACAGGTATGAGCAATCAACATTTACATTACTGACTAATGAGGTAACAAAGTGTTTTCATGTAATAAATGCACCACACTTCCTCACATCAGTCAGGAGTCTATATGAATTATGACAAAGGAATGAAGGAACTGAATCCTTTTAGTTTAAATTAAATGGAGATTAAGAGATGACATATAGTAAGTGATCAGCATGATCAAGGAAGTTACTTAAGTGTAGGTCACCTCTTCCTGTAAAAGAATTTCTTCAACATGGGGGCCAAAAGGAAGATGGGGTAAATTTTGTAATACACAAATATTAAAAAGTATTTTTTTACACAGAGGTATGTAGATACATGTAAGTTACAAAGCATTGTGGAAAATAGCATTGAATTCTTTGTCTTCTTTTATATGTAAAGATAGAAGCTATTTAACAGTAATAAGGTTACTGTTGATACTGTATATAGGACACAGGCTTAGGCAATAAGAAAAGATAGGAAGAGAAACTTGAAAGAACTAATATGAAAATTCTGAAGTGGGTTTGGGGTGTTGGCTCTCTTGGGGAACAGAAAGATGCATTAAGGGGTTATGAGAAGAGTAGGAATTGTAAAGATCAGTGAGATCATCTTGCCCGACGAAGAGGCCTGAGTTACCTTAAAAGCTTGCATATTGTATTCTTTTTAGTTAGCCAATAAAATGAGTCATTTTGTTTGACTTCTCACTAAAGATCAGTAAGAAAATTAGAGAAGCAATTTGCATATTTTAAGAAGGAATGATGGGAAGCTGATTGATAGTCTTTAAAAGGTCTGTGACAGGGATAAGATCGAGGGAGAGATAGAGGATCAGATGCAGAAACTGTGTGGGGAGGAATTGCAGTAGGTAGAGGGGGCTGAGAGACAAGGATGCAGAGAATAGGCAAAGAAAAAGAAGTCTCAAGGCAGTCAGTCCCTATAAATGGTGCAGCATGGGCATGGTAAGGGTTTTGGAGTAGAGAAACTGTGCTTTGGAGACTTTCAAAGCCTAACTTTACAATTTGAAAGTTTTAAGTGAATAGGGACTGATGTGTTTTGATGGCCTGAATAGCGTATCCTTTTCTTAAGTGTGTATGTCCTTTACACTTACAGCCATCTCAAGAGGAGAGAGAAATCTGGCTAACTAGAAAAAGTTGAAGCCCAGACAGGGTAAGATAATGATGACCTCAGAAATGCAGCGGTATAAAACTAAGAATATTTAATTGATTCACTTATTGATTACACAGATAATTAAAAGAGCTTGATAATAGTCACATTCATTAATTTTTTTGAGCCCAGAAGGTCAGCTTGATATATTGTGGGTCATGTTGTGTGTACAGGTGAGTTTCAGGAATGCTCTGGCAGTACCAGAGGAACTTACTGTTGCATTTTTTGTCTTAGCTAACGATTTTCATAGATTTTTGAGTAATACAATGGAATATGGATCTGCAATTCTCCTTATGGTAGCTATTAAGATATCTCTTACTGACACATTTTTTGTGCACTCTACAACTATTCAAGGCAGGTCTACGTAATAGCATTATTCAACATGAGGATGTCAGCTTACATATGGATACCGCTAACCAGGAATGCCTAAATTAAAAGAATTAAAAGAGAAAACTTATCTGTCTCTGACAAAGCATTTATAGAGCATCATTAAATTGTCAACCACTGCCACCCATAAGAAGCAGTTCCATAATACTTGGTCAGGCATACCATCCAGGATTAGTTTCTGTGTGGTATGGCCCCCCCATGACTTCAAGCTAGAAAATGAGAATACCTTATTTATAAAGGGAATTGATGGATATATTATATTATCTCTCTCTCAAGTCACTTTTTGAACATACATTATTGAGTCACCTTGCATATTTAGAAATATGGCAAGTCACCAGAGAATCCAGGGAAAACCTATAATAAAAATGTAAAATTAGGTAAAGGCTATAAAGGGCTGTGATTTTTACTCAGACACCTGGAACTTAGAGGCAGCAGTACTAAACAATGTTTTTGTGTGATTCATATCATATACCTTAGGTTATTTTATTGATAAGGTATCTACTGGTTGTTTCATTGTGAGATGCTTTTACTGCAGAAATATTTTTATAATGATGTTTTAATATATTAAACTAAAGACAGATCGAATATTTAGCATCAAAATCAAAATTTGCCCCTACTGTGGCGCATTCAAATCGAAGTAAGACAACCTGTTTCTAACATGGAGTTAGAATTTATTACAAGACAATTTTTGTACATAATGACAGTCAGTTGAAGATCCATCCATCCATCCATTATCCAGCCTGCTATATCCTAAGTACAGGCTCATGGGGGTCTGTTGGAGCCAATCCCAGCCAACACAGGACGCAAGGCAGGATCATTTGAAGATCTCTTTTCTTACTTACCTGTCTTAAAAATTTACACAGATAAATGTGAAATTTTAACTATTTCCAATACAAATAAAACTGAAATATGTGAAACAATTGTTAAAGACTCATTCATTTACAGTACTTAAGCACTGGAGTATGCAGATCCACAGATGATAGTTTATCTACAAATTTCTTACACAAGACGCAGACAATATAAAACATTTTAACTGCTGGTTACAAAGAGACTTAACTATTTATGGCAGAATTTTACTTGCTAAGGCGGGGGGTATCTATAGACTTGTTTATCCAGCTCAGTGTCTTTTTGTTAAAAAACTAGGAAATGAGTCCATCTAGCCTTATTCAAATGTATTTGGAAAAATAAGACCAAGTATGTAAAAAAAATGCCATGGTTAAATGATACTTAGAAGGGAAAATACGTGGTCTTAATTTCAAAACTGTAAATTTCACTCCATTTTTAAGATTAACTGAATCAAGAAATGCATTTCTGATGACCATGGCCCATGGCCCATGGTTTAGGATTCCAAAATTATTTTTTTTTAAAAAGTTTGGTGTTCTAGGCTATTTATTATTTTGTGATTTTAAATGTAGGAGATTACTAATCCAGATATTTTATTTTCACAAACAAGCACTTGACTCTTGGAAAATATCTAATCTCACTCAGCTCTCTGAAATAATCAATACATTTTATCAGGGAAAAATATATTTTCATACAAGAATTGTATAATAAAGGAGTAATTTTGTCGTATTTAGTAAGGAATGTGTTTTATACTCTTACAGAGAATTTATAGACCAGCATACGATTCTAGTTAAGCTTAAAGATTTCTTTAAAGACATGTATGCAATACAAAGTAATTTTTTATTATTTATTAAATCACATTTCTTATATTAACACTTTGAGAAAAAGGTTCTAACTCTTCAATTAATGGGGTTCCATTTTTAGACTCCAAATGTAACAACTTTAAGATCAGGAAGACCATTTATCAGATAACTCTGTGCCAAATGCCTCCAAGATGGAGTTTCACAATTGGGTACATAAAATGGAAAATGGCCTGGTGCCTCATGTATACAATCTTGCTTAGGCTCCATAATACTAAAATTTTGAGTGTGCTTTAAATGCAAAAACAGCATATGCACAAAAAATGGATTTATAAAACCATGAATAGGCCATGTGCAATGTCAAGTTCCTTTATAAATTTCAGATCAACTTAAAACTATGCATGTAAGCACAAACTTTCAGCCTTCTTTGTCATCTCCTGTCAGTAACCATATATGGCACACAAACATCTATTTTGAATATTCACGATCTAATCACCATATTCATTTGTGCATAATCATTGATTTATTTTCACTTTATAGAAAAATAATAAGCATGAAGGAAATATGATAAGTTGTGATTAAAATTTAGTTAATTTCAATTAAAAATAGTAATCAATTAATTAGTTTCTTAATGGAACAGCAGCCCTACTTCCTACATGTTATGTTTTACATCTACTTGCATTAAATTTCATCTGACACAAATCTGCCCAAACCTTCAAGCTGTTCAAGTCCCACTGCAATGAATCTATATTATATGTTGGTCCACCTAGTTTGGTATCATCTACTTGTTATTTATATTCCTATCCAAATAACTTATATATAGTAAAAATAGCAGTGGTCCTAGCACTGACCCCTTAACTTCTTAACATTACTCAATTTTGATAAAAGTTCCTCACACCATAACCCTCTTCTTCCTGCAATTTAGCCAAATCTGCAGCTATCTACACACTAAACCTTGAACTCTCTCTTTGTTTAGTTTGATGCCCAACCTCTCATGTTGAACCTTTTCCAATGCTTTCTGAAAGTCTGATCATACTCTCCTTATGTTGCTGCCTCATAGAATTCCTACGTGTTAATAAAACACAAACACGCTCTTCTGAACCCATGCTGACTGTTCAGTAAAACTCCTCTTCTTGCCATGTGTTGCTTAGTATTAAACTTAATAATTCCTTCCATATTGGTGATGCACAATAATCTTACTGGCCTATAGTTACATTCATGTGCCTGATATTTTCCAATTTTCAGTCCTTCGTAATTTCCCCGTTGAATTCCTAAAAGTATGCATCAAGGGTTTGTATATGTATTCAATAATCTCCTTAAGACCTCAAGGATAGATATTATCTAATCTTGGTGATTTGCTTGATTTTAGAGTATTTAATCTAAGCAGTACTTTTCCCTCTAACTTCCCACATCACTCAGTACCTCCTTAGTAGCCCCTGTTACTGTTGGAAGGTTTTCCTCTTCCACACATGTAAAAACTTCAGAAAAATGCAAGTTTAGAGCTTTTGCTGTTTCACTGTATATTTAAATTTGCTCATCCTGATGGCAAAGATATTGCATGTTTCTGGGTAGCATCTTAAGCATACCATCCCATACAGGTGACATGACATGGCTTAGGGAGACTGCAAGATTCGTTACCGGCCACCAAGTTCATATTGAAAGCATTCTTGCCAAATACCCTATGGTTGTTAAAGCCTACTGTATAAGGAAGCAAGAATTGCATGATTTCTATGTGATGGTCTCTGTTATGTAGTCTTCAATTCAGCACCCAACTCCCAGAGGACTGCTATAGGAAGCCTGACATTGGCAATATCCCCCAAAAGGACTAACGCTTCCATTGTCAACACACAGTACACCTTGTTTTATAGAAAAAATAGATAGGCTATACATTAAAAGGCATTGAAGGTAAGAGTTTTTTACCAACACTGAAGACAGCTGAACAAGCAGAGAACAAGGCAATCATCTGTGATATAATTAGTTTAAGAAAACTGGAATGTGACTGACGCATTGAATTACGCAATGAAATGAAATTTTATCTTCAATTCATTGTCCTGCCTCCTGGAGTCACTAAAATGCCAACACCAAAAAAATTCTCTGTAGGACTTACGGATGTTTGAAACTTGCCAGAACATTAAGACAATTTTCAACCCAAGTTTGTGTTTTATAAATCCAGACATTTGTGTAAGAAATGGCTCATGCACAAGCATTAGCAAGTTTTATACATGAAGCATGAATTGTTTGTACCAAGCCAGGATAAAATATGCCTACTTCAATCATATTTACAGTAATTTTACCCAACTAATCAGTTATATTAATATATTCCGAAAGTTTAGTTTCGGTAAAAAGAAGATGAATCTCTCACACACCTTTTTTTTTAAATTTCTGCACCTATTCTAAAATATTTTGGAATAACATATTAGATTTACTTTCTAGAATGTATAAAAAAATCTATCCTAATCTGTTTAAATGTAGTTCTTTTTTCTGTTTATAAATCGTAAGATGAAGTGATAGAAGATTAGTAAATGTGCTTTACTTACTTGATCACACACATCCGTCAAAATTGAAAATGTTCGACCTTCTATTTAATTTTTTTCTTAGAAATCGCATTAAGAATAACTAGTAAACACACAAAGACAATGAAAATGGGAAACATTCTCAGATCTTTTCTTAAACAATTTGTAATTTTAACATTTGAACTCCCCTTTTACTTAATCGTTACAATGTTGTAACTCTTGAATATGTTATTCTTTATTTGTAATGTTTGTATACTGTGTAAAGAAAATTTCCGTAATTAATGCGTTTCGATGCTGATGCAATAAAAGAACTTGCCATTAGTAGGTCCTCCTTTCCAGCAGAGGTCAGTACAACACAATTTATTTCTTTTTCACGTTGCCGGAGTCTCTCCCCTTGCGAGCAGCTCGTCTCGTTTCCTTTGTCACCGGAAGTAAACAACCTGAAAGCTCGAACCATGTTGGTCGGACTCAGTTAGTAAAGCACTTTGTCCCACTCGGATAATTTGTATTTACTGATTTGACATTATCTGTTTTGAAATAAACCATTCCTGTCATTTTTACGTATTTATAACAGTTTGCAGGTAAGTTTATTTTGCAATTAATCGCATGAATTTAAGTGAAACGTTCTAAGAGAGGGTTGCTATTGCAGAGGTAACCGTCAAGTGGTTGTCATGTGTCATGCTTGAAAAAATGTAATTATTTTAACCTACATTTTCAAAGCTTGTTTGTCCATTTCGGGGCACACAGGGCCAGAGCGGAAAACAAGCATGAACACGGTGCTGATAATGTAATCCGTTATGTTCAAATGGAACTGAATAAATGGGTATTTTCGTGCGAGACGTGGTACGTGGAAGCTGAATAAGTTTGTGTTCACAAAAGAGAATGCATTCACTTAACAAAAATCTATACAGTATAACGCTATCTGTAACATGTTAGATTGTTGTCCTTTCTGCTTACACTCCTACAATGAGAGTCCAAAAATTAGTCCGTAGTCGTTACGTTTTAGTCTAGCTTTTAATTGTGTTTTGTACAACCGTAGATGACATCATTGGTCTGTGATGATGTGAATCGATTGTGATTATATAGACCATTTTTTAAACAGTACTTCTTTTTTTCTTGTAAGATAGCAAGGGTTTGAGGCTGATGAAGACATTTGACAAGTCATTTGATCGAAAAAGATAGTAGCATTTAGTAATCCTGTATAATCTGAGGCTGGAATTTAGTGCGCGATAAGCAAAACGGCTTACGTGTTTTAAATATTTGACTAGTTGCCTAGCAATCGTGTTGATTGGTTTAGGGTGTTGCATTTTGAATCTTCGTGGCAGAAATTTAAATCATATTCTTGACTACATATTTAATTATGCATATACTACCAGACAAACGTCTGGAGACACTCTGAAATTGTCCTGTTTTCCGTGGAAAGCAATAGATTTGTTATCAAGTTACCATTAAATTGATTTAAATATATCTTTGGTTAAGACATTACTAGTGTTGTTAATTGCTATTACATCTTAAAATGATCCATTTTGAACAGTAATCCCTTCAGTGTCATAATGGAAAAGACCCTTAGTCACGAGTAAATGTTAACTGGTTATTAGAAAAATCTTTATGATTGCATTGGCCCCACTGAAACCTGTAATTCTGTTTTGTTCACAAAAACCAAAATGAAATTTCTTCCTCAAGAAACATGTCAGTCTATTTTTACCGAACAAAGGTTATTCCATGTGACCGATTGCCAAGAGACTGAAGGTTTTATACCAGTGAAGGTGTCTATTGCCTTGAGAGGAGAGGGCAAAGTGGATCTAACCAGATAGAAAAACAAGGGAAAGGCCAAAATGCACGGCTGCATAACAAGATAACTATGTCAGAGTCTGTAGTTCGAGAAATGAACAATTTACAGGGCTTCATTTGGCTTTTTTGATCTGTACATACCAAGTACCAGTATTGTCTGCAACAGAGAAACAATGACTCCAGGATACTGACCATAGTACACTTTTCCAGTCTTCTTCTATCCAATGTCTGTGTTATTTTGCCCATTTTAAATCTTTTCTTTTTATTTGCCAGTTTTAGATATGGCCTGTTCTTTGAAGCTCTGCCTCTTGTGCCAGCATTTCAGAGTTGTCTTTTCACTGTTTCAGATGAAACTGTATTTAAGTAATAAGCCAATTGAGGATATATGATTTTTGTTTCTTAAACTACAGACTCTGATTTACTTATCCTCTTATACAGTTGTGTATCTGGGCCTTCCTCTTCTTTTTTGTCCTGGTTAGATCCAGTTTGCCCTCTTCTCCTGAAGTATTTAGCAGTCCTGCCTAGAATTTCATAAATAGTGAATTGCTGCACTATTACTCTGGTAAATAGCCTAAGCTTTAATGACAGGTTTAGTAAACAGTCAGCAATTTAAAATAGGCCCTGAAGTTAGGGATCTGCACCAGCAGGATTGCCAGTTCGAATCCTGTAAATGACAGAAGTGATTCCACTCCATTGAGCCCTTGTGCAAGGCCCTTAACCTGCAGTGGGTGTGGCAGTGCGCTTTAGCAGTGCATGCTCCTAACCTACATGTTTGAGTCCATGTATGTTCCTATTAGATTCATGTAGTTTTGCTTTCTATATTCAGGACCGGAATGTATAGTAGTCCTGGATTCTTGTGCTGGTTGGTACTGGAAAAGTCATGAAAAGTACTGGAATTTGAAATATGCTGACGTGTACAAACCCTGTACCCCAAGGTTTCTGCGTTGCTAATGCAATTATAAAGGTTTCTGTAATAACCATTCAGTATTTAAACATGACTAAGGATAAACAAAGGTACTTTATCTATAGGACAATAAAGGAATGGCTGCTGAAATTGGGAGTTTGCTGTCAGAGGTGAATAATAAAAAATGTCATTTCAAACAGTAGGTGCCATTAACAACACTAGTAATATCTTGGCTGTATTTTTAAAACACATTAATGGTATCTTGATAAAATAGGGATTCATTTCTCTTAAAAACATGAAAATTCTTGGGTATCTCAAAACCTTCAACCAATAGTGCACTTTTATTTGTTTGTTGAGACTGTAAGAGTTAAAAGATGCTGCATGTGTCCAGCAATTTTTTTGACTATCCGCAGACTGATGCTTTCAGTTCAACCAGACTGTGGTGGGGACCAATTACTGTTTTTATTTTAATCATCATTCCAGCAGTGGGCATTGTGACTGAATGGCTAAGGTATTAGATGTAAAATCATCGAGTTACTTCCCTACTTATACTTTTAAATTAGCTCTAAGACTCTTTACATATGTATTTTAGTAATTGATGCATATTCCTAGATGTCATAAATACAGCTATATGTTTTTTTCTGAATCCAAGAGGGCAGGCTCAGCAATGTATGTTTGTCATAAAGCAGATTAATAATATTTGTAAAGTATAAATGATAACCAACTGAAAGCGTATTGTGAGGCTAAAGTAAAAAAGTAAGACTTTTGCATCCTGAAATATATTAAATAAACATTTAAGTTAAACATTTCTGTAACAGTTCATTTTGGCTGTAATGACTCTGGTACAGCCTTGCGGTTTATTTTGAAGGAGCAATGTCTGCACAGCATGCATTTTTTTAAAAAAATTTCCATTGTTTGATATTATTGTCATAATTAACATTTCCTAGTCACATACAGTGCCATTTATAATGTTTGGGTCAAAGACACATTTTTTCTTATTTACTCCTCTTCTCCACAGTTTGAAATTACAAATTCAACAATTCATATGTGATTTAAAGTGCACATTATACAGATTTTAATTTATCAGTATTTACATACATTTTGGTCACACCATGTGGAATTAACAACACTTTTTCTTCATGTCCCCCCCATTTCAAGGCACCATAATGTTTGGGACAATTGGTGTTACACCTGTTGGCGATGCGATTACTCAGGTGTGTTTCAGTGCTTCATTAGTGCAGGCATAAGATTCCTAGGCTTGGCTTTACCTACAGACTACCTTTGAAGTCTGTAGTTAACATTGTTTAACACAAGGACAAGAAATGTGCCAATAAATGTCAAAGGAGGCAGTATGAAGCTGAAAAAAAGAATAAAACCATTAGAGACATTGGTAAAACTTTAGGATTGTATAAATCAAATGACTGGAATATCACTAAGAAGAAAGAAAACACTGGTGAGCTCAGTAATCGTAAAGGGACTGGTAGGGCAAGGAAGACCTCCACTGCTGATGACAGAAGAATCCTCACTATGGTAAAGACAAAGCTTCAAATGACTGTCTGCCAGATCAGAAACAGTTTTCTGGGGTCAGATGTGTATGTGTCAGAGATTACTATCTGCAGAAGACTTCATTAACAGAAATACAGAGGCCACACTGCACAATGCCCATCACTAGTTAGCCACAAAAACATGATGGATAGATTAGTTTGTGAACGTAAAAAGGTCTTGTGGACAGATGAGACAAAGATTATTCGTCCAAAAACAAAGTAAAAATCCCAAACTTAAAAATTGGAAAATTCTTCAATGGCCAAGCCAGTCACCCAGTTTAAGTCCAATTGACCTTGCCTTCTATATTGACCTTGCCTTCTATAAGCCCCTGAAACAAGCTGGAGCTGAAGATGGCTGCATTAGATGCTTGGCAGAGCATCACTGTAGAATATACTCGCCACCTGGTGACATCAACGAATCACAGACATCAAGCAGTCATTGCATACAGGAGATATCCAACAAATTACTAAATATAACTGTTTAAATTTACCTACCAGTGTTATGTCCCAAACATTATGGTGCCCTGACATAAGTGGACCATGTATGTAAAGTGCTGTTATTTCTACATGGTGTGACCAAAATGTAAGTAAATACCCTTAAATTAATGTCTGCAATTGTACCGACATAGCGTCTGAATTGTTTGATTTGTAATTTTAAATTGTGGAACAGGGGGGTAAATCAAGGATGGAGGGCACTGATCTAATTATAAAAAGAAGATGAGCCAAAATGAAAATGTATACATAAGTGTTTGTGCTTCTTTAATGGGCTTTCTCTTTTGTAGGCAAGAGCATGCTGGAATTGATCTTCACACAGAATACATTACATTCATTATATTACAGCTCTCTGAACATTTTAGAATTCAAAGATGTATTTGATACCATTTTCATGATGAAATTAATTAAAGTATATATTAAACAAAGCCGGTGGTGTAGTGGTAGCAATGATCTGGTGCCCCAGGGATTGTTCTTGTCTCCCGTAAGATGCTTGCTGGGACATGCATGACCCTCAATAAAATAATTTATTGCAGCAGTACTGTGTCTGTCAAACGTACTAACCCCCAATTCCTGTCCTTCCATTGTCTTTCTCCGTGTAACCAATCACCACACAATAAGATCTGTAATAAATGTCGAACCAGCTGTAAGTTTAGAACACAGATTCTTTAAAATCTTTAAGGAACATTGAAACATCTTCATAATACATGTTTAATTAGATAGATAGATAGATAGATACTTTATTAATCCCAAGGGGAAATTCACATACTCCAGCAGCAGCATACATAAAGAACCCAACCATCTATCTATCCAGGGTCCCACCAGTCCCAGCAAGCATACAGCGTGAAGCAGGAACAATCCCTGGATGGGGCATCAACTCATCGCTACAGCTGTGCCACTGTGCCCTCACATGTTTAATTATTAACAGTGTACATTGTTTAAATTAAGCTAACAATTTGTCTGTATAATGTAATATACATACTTTAATGTATTTCATCTTAAAAATGGTATCAAGCATACATCCTAGTATTCTAACAGCTCACAGCTCCAAGAGGATAGCGGTTGGAATTCTAAATCAACTTAGACGATGAAACTGTCTCTGAGCCTCTAGGTCCGTGCAGGAGAGGCTCTTAAGCATTTGCCGAATGGGGGATGTTCAAATAGACTGTGTGCATGGCTGAGTAGAATCTGTGCAGGTGCCGGTGGGTTTTCTGAGGCAGCGTGTTCAATAAATGACCTCTAGGGCTGGAAGCTGTACCCTGATGACTCTCTCCGCTCTCAACACAACCCGCCTTTTCGATCAGCTGTGATTCCATACTCAGATACAGTGAGTTAAAATACTCTTGAGTGGTTCTTTGAGAGTAACAATGCTAAAGCAGCTATGGTATTTGGAATAGCTTGTCCATTCCATGCACCACTATATTGTTACAGGTTGATTAAAATCGGGTGTCTTAAATTTATAAATAACTAGCAAAATACCCGCGCTTCACAGCGGTGAAGTACTGCATTAAAATTTTTATTAAGAAGAAAATGAAACCTTTTTAAACTGAGGGAAAATATGCCAATAATTATTTGTTAAGGATCTCTTTGTATACCGTGTTGTCAGTTCGGCCCTCCGGTTGTAACATGACCAAGCTGTGCGCTGGTGGCGGAGGTGCAGGCTATGGACGTATATATGTACGTAAGTAGGATTCAGTTAGTGTTGGGAACCCGTGTACCAAATTTCTTGAAGATGGGCCCATAAGTAACAAAGACTGTTGAAAAGTTCAATATGGCGGCCGACAGTGGCATCATACAACAACAACAACAACATTGACGTTGTTGACCGTTATGACCATTACGCGTAGAATTTCGAAATGAGACCTGCTTAACTTTTGTAAGTAAGCTGTAAGGAATGAGCCTGCCAAATTTCAGCCTTCTACCTACATGGGAAGTTGGAGAATTAGTGATGTTGGAAAGTTCAATATGGCGGCTGACAGTGGCGTCATACCACCGAAATAAGTACGGACATCGGTTTCCGTTAAAAGTTCAGTATGGCGGCCGACAGTGGCATCATACCACCGAAATAAGTACCAAATTTCAGCCTTCTACCTACACGGGAAGTTGGAGAATTAGTGACGTTGGAAAGTTCAATATGGCGGCTGACAGTGGCGTCATACCATCGAAATAAGTATGTACATTGGTTTCGGTTAGCGCAGGGAAGCCGCCTACCAAATTTCGTGAACATGGGGCCATGAATAAGAAAGTTCAACATGGCGGACGTTGTCGTCTGTTATCGACCGTTATGACCGTTACGTGTAGAATTTCGAAATGAAACCTACTTAACTTTTGTAAGTAAGCTGTAAGGAATGGGCCTGCCAAATTTCAGCCTTCTACCTACACGGGAAGTTGGAGAATTAGTGATGTTTGGAAAATTTAATATGGCGGCCGACAGTGGCGTCATACCGCCAAAATAAGTACGTACATCGGTTTTGGTTAGCGCAGGGAAGCCACCTACCAAATTTCGTGAAGATGGGGTCAGCCTTCTACCTACACGGGAAGTTTGAAAATTGGTGACGTTGGAAAGTTCAATATGGCGGCTGACAGTGGCGTCATACCATCGAAATAAGTGCCGCCTACCAAATTTCGTGAAGATGGGGCCATAAATAAGAAAGTTCAACATGGCGGATGTTGTCGTCTGTTATCGACCGTCATGAACGTTACGTGTAGAATTTCGAAATTAAACCTGCTTAACTTTTGTAAGTAAGCTGTAAGGAATAAGTCTGCCAAATTTCAGCTTTCTACCTACATGGGAAGTTGGAGAATTAGTGATGAGTCAGTGAGTGAGTGAGTGAGTGAGTCAGTGAGGGCTTTGCCTTTTATTAGTATAGATATGCGGTTAATTTCTGTGTATTTGATAATGCCCGCATCATGGATGTGAATCTAAAAAAGAAAGGGAGACCACACAGGAACAATAGCACTGCTTTGACGCTGGGAGCCAGCAGTTTGCAAAACCGAGCAGAAACGTGTGTGTGCGTGACAGGGGGAGCTGCCTTGAGAATGTGAGTGGCTTTACGCCAAGTTTAGTTTTTATACATCGTGATGTAAACGTGGAAATGGGCACAACTAACATTTTTGTGCATACTCACCATTTATATATGAGGCCCTAGGTATTCTTTGGCAGCGTTTGCATTTTTAAAATACCAACCCACTAGATATCCTAATAAGTAGATTACCACATCACTGTAACATGCTTGTTATTAAATACCACAAAAGTCTTTTGTGTTATTCGCTGTTTTGGGGTTCTGTACAACACACAATTGACTTCACTCGCATCAGATCTTTTGCTAAAAAATGTTCTCTTAGCTTCAGATGTAGAAGGACAAAGGATGAAGAGTGAGTAAACTTTTACACTGTTTAACACTTGATTGGCGTATTCAGTATAACTCCACTTCTTGTTCCTCCAGGACACTTTTTTTCCAGGAAGAGAGAGTTGTGGGATAGTTATCCATGTCAACCAGAGAGAAATTTGAAAGAGCACAGAAACATTTCGGCTTTAGTGCTGAATTTTAGACTTTTTAGCGTGAGAACCAGGATTTCATTGAGCTATACAATTGATCCAATCAGAAAGTGTATTTTGTTTATTTAAAAAAGCCAATTTTCCAGGAGTGGGATTACATAAAGGTGCAGCACTATATGGTGCTTTGTTGCAAGCATTTTTCAGTTTGGATTAGCTGCAACAAATACAACAAATTTTAAAGTACATCTTACTAGTCAGCCTGATCGTTTATTGAATGTGTTTTATTTACAGTTCAATCACGTGTAAAATACCTAAACGTAAATTAATAATGCTGTCATCGTTTTATAGAGGATTTTATTGCTGATACTTACCTATAATTTTGTTATGGATCCACAGGATGGGTTTAGTCAATTGTATTTAGCTTGCCTGTGTATTGAAACATTATTTTACTTTAGTGCACTTATATGTGATAAAGGTGGCAACTGGAAAGAATATTTAGTAGACCCAACATCACTATTTATGTGCATTATATAAAGAATACTTTCATCCCAATACTACTTATTAGTAGTACTCACTGGAGTTAATCAGCTTTGCTAAAAGAGCAATTCTTAATTGGCTTAATGTGAGTTACTTTTAGTACTGATGTCTTGTCCTGTGCTATAGTTCCAGAGTGCTTCCTGGGTGTTTGTGATTTCATTCAGTGCTGCTTGATTTATGAAGTGCGGCAATAATCATTTTGTCTTTTTTTTTTGTGAAATACACACACGCAAAAGAAAGACTATCGAGCCATATTTATATACAGTATGCAGGTCAAATCCCATTATAGTGAATACCAAAGTAACGAAATTTTCAGAATAGCGAATACTTTTTGTGGGCCCAGACAAACGCTTATACAACATCCTGTTAAATAAATTTAGTTTTAATGAAATGTAAAGATGATAATGCAATGCAAAAAATACTTAATGCCACACCTGCACTTTCCACACTGGGTATCAGGAACCCTACAATAAGGTGTCTCAAAGAAAGTGACAATCTGTTGTGAAATTTCCTGTCTCAGGTAGTCTTGGCAAGAGTGTAGGCACAACATCATATAGGCATAGCTGAATTCAGAGTCAGCACTCCACCTAGCCTCCAAAAGGGTAGTTGTGTCGTGTGTGCGTGTACTGTATTGTTTGAGTTTCATAGAGCTTCTCAAAGTTTTTTTTGAGATGTCAGTTTACGCTGAAAGAAAAATTAGAAATCTTAGAAAAAGTTTATTCCGAAATGAAGAAAAGACATAACGGAAGCATTCAGAATCACACTTCTATATTTATCTAACATCTCGTTTTCATTTCTTTATTTTTCATACCTGTATTTCTATAAAAAATATATATCTAATGCCTCATTTTCATTCTGTATTTTCATGCCTATATATCTATTAAAAAGAAGTTACATCTAATGTCTAGATTCCATTCTGTGTTCATATCTCTATTTCTGTTAAAAAAAAGTTACATCTAACATCTCATTTTCATTCTTTATTTTCATGCCTGTGTTTCCGTTTAAAAAAAGTTACACCTAATGTTTCATTTTTATTTGTATTCATACCTGTATTTCTGTTTGAAGAAGGTTACATCTAATATCTTGTTTTCATTCAGTTTTTTCATACCTGTGTTTCTATGAAAAAAGTCTCATGTTCAAATAAAATATTTTATTACATTTTAAGAAGTGCTGTTTTTTTTATACAGGCATTGTCATGCTTGGGTCACAAAGTTGCATGAGAGACAGGAGGGTGAGTTCAGGTTTTCAAGGAAAGCACAGATACTTTATTACTGCATAGAGAAGGCAGGTGAAGCCTCAAGATGTCATTCAAAATAGGAGCTGTTAGGAGCTGTGATACAGGCCGTAGTCCTGCTTTAGCTCCCATCTTCAGATTAGAAAACCACCAGTGGCTCAGAATCACCACTGTGGTAGATCTCGTCTGGAGAAGAGAGATTAGGAGAGTGCGAGGAAGAGCATTTTCAATGCCTGATGTTAAATGCTCTGAACACTGTGCGACATGCACATTATGCAGTGAGCCTGATCCTGCATAGAACAGACAGTTACTTTGCCCTTAATTTACTGTTTACTGTATACGGTCACAACATTATACAGTACTTATTTTCCTCATATTCATGATAACAAAATTTCTGTTACAGAGAAATATTTTTATGGTCCCATGAGTTATAATGGGATTCCACCTGTACCTTCTTTTGGAAAATGTCGGGCAACTGCTACCATTAATATTACACTCAAAAACTGTAGAGAGCATTATAGCATGTCAGTGCACAATTTGTGAGGAGTGCAGGGATGATTGTCAATTTAAGAAAATATTATTCATCCATCTATCCATCCATCCATTATCCAACCCACTACATCCTAACTACAATTTCTCTTTTTTTGTGTTGACACTAGATTACATCAGATATTTGTGGGAGCCTTTTCTGATCATGTTTCCATTATGCTACTGCCTACATACAAAACACTGCTTAAGTGTTCCAAACTAAGTCTCAAACAAATCAAGATGTGGACAAAGGGAACTCTTTTTCTTCTTTCCTGCAGGACAGTTATGATCACACAGACTCTGCCATATTTAAAGAAGCTGCCATCTATGGCCATCATATCAACTTAGAGAAGTACAGTGGCTTGCAAAAGTATTCGGCCCCCTTGAACTTTTCCACATTTTGTCACATTACAGCCACAAACATGAATCAATTTTATTGGAATTCCACGTGAAAGACCAATACAAAGTGGTGTACACGTGAGAAGTAGAACGAAAATCATACATGATTCCAAACATTATTTACAAATAAATAACTGCAAAGTGGGGTGTGCGTAATTATTCAGCCCCCTGAGTCAATACTTTGTAGAACCACCTTTTGCTGCAATTACAGCTGCCAGTCTTTTAGGGTATGTCTCTACCAGCTTTGCACATCTAGAGACTGAAATCCTTGCCCATTCTTCTTTGCAAAACAGCTCCAGCTCAGTCAGATTAGATGGACAGCGTTTGTGAACAGCAGTTTTCAGATCTTGCCACAGATTCTCGATTGGATTTAGATCTGGACTTTGACTGGGCCATTCTAACACATGTATATGTTTTGTTTTAAACCATTCCATTGTTGCCCTGGCTTTATGTTTAGGGTCGTTGTCCTGCTGGAAGGTGAACCTCCGTCCCAGTCTCAAGTCTTTTGCAGACTCCAAGAGGTTTTCTTCCAAGATTGCCCTGTATTTGGTTCCATCCATCTTCCCATCAACTCTGACCAGCTTCCCTGACCCTGCTGAAGAGAAGCACCCCCAGAGCATGATCCTGCCACCACCATATTTGACAGTGGGGATGGTGTGTTCAGAGTGATGTGCAGTGTTAGTTTTCCGCCACACATAGCGTTTTGCATTTTGGCCAAAAAGTTCCATTTTGGTCTCATCTGACCAGAGCACCTTCTTCTATATGTTTGCTGTGTCCCCCACATGGCTTGTGGCAAACTGCAAACGGGACTTCTTATGGTTTTCTGTTAACAATGGCTTTCTTCTTGCCACTCTTCCATAAAGGCCAACTTTGTGCAGTGCACGACTAATAGTTGTCCTATGGACAGATTCCCCCACCTGAGCTGCAGATCTCTGCAGCTCGTCCAGAGTCACCATGGGCCTCTTGGCTGCATTTCTGATCAGCGCTCTCCTTGTTCGGCCTGTGAGTTTAGGTGGACAGCCTTGTCTTGGTAGGTTTACAGTTGTGCGATTCTCCTTCCATTTCTGAATGATCGCTTGAACAGTGCTCCGTGGGATGTTCAAGGCTTTGGAAATCTTTTTGTAGCCTAAGCCTGCTTTAAATTTCTCAATAACTTTATCCCTGACCTGTCTGGTGTGTTCTTTGGACTTCATGGTGTTGTTGCTCCCAATATTCTCTTAGACAACCTCTGAGGCCGTCACAGAGCAGCTGTATTTGTACTGACATTAGATTACACACAGGTGCACTCTATTTAGTCATTAGCACTCATCAGGCAATGTCTATGGGCAACTGACTGCACTCAGACCAAAAGGGGCTGAATAATTACGCACACCCCACTTTGCAGTTATTTATTTGTAAAAAATGTTTGGAATCATGTATGATTTACGTTCCACTTCTCAAGTGTACACCACTTTGTATTGGTCTTTCACGTGGAATTCCAATAAAATTGATTCATGTTTGTGGCTGTAATGTGACAAAATGTGGAAAAGTTCAAGGGGGCCGAATACTTTTGCAAGCTACTGTATGCATCATTGGTCACTAACTACATTAACAAGTGCAACAAGTAACTGTCTCAAAAGCCATCAGAATATCTGCAAACTAGAAACTGTGGGTAAAATTATCTAAATAACTTCTATATGCTTTTTGATGCACTGAGTGACATACTTGCAAAGAAGTCCATCTCTCCTCAAGAGGTTTAGAGATTGTGCAAACCAGTTAACGGATATTTTACACACATCTTCAACATGTTCCAGGTAGTCATCCCTAGGTGCTTCAGTACCACCACCATCATATCTGCCCTGTCTTTTACATCACTGACTAAAATATCCATGCTGTCCACACCCAACTGCATATTGAGGGTCCTGTGGTGGAACTGGTCAAGAGAACCAAATTCCTTGGTATGCATCCGACAGTTAACTTTACTTGATCAATTAACACCATCTTCATAGACAAGAAGGCGCAGCATTGTCTCCACCTAGTTCGGCGGCTGTGGAAGGCAAGCCTACCTCTCCCCATTCTCACCACATTCCACAGGGGCACCATTGGGAGTGTTCTGCATTACTGTCTTGTTTGGGAACAGCAATATTTCTGACCATAAGGGGCTACAATAGATCATTGAAACTTTTCTACTCTCCATTAAAGACATCTTTATAAAGCGATTCATCTGCAAACTGTATGGAATCATGGTCTCTTTGTCCCACGTCTAGTTGGTTCAAGGTACAATAGCATACAGACCAGTTCTGCCAGATTCTGCAAAAGCTTCCTTCGCTGTCTGGACTCTGACCTTGGTGCTGCCTCCATGCTCTCACATCTACCCGCTTCTTTCTTTCTTTCTTTCTTTCTTTCTTTCTTTCTTTCTTTCTTTCTACCTACTGTATATTTTGCACTGCTATCCTGAGCAAAGTAATTTCATGCCATGGTATGCTGAAATAATGTGTATGGTTGGAATGAAAATAAAGCCACTTGACTTAAATTTTAAAGTACCTTTAATAATTAGTTAATTTTCCTCTGGTCTAGACTATCACAGTCATATACACACTATGTGGTCTTTTTTTCTGAGAGAGAATTTACAGTTTACATAATTCAGGAGACCTTTTATGTCATCTGGATTGTTTGGGTAGTACAATACTGTGTCAGTTTGTATTTAGATAGGTTTACCAAGACTTCTATTCTTACATCATAAACTCTCAGCTGACATAAGAAGAAAACCAGTGTCACCGGACACAACTTTTCCAGTGGTTTCATTTACGTGATCTTGATAAATTGTGGAACAGTTATAATGTGACAACCGTAGCCACTAAGTGTGATTTACTGTGGAAAAATCAGGTAGGTATAATTATTACTATTGCTAAGTAGGTTTGATTTTTGTTTTAAGCTGTGTAGGGTATTTTTCTCATGTTCATGCAAGAGTTCACAGCCATTGAGTGCTAATCCTGCAGTACAATGGATACATTATGGTTGCAAGGAAAGAAGGGAAACATGCCATTCGAACAGAGGAATGGCTTGGCTGTCAATTATCTCATGTTTGTTTTATCATTAGAGAATGAAAAAAGGAAAAAGACTAAGCATAGATTTTGGCTGAACTCTCTATGAAGAGAACATTTTTATGCAGCCACCATGGCTGTCAAGATGGATGTCAGTTGGATTGCAAAATGGTGCAAGTTTTCGATATTTCAGAACTTTGAAACTACAGGTCATGAGGGAATTATATAATCTGTCATCTTTAGTCACTTGTGGTTGTGCTGTTTGATATCTTCAAGTAAACAGGATCCTGCAGTGACTTTGACTTAAGGTGTATATTTCTCCCAGTAACAGGTTCAAGAATCAAAACCTTGACTTTTGTCAGAATTGCTAATCAGTAGAACATCATGGTTCATTTTAAATATTAAGTTTTTATTATTTCATTTGTAGTAAATGTAAGAATATTTTCTGCATTTTCCACTAATGTTAATGATAGAATTGGGGGAAATGAGAGGCAGCCTTGTACATTATATACAGTACTAGTTACATATTTGTACTTTGCAAAACTGTTTACAAATATTTCTGTCTTAATTCATATACTGATTTTTTCAATCTTTTTTTTTTGTTTTATTTTTGGTCTCTGATAGAAATTAACAATAAAGTTTTAGGAATGTCCCAGCCAGACCAAAGAGGTTCCAGTTTGTCAGATTTTACTGGACAGAAGAAGCTGCTTGGATTTGGTGTATTTCTAGCATGGATTTTGCTTTTGAACTTTCTAGTGAATATGTGGATACTTTGCATTTTCACATTTTTTCTGCTTGTCTTGGGAGGATGGAAAGGATTTCAAGCCATTTTGGACAGCAACAGTTTGATCTACTTGGATCGGTTTATTAAACCAGAAAGAATTCTACCTTCTCCGGAGTCTGAAATGCAGTTGGAAAATGAAATACATAGCACAATCAATAAAATTATTCGGGATTTTGTTAGCTCTTGGTATAGAACAGTATCCAGTGAACCAGAATTTGAGACTGAAGTTAAAAATGCCATGTACTCCATGGCATTGGAGCTTAAAAGGAGGGCAGAGCAGGTGGAAAGGAAAGCTTTTGCACAAAAACTACTGGGTTTATGTGGATGCCATTTGGAAAGCTACTTGATGGCAAAAAAAATTCAAAAACAAAATAGCACATCAACTGACAACATTTGGGAGTTTTACAAGGAAGTATGCTTTTTGCATCCGTCTTTAAAGAGCCCTACTGCTGAGCTTAACTTTGCAAAAGCAATTGTTGATCTACTTCTTCAGGTTCTAGTACCACAGTCACATTTAGAATCTCGCACAGGTAGATATATTGTTGGTGAGCTCATCACTTGCAATGTTCTATTACCATTCATCTCCAAGGTGTCAGACCCAGATTGGATCAATGTGGCTCTGGTAGACCTTTTAACCAAGGCTAAGAATATTGATATAGAAGATGATCATGACAAACAGTTAGAAATTCCTTGTTCTTTGCCACTGAAAATTCAGTCGGAAATGCCAAGTCACAATGCTGCCCAAACTCCAAAAAATATTGCTCTTTCAAGTTATGATGTTGTTGAAGATACACCAATGTGCTCTCAGCAAAAAACAGATGAAAATGAATCAAAAGAAGAAAACAGTGTTGATGTGCCATTTAATGCTAAAATAGATGAAAATGTCACAATGGATTATCTGAGGCCGGATCCTTACAGTTCTTTTTATTCTTGTGAGGACTCCGACCTAGAATCTCCAATGTCCAATGATTTTTGGAAAAGTTCAACTGAATCTTTGGTAATTATTAGTAATGATGAGGCCCTTCCTGAACAAGCTAAAGATTGTCCTACACCCACCAAATACACAAGTATTATAGATTCAGAAGATGAACTGAAATATATGTGTAACAGTTCAGGAGAATGTGTTACGCCTAAAATAATTCCTGAGATTTCAGAGCTGACTGAGGAAGACTTCAGCAATCAAAACACAGCAGTTGTATTAGGTAGAAAAGAAGATATGCTGGAAAGCAAGCACAACAATGAAGGGGTTTTATGCGAAGAAGATGCCAAATCAATTTCTAGCTATTCTTGTAAAGAAGCTCTGCTAACAGAACAAATAAGCAGTAGCCCACATGAGCTTTCAGTGGTTCCTCCTTTGCAGACTTCCTCTCCAACTACAGGTCTAGAATGCCTCGCATCATTCAGCTTTGAGCCTCTCAGTAGCCCAGACGGCCCAGTCGTCATTCAGAACCTGCGTATTACTGGGACAATCACGGCTAAAGAGCATAGGGGTATAGGCTCACATGTTTATACCCTATACACAATCAAGGTAATATGATCACTTTTACAACATTTTAATTTATATATTTATTTATGTATGTGTGTGTGGCCTGCACCGTGTGGTTGTGAGCCCGAGAGAAGACATCCACATGGCATGAAGAGAGCCTTTTTGATGAACAAGCGAAAATATGTACGGTTGCAGGTCAAGAAACCACCTAGTGACTCGCGGGTTTGACTCCTTGTAAAGGGCCATCCACTTTAAAGGCGCATGGTCAGTCTCCTGAGTGAACTCCTAGCCCATGATTTAGTAGCGCAACCGTGGAATTGCCCATTTAATCGCCATGGCTTCCTTTTCCATCGCTGCATACCTGGTCCTAGTCCAACAGTTTCCGGCTTAGGTACATGACAGTCTGTTCAACACAATCAACGCTTTGGCTCAACACAGCACTCAGGCCGGCATCTGAAGCGTCCGTGTGGAGGATAAATGGGAGAGAAAAGTTAGGGGCTATTAATATAGGTGCTGAAGTAAGAGCCTGCTTTAAGTCACAGAATGCAGCTTCTATCTTGTCAGACCATACCACATTGCTGGGAGCTCTTTTCTTCGTTAAATCAGTCAAGAGCGCCGCTCTATCGGAGAACCAAGGTACGAACCAGTGGTAGTACCTGGCTACACAGAGAAATTATCTGACTTGCCACTTGGTTCGCGGATGGGACCATTTCAGAGTGACATTGAGTTTTGAACACTGTGGTTTCATAGTACCCTGGCTCACCAGATAGCCCACATACCTAGCCTCTCTCAGTCCGAAGTAACATTTCTTGGGATTGATCCAAAGCCCGGGACACACAGGCAGCGCGACAGAGAGCTGGATGCATTAAGTTAGGAAGGCAGTTAAAGAATGCACTGGGCTTGATTTTGTGCGTGCCGATGATTTCCGCACGTGTTGCATTGTTCTCGGGTGCTTTCGCTGTGAACTGTTTGTGCTCTATTCCATTTCCCTTCCGGTTCGTACTCGCCGATTACTGTATTTAAGAACGTGTTGAGCCTCTCCCTGTTCATTGTTCTCAGTCAGACGTGTGTACTTTACCTGTGATCTCTTTGTGCTCTACAGTATTTCGTGTGCTTTTGCAGTTAACCATGGCTTCTAAGCACTGTAACCTCCTTTCCACCCAGTTCCTTCTCATTTCATGCCAGAACTCAACTCATGCAAGGTTAGTTTTCTTGGTGGTTTATGATTAGTTTTTGTATTATGGATTTTAATTTTTCGGTTTGTAGTGTGAATTGCTGCATTTCTTGGTTGTTTATTAAGTTACGGATTTTTCAAATGTTCATTTTTTTTCCCTGAGCTTAAAACTCATTTTAAAAAAAGTGTTTACAGTGATCGGGTTGTAAGGCTATTAGCGTGAACTCCTGCAATGTTACTTTCTTGGTTGCTTGTGGTTGGTTTTTAAATAAATTTCGTATTTGTTCTAATGTTCCTTTTTTTTTTCCCTGTGCTTAAAACTCATTTTAAAAAAAGTGTTTAGAGCGATCGGGTTGTAAGGCTATTAGTGTGAACTCCTGCAATGTTACTTTTTTGGTTGATTGTGGTTGGTTTTTAAATAAATTTCGGATTCGTTCAAATGTTCCTTTTTTTTCCCGTGCTTAAAAAAAACAAGTGTTTACAGCGATCGGGTCTATAGTGCGAACTCTCTGCGGGTTTCTCTGTGTTATTCAATGTTTTTACATTTAGTTTACTATTAGATGTGCATTCTATCGTATAATTAACTATATTTGTGCTTAAAAATCCTTAAAAAAATATATTTACATACAGTTTGTACGGTCTGGAACGGATTAATTGTATATTCATACAATCCTATGGGGGAAATTGCTTCGGTTCACGACCAACTCGGTTTACAACCAGAGTTTTGGAACGAATTATGGTCATGAACCGAGGTTCCACTGTGTGTGTGTATATATATATATATATGTGCGTCAAAATCAAGACTGGAAAAATTGTGCTGCACGACT
>JANRMT010062804.1:8004087-8050502 GCA_026402145.1 Polypterus bichir lapradei
GACCGCCATGGAATTAGAGGAATAAGACGAAACCGTTGAAAAGGTGGTCCTCGCGTCCTTTTGTAATATTGGTAGTGGTGGTCACGGTGACGAAAGACAAGAACAAGAAGGCGGCGAAGGAAGAAGACAACTACGCGCTGCCTTTTTTTCCGACGTGGATTTCTGTTTATTCTGCAGGAAACGAGCGTCTGGAATGCTGTGTTTCGTCCCTTTCTGAGCAGAGCTGCCACGGCACCTCAGACTGGAAGCAGGGTGAGGGTGAGGAGGAGGAGGTGGAGGAAGAGAAGGAGGGTGCGCACCATGTAAAACCGCTAATAGGACGGAAAGACCCCCGGCTCAAGCAGATAGCTCCCTTCGGCTGCTGTTGGCGTGGAAAGACGACACAAGATTTTGATATTAGAATTTGTTTGACTTAAAAAAAAAATGTCGTCAAACTGCACAAACACTGCACCGGTGAGCGCAAGCAAAACCAAGACAAAAAAGAAGCACTTCATTGGACAGAAAGTGAAATTATTCCGAGCCAGCGAGCCCATCCTCAGCGTCTTGATGTGGGGAGTGAACCATACGGTAAGTACGTGATGCAGTTGTCCGAGGAGGCGCGCCCCGCTGGCCGCTTCGGGGGTGAGTGGCAGGGCGAAGCGGACAGGCATCTCCGTCTCCTCCCCGTCGCTGTCTGTCAGTGATCTTAAATAGCCCCGACGGGGTCTGTCAGTCCTGGCTAATCCAGAAGAGAACTGCAATCCCAAATCACCTGTCGATTTGCTCAAAATCGACCATGTGATCAAGAGATCAATCTGTAAAAGAGGGAGCACGCCTTTCGCAAGCGCATGTGGCCAGGGTTGTCACTCAGCGCTAATTTGCATTCCGGTAAAGGCCGTTTTGCCTAATGTTCTGCTCTTTTCTGTTTCAACTCCATCCGTTAATGTGTGCGTGCATTTAACTGTAAAATGTGATACCAGACAGCATTAACTGTATGTCGCAGTCTAACAGAATAATTTGCATAGCGATGTTCATATTTGAAATCTTTTCAACTAACAAAATCAAACGTTGAGAAAGAGGAGAAGACGTATACCGTTAGTGCCGTCTTTGGAGTAATAAACAGGTCTCTGACATTAAATGCTGCAAATGTGTATAGAATATAGGGGGCTGTTCAGTTTACCCCTGGTAGATGAATCAGTTTATTGCCCACCTTTAATCAGTTGTCAAATTTCAACACTCGATGCTCGCAAATGACACCAAAATTTGGGGAATAGCAGACAGTGAGGAGGTTTCAGAAATACCCGGACAAGCTTCAGAACTGGGCAAACACTTGGAAAATACCTGTACAGTTTAATGTAGGTGGAAGATGGGCCACACTGAGCAACAGGGAGCAACCCCTGGAAAAAGGATTTAAGGGTTTATGAGGACACACCATTTTCATCAAAGTAATGTGCAGATGCAGTTAATGGGACAAATAAAGTGCTAGATTATATTATAAAAAAAACTGTTCAATATAAATCAAGAAACATGCTTTGACTATGTAATGCACTAGTGAGACAACATCTGGAGAATTGTGTGTATTTCTGGTCACCACACTACAAGAAGAACAGAGCAGCACTTGAAGCTGGTGCATCCCAGGACATAAATAGACAGGTTGAACCTTGTTTTTCCCCAAGACGAAATATGGCTTTTTCAGAAGGTCTTTAAATAAATACATAAATAGATAAGTGTGTGTATGTATATTTATTTATTTATATATATATATATGTGTGTGTGTTACATAGTTTACTGTCAAATAATGCAAAGACTGCACGATAACGTCTTTGTTTAGCATTCGTTTGCTCAGAGGTTGATGTGCTTGCTGCATCCTAAACAGATCTTCTTTTCTCCACCACAGCGGCCCGGTGCTTCTCTTCTTTCGTTGGCATCTTTTCGCATTAAATCTGATTAAGTTAGTTTTTGTGTTGCAATTACTTAGTATATTTTCTTTAATTCTTCACTTAAACTGGCATGTAAGTCTTCAATCTGCCTCAAGAATGATTAGCGAAGGTGGTAGGGAATGAGAATGGTGCCCATATGCATATATATATATATATTGGTTTGCTATGTACTGAACAAAAAGAGAGCAGCTGTATGCTACACAGACTGCAGTGACACTGAGAACAGAGACATCACTTCCTGACGCCCTTTTTCTGATATCTGACAGGCTGGTTCCTCTAGTCTTTTTTTTTTTTTTTTTTTTTTTTTTTTTCAGTCCCCCTCTTACACCCCCCCCCCCACCCTCTTTGCTTGTGAACTACCGCTCTGTCTCTGCTATTAGCATATACAGCCCCCTCTCGCCCATCCACCTCCCCATACTCCTTGCTGCTGTATTAAGTTGCTACGCCCCTGCTATTACCATGTACAGCCCCCTTTCGAAAGCCCACCTCCCCATATTCTTTGCTTGTGAACTCCGTTGCGCCTCATCCTCGCTATTAGCTTGTTCATCATCGAGTGATCGGCAATACTGTATCCTGTATGTCCTGGTGCCCTCCCAAAACCCAGAAGCACAAAATCAAGGATTTTGGAAGGATTAAAAATTAACACAAAGGGTAAACAAAATAATGAGTGTTATGCCCCTCTGGGTTTTGTCAAAACACAACAGGGATAATTTCCAGCATCTCAAAGTCTAGAGCTAGGAGTACTCTGGTGCCATTCCACTTTGAATGGAGGTACCTCCAGGTCACAACTAAAACTACTGTACCTAGGAGCCTTTGCAGAAGTACAGTATTGCTGCTGCCAACTAGCAACCTAGAGATTTATATAGTGCATCCATAGCCAAGGATCTGTTGCCTTGGTCACTTGTTTAGGCAGTGGTCACTGTTACAGCGTGCTTGCTGCTACGACTTGTACTGAATCCAAATCTGTAATGAGAGGACCAAGTAGTAGATTTTGTATTAGATTAAACTTGTGTTGGTGAATAAGAATTTCTTCTTAACAATATTTTAAAGTGGCTCAATAAATTTGAATCAACTGGTAATTTGATGTGTGTGTTTGTTGAACCATTGAGAACTGTAAAAATGGCAGAAAATTTTGAAAAGGTGAGACAGGTGTGAATGCCCGGACGCTTGGTGGCACTATTGCTCACCTTTTTCCCAACAGACAAACACACTGGACACAGGTTTAAAGCACTATGAATATCTTACTTCTTTTATAGTGTCTCCAAAGCACCACAACCACTACAATTTAACACGAAACCAAACTTAATAATACAGTTCTCCTCCACACCTTCCAGCAAGCTCTGTCAAACTTCTCCCAACTCCGGCTCACTTGCTGGGTTCCCATCAGTCCTTTAAATAGTCTTTGACCCGGAAGTGCTTTTGTCCTTCCGACCACATGACTGGCTGGCACTTCCGGATCTAATAAAGAACAGGGATTCTCTTCAGCCTGGAAGTACTTTGGGGCTTCCGTCCTCGTGACTACCTCGTGCTTCAGAGCCAGAATGAAAATAAATGTCCCCAGGTCCTTTGACAGCTCCTCCTGGCGGCACCCACGGTGCCCAGCAGGGCTGTATGTCCGAACTTCATGTCCCATAGTGCCCTGCGGGAATCTGGGGTACCACTGCAGTCCAGGGAAGCTGCCATCTAGTATTTTGGGGGAAGCAGTGTCGGCAAGTAGCTGCCTTCCCCCATCCTTCTAGTCCAGGAGCATCCTGGCCGGGTTGAGCTACTGGCTGTCCATCACACAGGTTATAAAGGTTATCCCTTGACATTCAGGATGATGTTTGTTGATGTCATTAAGTATTTCAGACCAATAAAGGCAGTAGGACAAGTAAATAAACTGAACTGTTTAATTACTTTGTTACTACTTTATTATTTTCTATAAATCAGTCCAATCAACTGTCTTTTCATAATTAAATCGTCATATCCTCACAACACATTTGTTGTAAACTAAAAAGAGTAACAGGCCTTCTGCTGACTCCTAAAGAACTCCAGCTATAAAATCACCTAATTCCAAAATAATTCCTCACATATAAAGCTTCCACGCAGTAAGGAGATCATTGGTTTGTGTCCCTGGTCCTCCCTGCAATGTAGCGCTTTGAGAAGTGAGAAAAGTGCTCTATAAATGTAAAAAAATATTATTATTATAATTATTATTATATGCATATTTTGCACACATTTGCACAGTTTTCTTTAATTTCATGTAGCTGATCACTAGCCTCTAAAGAGGCAACTTGTCACATTATACAGTATGTGCTACTATGATCAGATGCTTTTTTTGTGTTGTAAAATTTTAGCTTATTAAAACACTGCCTCTTGTTTGTAATACACACATGCTTGATATGTGTTTCTGTGTCTTACCATTAAATTGCTTGTGATACACATCAAGCTAAATGGTGGATGATTACTAAGGATGGTTCAGTTACCCCTTTTACTGTATATAACAATACAATGCTTGACAGCTATCTACATACAGATGGAAAAGTCAGGCTGCTTCTGCTATGTATAAACAAATATTATGTGGTCAATAGGACAACCAATGACAGTGTTTAATATAATTATTATTAGTCAAGTCAAATGTAAGGGGTTTGGGAAAAGAAATCTCTTTCTGCCTATTTTGTTGAGTATTTACAAATATGTTTAAAGCTTATTTTAAGTTTTTATTACTAGAATTATAGATTTGCTTTATACTGTATACATGGATAGCTATATATAAAATATTTAGACCAAACTACTGATTTTATGTCTTTTTATTTTTCTTTTAAGTATGAAACAGCAGTGGATACAGACAATCCAGGAACTCTTCAGCCTGTGGCCTACCATACAGTAAATCGTCGTTACAGCGAATTTCTTACTCTCCAAACTAGACTGGAAGAGAAACCAGAACTAAGGAAGATTATTAAAAGTAAGAGCAATGATTTTACTAGGCGTTTCTAGAGATAAAAAAGAGTTTTAATTTTTCTCAAAATTTTGGACAGAAACAAGATAATAGTTTTGTCCATAATGAGTACGACAATGGTTAAAAGATAAGTTTGATATTTTTCAAATCAGTTATTTTTTCACAATTGTGGTTTAAATTAATTTGCCATGTGAAATTGTGTTCTGAAGTGGAACATTTTTTTATAAATTAAAAATACTTAGCTTGTTCTTATGTTTTAAAATGGAACCCAATGGGACTGGGGGCCAAACATGAAAAAAAAGCCTTAAAACTTACCGAACACATCCATTTTTCAAACCAGGAGTGTTACGGAGTATGGATATCTGTCTCGAGATTGCAGACTTGCTCCAAAACAGATTGTCTATGTAGTTTTAGGAAGGAAAAAAAAAGCAAAAAGGAGAACATTTTTGTGAGATTCAGCCATTTTAAAACTGCACAGGCTGTGTGCTTCATCTTGGTGCTTGTTTTTGTCTGCGCCAACCTTTCAGTCCCAATAGGCACAATTTACATTATTGAATGTAGATTCCCAGATGTGAATTGCTGTCTTTGTTCTGTAGACAGCTACATAATAATCATTGAAAAATGTCACCTGATTGCTCAAGATGCATTATAAAATTTGATAATCGGTTTGTGGCACTTCAGTCTGTATCACTTTGGTTTGGCTATGTTTCATAATCTGCTATTTTCTTTTTGTTAGTGTTTTTTTTATCTTGTGTTCACAAATTACACAACAGAAAGTGTACAATGCTGAATGTTAAATGGCACTGTAAAAGAGCAGTGGCCTTTGGTTTTCAAAAAATGTAAGGCTTTCATAAAACATTCTTAACAGCTTCACCAACACTCGCCAGGCTGCAGCTCCTCACCAGCCTTATTCCATAGGTTAAGCAACAAGTAGACACTGTAAATGAAAAACTCATCATTCAGTATGCATGTGCCAGTAGCACAGCAGAAACATGCTCAAATCAGATGATTTAAGGGCACAGTGAGTGTTCTGCTGCTATAATACACATTCAGCTTTTTCTGTAGAGCAGAATTTGTTAGGATAATTTAAGAAGTAATGCAAACTAAAACAATGGAAAGCTAATGAATTGGTAGTGGATAATGACACATATTTTAGTAGCTTATCATAAAACTTTGTCGGATATGCTAATGTTTTATTCTCATTGTAGTGGGCTAGACTATGGTTTGAATTATTCCTCACTTCAAACCAAAAATAATGTCATTATGCCTAGCCTAGCAAACACTCTTGTTATGTATCTGTATCACATAACGCTTAAGTAACATTAAACTTACTGGGATAATGGCAAGTCTTCCTCCTCCACAAAGCCTGTAACTGTATGTGTCCTGGTCAAATGTTTTTACATTTCTGTTATGTTCTCATGTCTTTTCTGCTCCTTATTTGCCCTCTGCCTTTTTTCAAATGTGTTCACAACAGAAGGAAGTAGTGTGTCAGTTGTGCGGCACAATGTACTCGGCCTAGTAACTTAATTAACTAATCAATAAAAATTATCATTGCCAACATTTCTAATAACCGATTATTATTGATAATGTTGATTAGTTTTGCAGCTTTACATATATATGATGTACAGACTCTGTTTTAGTACCCTTTTATACCTGATGTGCTGTGAGCTGTAAACTGACTGACAAGATGCTACTTTCAGTTTTTTGTGTAGTGAGGGTTTATATACAGGGTGGTCCAGATCTAATTATGCAGATCCAGATCGTCTAGATGACTTTGATTTATGTGGGGACGATTCCAGTTCGGCGCAAAGACGATTCTTCATGTCGTCAGTTCGCACGCTTCTTGATGGTCCGCGATTTTTCGGGTGATTTTCTATGTAATAAACTTAAGTTATAGCGTAATGAAAATTGCATAATTAGATCTGGACCACCCTATACATAACACATAACATGTATATGCCAACACAAAAAAAATGCTGACATACAAAGGCACTTTGCAGCGATGTCCAATTTTCCTAACGTAAATAGCAGCCATTTGCTGCACTCATATTGCAGTAAGGGCACCTAGTGAGAATTAATCTGCTTTTCTTAACTGCAAGCAGTGATATTCCATTAATGCATAGCACAGGTGTTATCGTTTTGGTCCCAAAGCCCACATACAACATATTGAAACCAGCCTTACAACATCTACCCAGCGTCGTGGTATTTCGTGGAAGTCCTCCAACTTTGCAAATCGATCAAGTGCTGATGCCATGTGGACCTTCAAAGAGGACAGTCTGCCCCCACAAGCTCATAATAAATAAATCAGTTTGGAATTTGCACATATGCTGAGCATTAAAAGAAAAACAAAGAATTTGAGGGAACACAGTTGGTGTCATGTCCATACTCAAAACTTGTTACATTTTGGAATTTCGGATTAGTGTTATGTTGATGATCAATTTCATCAGAGCAACTCCAAGCCTACAACACCTCTTGTTTCACAAACTCCTCCGTGATTATGTCAGCCGATCACAATAATTACATGTGCATAACAATATTAGGTGGCTAAATAAGGGCAGTGCACTTTAAAGGGTTTGTGAACTCTGCCAAGAGATCATTGCTTTTCTTCACAAATGTCATCTTATAAAAGTGGAGGCATTTATATCCTAAATGCTGGATGAGATGTTCATGGCAGAAGTGTTCTTCTTGAATGACATCTTTTAACATTTAAGTGGACTTAATCTTAGTCTGTAAGGAAAAGGCAAAACAGTTGGCGATCTTGTTAAAAAATGTAATGGATTTAAAAAGAAACTGGACTTGTTTTCAAATGATTTAACTACAGGGAAATACTTTATTCCCCAACACTGTGTGATTTAATAATAACTTGGCCTCTGCACAAATTACCGTAATAGTGACAGAATTGTTTGGCAAGTTAAGGGCTGCAAAGTTTAACAGCTTTGACATTCCCACTAAGGTCTTGAAATTTTCGAAGAAACTGTTTACATTTGATGTGGGAGGAGAGTTTACATCAAAAACCAAACAGATGCTTATGTCACTTGTTCCCTACAACTAGAACTGATAGACATTCAAGAAATATCAGAATTGAAACAGGAGCTTTGATCTGTAGGTTGTATATAATTTTGGACAGAACTGAACTGGGTCCATTTCCCAAATGCTAAATGGTTGGCTGTTTGTCTTCTACAAATGTTTGCCAAGATGTACATATGTGATTCAAATTTTTTGCATATGAATGTAATAAAAATGAACACTAGTTCCTCCCTTACAAGCACCCACCTCCATGAATGCCTACAAATTGCTCTCATTTCATATGAACTTTAATGCTCTTGCAGAGTCAAGTAGGTGCAGATTTATTACTTAGAAAACAAATAAAGTACTGGTTGTTAAATGTGTACCATATATAAACAAAATAAAAGAGAAGTAAAGTGAAAAGAAAAGAGTGTTAACTGATATTGGGAACATTTTGTTTAACTATCTATCTATTTAACATGTTGTCCTGTAGTTTTGTTCTGTTTTCTTAAAATTAAAAGTGATAGTAACAAATGTATAAAATGTAATTATAACAAATTTTATAAAAAGTAATATATTGTCAAGGTACTGATAACACTGCACAACAAAGTTTTTGTTTATTAAACACTGTTGGGTGTTTCCTATAGATTTTTAGGTGCTGAACATGAATATCCCTTCAAAATTTACCTATCCGTTTACCCATTTACCGTACCGTTTCAGAGAAATCTTCAGTTTTGTTATGATTTTTTCTTATATTTGTATCCAAACATTTTTGCTCCTGTAAGTGACTTATCAACAGCGGTTTGTGCAGCCTGGGCATGTCTTGGCCTGGAATCAGGCCAGGTTGGAAGCTGTTCTGTGGAAGTTGACATCCTGGGCATACCTAGGCAGGTCTGAACGAGCTTGACACTGTCTCAGCATGCTATAAAGGTGGCTTGCATACACCGATCCTGCTCATTTGGTTAATATAGATAGTCAGTGTGTATGTATATTATCAGTATAGTAAAGTATAGTATCTGTAGCAGTATAACAGTAAGTAAGCTTGATGCTATAGACGTTTTGGTGTCGGGCGATATGTCTCGTCAATGTTGTAACAGCCGCAATACATTCTGCTAGATCTGTGACGAATATACACTTGCGCCTCAGAGACATTGGATGACTGCTCTTGTGAAGAAAGCTTATCATCTGTATTTCGGCAGCAAAATTGGTGATCAAGACAAGGAATGGGCACCTCACATTTGCTGTGCAACATGTGCTGTCAGTCTGAGAGCCTGCTTCAGAGGCACTCGAAAGACGATGCCGTTCGCTGTTCTGATGATATGGCGAGAACAGAAATACCATATGACGGACTTTTACTTCTGTTTGACTAATGTGTCTGGTTTCTCTGCCAAAAACAAGAAGTCAATTGAATATCCTAATCTGCCTTCAGCAATGAGACCCGTGCCACATGATGACAGTCTTTCAATTCCGAAACCACCTTAGACGAACCAGATGAAGAAACTGCAATGCAGGGTACTGACAGTGACATTGACCCGGATTTTGAACCGTGCTCATCAGGTGATCCACATCTGATAACACAGTCCGAATTGAACAATTTGGTCAGAGATTTGAGTCTGTGAAAAGCAAAAGCCGAGCTGCTGGGTTCGAGACTGCAGGAATGGTGTTTGCTGTCACCAGGTACGAAAATTTCTGTGTTTCGAGGCCGACATCATGATATAACCAAATTTTTTGCACAAGTTGACAGTCTCTGTTTCTGTTGTGACATTGAAGGATTGTTCTCTGCCTTTGGTTGTGATCACAACCCGGAAGAGTGGCGTCTCTTCATTGATTCGTTAATGTTAAGCCTGAAAGCTGTTCTGCTACACAATGGCAACGTTTATCCTTCAGTACCTGTTGGCTATACAGCACACATGAAAGAAACGTATGAGAATATGGAACTGTTGCTGAAGCACGTCCAGTATAGCAGGTACAACTGGAATATCTGTGGAGATCTTAAAGTCGTTGCTCTGTTACTAGGACTGCAACTCGGCTATACAAAGTACTGTTGTTTCATATGTGAATGGGATAGCTGTGCCAAAGAGTCACACTATTCTCGACAGAACTGGCCACTCCATAAAAAGTTAGTTCCAGGACAGAAAAATGTGGCACATGAATCGCTTGTCGACCTGGCAAAGATATTTTTGCCTCCTCATCACATAAAACAGGGACTCATGAAGAACTTCGTGAAAGCACTGAACAAGGAAAGTGAAGGTTTTCATTATTTAAGACAGATGTTCCCAAGAATAACTGATGCCAAGATCAAAGAGGGCATTTTTGTTGGCCCCCAGATCAGACATGTTATGAGTGACAAGTGGTTTGAAGAACTGTTAGTGGGGCTATAAAAAATTGCTTGGAAAGCCTTCAAAGATGTTGTTGGCAATTTTCTGGGCAATTACAGAGCCCCAAACTAAATTCAGCTGGTAGACAAACTTCTTAAAGCATACAAGACAATGAAGTGCAACATGTCACTCAAGATTCATTTCCTCCACTCACACTTGGACTTCTTCCTCGCAAATCTCGGTGCTGTCAGTGATGAACACGGTGAAAGGTTTCACCAGGACATCGCTATGATGGAGAAACGATACCAGGGCAACTGGAATCCGTCAATGCTTGCTGACTACTGTTGGACACCTCAACGTGATGCACCAGACATTGAATACAAAAGAAAATCAGGAGCAAAACACTTTTAATTCTGTTCAATTTAATAGCTTATTCGAAACATAAACGTGACTAAATATGTTATTGTCAGTAAACATATAAATGTATGTGTCTCAAAGTGATGCAGTAAAACCAAAACTATATTTTCACAATCAGCAAAGGAAGCAAGACTTTTCAAAACAATTGTTGTGCAGTGTAATCCAGACCATTGTTAAATGGCATTCCAAGGTAAATTTGTGATTTTTTTTAATGGCTGTATAATTCAAATCAATTTAAATAATAGTAATAATAACAAATATTCAATATCAATGTCAATAAACACCCAGCGATACACATTGTTATACTTAATGTTGTTTATCTCATTCACAAGTGAATGTTGAGAGCCAAGAATTGTGCTTGGCCCTCTCAACATTTAACATATGGTAATATGGACCTGAAAAGAAAGTAGTTGCAACCCTGCAATAAAGCAATGTAAAAACAGCTTTCTACAAAAGGAGGAGTCCACACTCTTCAAGATCGAAGGTAAACATCCGAATAGTTTCTGCAAGAAATGCTTTTTTGACCAGCATAAAAACTAAAATTAGAAGAAAATTTCACTTTATTATGTTGATTCTACAGACACAGCCAAAGCATTAGCAGAATAACTAAAGTGCAAAATGTCAATTCAGACTTTTCATCCAAAAAGCATTTTAAAATTGGTGTAAATCTTGCGGTAGATATTAAATATTCTTGTGTTGCATGAATTGTATATTTTTTATTTTTTATTTAGATATCAAAGGACCAAAGAAACTGTTTCCAGATCTTCCATTTGGAAACATGGACACTGAAAAAGTAGAGGCAAGGAAAAGCTTACTGGAGTCATTTCTCAAGGTCAGTAAAAGAATGTGCTTATTTTACAATAAATGTTTTTTTGTGTTTTTATTTGTTACACCTGTCTGCCATCAAATAATTCAAATACTGTGTTCAGTTGAGGTTTGCATTCTCTTAGGATTTTAATTAATTAACTTTGCTAGAGAAAGACAACATTTTTAATGAGAGAAGTCCCCAGAGAAGGGGCAGGTTCATTTAAGCTAATAGATGGCCACAAATATCAAATAACAGCCAGTGATGTATGACAAGGAATCTCTGAACACTTAATTCTTCAGAACCTGAAGTGGATAGCCTATCTCCGTGGATGACCATGCCTGGTTCCATTCCTGTCAGTTAAGAACATTAATATGTGGCCACAGCAGGTATATTCTCACTAAAGCCAGACCATTAAAAATAGTACAAATGTCAAATGCAGATGATGGGGTCCAAATTTGACTGTATTTTCCATTTTTAATAGTAATGCTCATTAATCTTTTGCATAGGAAATTTTCTTCTTGACATTAGGAAACTATATTTATCTTGGTATTTGGATGAGAAAATCTGAGCATACCATCTTATATGTTTGTGGTCTTTGATCAACGTGTTGTGACAAAGCGGGTTTGCTCCATGCTTCCATTCAGCTTCTGGGAGCTCTCGAACCCAACACGTCGTTAATGTCACCGTTGAGCTGTACAGTGAGGCACAAACAGTGAAGCAAGGGGATGGTGCAAAAGTGCCAAGTGCTTTTATCTAAAAACCAGCAAACAAAAACAAAGTGTTGAAAGTGCAGTGCATCTCGAAAGTCTCCGAATAAATAATCCATAAAATGAGTAAAGTAGTGGAGGTTAAAAGCACAATAGAAAAAAAACAATCCTTTAAAACAATGAGGTTAAAACAATGGCATGAAGCAGTCTCTTTAAAACAAAGCCCGGTGCATTCTTCTACTACTGGCGGCTCCCCTGCTTCTCCCAAACGGGCCCTGCAACAGGGGAGTCACCCTAGCTGCAGCTGACCTTCTTCTACCTTCTGATCTGGAGGCTTCCAGATCCCTGGCTTTGGTTCAGCACTCTCCAGATCGAGACTTGGTTTCCCCCAAAGGCCAGGACGCTCACACAGTGGAATCCACCTTTCAAGCCTCCTGACTCCTGCTGCCTTCCTGGCCTTATGTGGCCAGCCATCCTTCTTCCGGTCACTCCCGCTACTCCATAAAATGCTCAGCGGGAGCAACCACTACCAACTGCCCTAGGTGTCGGCCAAATACCCCGCTAGAGCTCACTGTTCAGCTGCCTGCCTGCCTGCGAGCGCTCGCTCACTCTCTCTCTCTCTCTCTCTCTCTCTCTCTTTCTTTCTCACTCATTCATGCACCGGCTTTCTCCTCGCTACTTCCTTCCGCCTTCTTCTCCTGCAACCTCCGTCTCTCTCTTTTCTTTTTTCATCCCATACTAGCCGCCTCGCGCTTCTATTTATTACGGGGACTTGGATCAGCTGTGGCAATCAGCAGCTCCCGGGAACAATTTGTACCTGTTAAATGAACTGGAAATTCTGAATTGTCTCCAAGCGATTATGAGCAAGTCTTTTCATGTGGAGAATAAGGTGATTCTGCAACAGGTAGTGCCTCAAACCTGGGATTTGAACCTGAACGCCAAAGTTCTTAGGTAGTAGTACTAACCATATGTATTGTAAAGTAGGATACACACAAATGGTAAAGATTTGGGACATCACCTTGGTGACTCCATATAATTGGATTGAAAATAAAGAAAGCATAGAGTAAATGTGGAGTAGACTTTTCAGATTGGAGCTCTGAATAGGAACTGAATCAAGATGGACGGTTTCCAGGTTATGATTTCAAGTGGCAGGAAGAGGAGGGTCCAGGTGGATGAACATGGAAGTGATGTTAGAGATGGAGTGGCTGTCAATCTTTTGTTCTGCTGAGGGAGGAGAGGAGAGGAGAAGGAATACATAGTGCCAAACCCTGCCCTGCTGGGTAACTACCATCACCAGAGCCCTTAAACTGTCTCTCATGCACACAAGTGTGATGGTATATACAAAAATAACTATGGTTGATCATTTCTTTTTTCATATCTCTTTGTCACACAAGGTTGTTAATGTGTAATGCATAAGCTTGTTTATTTTTTATCCAGGTCATCCTGCTTGCATAAAATGTATATAGCCCTTTCATCTTTCCCTCAAATAATAATATTAAAGAAAATCTTTTTTTTTTTTATCATATAGCAATTGTGTGCAGTTCCTGAAACGGCCAACAGTGAAGAGGTACAGGAGTTTTTGGCCTTAAACACTGATGCAAGAATAGCTTTTGTAAAGAAGCCATTTTTTGTATCACGGATTGACAAGGTATGTTTGAATGAATAATTATCAGGCACCTCAACATTATAGTAAAATAGCTATGGTGAACAGTAAGCACTTTACTAATTTTTGAACTGTATCTAATTATATCAAAAATCTGGACAACTTTAGATATCATTGTATAAATATATTTGCTTTAGAGGTTGTTATATTGACAGAATGTATGCATCATTTAATCACCTATGCCTGGTACATATAGTTCCCACAACACACTATTTTTATGTGTAAGATACAAACTTGGTCAATAGGATTCTGCTCAGTCTCCTTGTCTCAGTATTTATGCTTTTTCAAATGGAATTTGCCAAACATCCCTAATCTACTACCTATAATAAAGCTTGAATATATTTTAGCTAGTAAAGAATATTGTTATTATTTCTAGAGTCTGTTGACTAATGATGATAGCATAGTCCAAGGGTGGACCAACAACAGCCTTCACTCCTCTTGAGGTGTTTTTAACAAGCTACAGTTGCTTGATGTAAGCCGATAAGTTGTGGTTTTCTGGTAACGAACTTCACATCTCAACTTGATTCTCAGCCTGAGCAATATATTTAATTGGTAGCAGCACCCCAGAAGATGGAGCTTCTGGTGTTACTCTAAGTCTGTGCACAAATTAATATAAAGAGGTTTGTTTACATGTATGAAAGAGGAAAAGTAGAAGAATTTAGATTTTCCAGCGACGAATTGGCTAAAACGTATTATTACTATCGTCTTTGGCAAGAATAGAAGTAAAATGCTGGTGGTGGTATTGTGACAGTGTCTGTAGGCAGTAAGTGTGTTTTTCAAACGTTTCATCACTGAGGCAGCAGTGGAGGATTGTTATAGGTGAGAGATATAAAGCAGAAGACAATATTGCGTTACACAACTTTCAGTTATGTTACTGGATTACTAACATTCTTAAAATATTTAGACACTGGCAGTAGTCCACAAATCAACACCTGATAATTTGCTTTAGAAAAGAAATACTGCTCTAAACCTTCTTTGTACTACCTGTTGTGTGCTCCAGTCAACACTAAGTATCATCAATTTCCCAACAATCCATTGGAATGCCATTTACTAAAGATATGGAGTCAATGTTGGACACATTTTAAGGCAGAGAAGCTCTTGTCTATTGTCCCTATCTATACTAATAAAAGGCAAAGCCCTCACTGACTGACTGACTCACTCACTGACTCACTCACTCACTCATCACTAATTCTCCAACTTCCCATGTAGGTAGAAAGCTAAAATTTGGCAGACTTATTCCTTACAGCTTACTTACAAAAGTTAAGCAGGTTTCATTTCGAAATTCTACACATAACGGTCGACAACGTCCGCCATGTTGAACTTTCTTATTTATGGCCCCATCTTCACGAAATTTGGTAGGCGGCTTCCCTGCACTAACCGAAACCGAGGTACTTACTTATTTCGATGGTATGACGCCACTGTCAGCCGCCATGTTGAACTTTCCAACGTCACCAATTTTCCAACTTCCCGTGTAGGTAGAAGGCTGACCCCATCTTCACGAAATTTGGTAGGTGGCTTCCCTGCGCTAACCAAAACCAATGTACGTACTTATTTCGGTGGTATGACGCCACTGTCGGCCGCTATATAGAATTTTCCAAACGTCACTAATTCTCCAACTTCCCGTGTAGGTAGAAGGCTGAAATTTGGGAGGCCCATTCCTTACAGCTTACTTACACAAGTTAAGCAGGTTTCATTTCGAAATTCTACGCATAACGGTCATAACGGTCAACAACGTCCGCCATATTGAACTTTCTTATTCATGGCCCCATCTACACGAAATTTGGTAGGCGGCTTCCCTGCGCTAACTGAAACCAATGTACATACTTATTTCGGTGGTATGATGCCACTGTCAGCCGCCATATTGAACTTTCCAACATCACTAATTCTCTAACTTCCCGTGTAGGTAGAAGGCTGAAATTTGGTACTTATTTCGGTGGTATCATGCCACTGTCAGCCGCCATATTGAACTTTTAACGGAAACCGATGTACGTACTTATTTCGTTGGTATGACACCACTGTCGGCCGCCATATTGAACTTTCCAACGTCACTAATTCTCCAACTTCCCGTGTAGGTAGAAGGCTGAAATTTGGTAGGCTCATTCCTTACAGCTTACGTACAAAAGTTTAGCAGGTTTCATTTTGAAATTCTACGCGTAACAGTCATAATGGTCAACAACGTCCGCCATGTTGAACTTTCTTATTTACGGCCCCATCTTCACGAAATTTAGTAGGTGGCTTCCCTGAGCTAACCGAAACCAATGTACGTACTTATTTCGGTAGTATGACGCCACTGTCAGCCGCCATATTGAACTTTCCAACGTCACTAATTCTCCAACTTCCCATGTAGGTAGAAGGCTGAAATTTGGCAGGTTCATTCCTTACAGCTTACTTACAAAAGTTAAGCAGGTTTCATTTTGAAATTCTACGCGTCATGGTCATAACGGTCAACAACGTCCACCATGTTGAACTTTCTTATTTATGGCCCCATCTTCTCGAAATGTGGTAGGCGGCTTCCCTGCACTAACCGAAACCAATGTACGTACTTATTTCGGTGGTATGATGCCACTGTCAGCCGCCATATTGAACTTTTCTTTGTTACTTATGGGCCCATCTTCAAGAAATTTGGTACACGGGTTCCCAACACTAACTGAATCCTACTTACGTACATATATATACGTCCATAGCCTGCAGCTCGGTCACCGTGTGAGGTGGCGTTGGGTCCCCCATCTCAACGCCTCCCACGTTGTTGGATGCCTGCCTATATAAGACCGTACGTCGCTCCGGTCTCTACATTCCCTTCCTTGCTTCGCCACGGGATTCACGTCTCCCTATCGATACCTACGGCCTTTTTGTTTAATCCACGGCTTCTCCGCTGTTTTATTGTTTGTTTATTACAATTATAGTTATTGTATAGGTATTTTAGACTTACTTTACATTTCTCAGGTACCCATTTCCTTTATCATTCCAACCCCCATTACCATGTCTATCAAGGTGATCACTATTGATCAAAGAACTGTCACTTACTGAGTGGTTTCCATGCCCGAAGATGGCACCTACCTTTTCCATATCAGGCTCACTCTTGATATCCGGAGGAACATTGTGTCTTATGTATTGAATGACTGGGACAGGTTCAAGGTGTGGACTGATGACGGTACAGGAGATAATTATACTACACAGGAGCACTATAAGAGTGAAATGCTTAAGCCCTTCACCTATGGTTCTGCATGTGAGTTGATGGCTGCCGCTGAATTGTTCGGTTGTCGCTTTCAAGTGTACCGAAATAGCCAAATATTTTACACCTTTCGACAACCGCCAATGCCTGTTAAACATCTTAGATTCACAGGTGACGATTTCAGTAGTGGACACTTTGATGTTTATGAATGTTTAAACTCCCAAAAGCTGGATGTGATTTTATCGATGAAACCGGTTGTGTGCTTACAACGCTTGACAGATGCCGAATGTCACTTCAACACAACAAATCCTGCAAATACTGTCGTAATTGAACAAACCATGAAACTCAAACCGATTATGACAGCAGCAATCCAAGCTGTCAGATTTGAGACAAGATTACTGTTCACATGGCCAACTGTAAGTTACATGTTTAAGAGTAAGCTCAGCACACAGCTTGGTCATGTTACAACCGGAGGGCCGAACTGACAACATGGTATACAAAGAGATCCTTAACAAATAATTATTGGCATATTTTCCCTCAGTTTAAGAATGTTTCATTTTCTTCTTAATAAAAATTTTAATGCAGTACTTCGCCGCTGCAAAGCGCGGGTATTTTGCTAGTACACAATAATAATGAATTTCCGCTTTTGCTTACCTATGATGTATTTGGCATATGGAAAATGCTTTGGATTGCTATATTTAAAGATTTCTATATTGATAATGTTTTTGCATCTTTTGCACAATTAAGTTACAGATTTAATTCTTCTATATGCAAAATTGGAAGCTTTGCAACATACCAGCCTCCTCATATCTTTCACCTATGTATTTTCTTGACACAATACTGGCTAGTGTAGATAAAGATATGAACAGCATTTACAGAGTATTTAAATAATCAATACAGTCGCTGTACCTCTCTCAGAGCAATAAAACCTTGTCACATTTTTGTGGTGTGTGTTCAGGCTGAGCTGGCTGGAAGCCTGGATAAAACTATTGGGTAAAAAAAAAAAAATTGTTAAGAAAATGATAGATGTAAAGCCAAGAAGTGTGACAGTGAAAGCTTGCAGTTGCTAGAGAAACCGTCACTTCGAAAGAGTGAACCATTTTTTCAGAACTTTGGAAAACGTTATTAATGTAACTTTAAAGTAAACCTGTCAGTCCTGCACGTAACTCAATTATGCTTGCTGTTTTATCTTATAAAATTAACAATTCTAGATATGACCCTATATTTGCATTACTCTTACCATTCAATAGCTGACCCATCTAAATAACTTCTGACTGTACTCTATGTATATTGTCACATGTTTACATATATCTATTCTGTATATAAAATATTTCATCTATATTTATTCATACCAAGTATATGTACTACTGACCAGTATTCATGTCTACGTACTCTTCTTTGTATATACTATTACCTGTAAATTCAAATATCATTTGTATGTTTATTGCACTTTAATGTACTGTTTGCAACCACTGTCTATTGCATCTTACTCTACACTTTACAATTTTTGGTTAGATGCTAAACTGCATTTCATTGTAACTGTACAATGACAATAAAGTTTTATCTAATTTTTTCTAATCTTATCTAATTTTATCTAATCTTATCTAATTGTATCGTATCTAATCTAAATAATATGGTGCAGACTTCGTACAGTATACTTTTTATAAGTTAAAAAAATGTGTTTTCATGTTTTAATTTAATTCAATTCATTCTGTGTGCTCTCAATTGTTTTTGCAAAGGAAAAAAATAATTTCCTATTTTCTGTGTTTATTTTTAATCTCTTTACACAGTTAAAATCTACACTTACACTGCTTAAGGCATTAAAAAACTTGATTATAGGTAGGGGTGGGCGGTATGACCAAAATTCTATATCACGGTATTGTTCTAAATTATCCCGGTTTCACAGTATTCAACGGTATTTTTTTCCCCATGCATGGGTGGATGTTAACCACATTTTCCACTGCAATTACTGCAGTAGACTGGCTAAGAATAACCTATTCCACTGTCATGAGCATTGTACAAAAAAAAACATTTTAATGTGCACACAAGTATTAATACAGGTTTGCATGGCCCCATAAAGTGATAGTTTTCAAGGTGGTGGCACTAATGAAGAGAAGGAATCACATTGCATGACAAATGCAGTCAAAATATAGAACCTTTTTATTGAAGAAATTTTGCAAAAACTTAAACTATAATTTTGACATTTTCAACCATCCAAAGTGGCATTTAGACTTAGTAAAATATCCAGAGGTGCTTTTCAAAAGTTGTATTGCACTGAACATGCCTTAGAAAAGGAATGAATAGTAAATATTTTTTGCAAACCAACTATACTTTCTGTTAATGTTAACAATCTCTGTCCACTTACACGTTAAAGTGACTTTTTAAACAACTTTACCGTCATTAAACTGCATAATATTTAAATTAATAAATAATAACAATAAAATAAATAATAGTTTTATTACTGATAGTTGCACTATTACTTTAAGACTTCAAGCCCAGGTGTATGTTCAGTGTAGAGAACTTTATGGCAGGTGTGACGAGGCTCCAAAAAACTGGATGTATGAATGGGTATCGCAAAGGTTTAACTTAAATATTGAAATATTGTGTAAATGTTGGGTTTGTGATCTGGTGACACGAACACAGAATTCAGTGGATGTTCTTCTGAGCGGGCTTTCTTTATTGCACGCGTGCCGTCTGTCTGATGTACCAAAACCCTAGTTCCTAGGGTTCCACGATAAACTCTTTGTGAAATTAAAACTAGTTATAAACTTAGCCCACACAGTGTTCAGAACTTTAAAAATATCTTCGTTATACATATTTAACTAGCAAAATTCCCGCGCTTCGCAGCGGCGAAGTACTGCTTTTAAATTTTTGTTAAGAAGAAAAGTAAACCTTTTTAAACTGAGGGAAAATATACCAATAATTATTTGTTAAGGATCTCTTTGTATACCACGTTGTCAGTTCAGCACTCCGGTTGTAATATGACCAAGCTGTGCGAGCTTACTCTTGAGCATGCAACGTATAGTTGGCCATGTGAAAAGCAATCTTGCCTCAAATCAATGGCAACCTTTTGTAGGGTCCGTCCCTGAGACTTATTAATTGTCATCGCGAAGCAGAGCCTTACTGGAAATTGGAGGCATTTGAATTGAAATGGGAGATCAGAGGGTATAACGGGGATGCGAGGAATAAAAACTCTCTCCCCTGAGCAACTGCCAGTAAAAATAGTTGCCTCAATTAGGTTCTTTTGCAGACATGTGACCTGAAGTCTCGTGCCGTTACAAAGTTTCGGTGGCTGTAAGTTTTTCAGTAACATTATTGGTGTCCCAACCTTCAAAATTAGATTATACTCAGGAGTGCCTGGAGGATTCAGAGTTTGGAGAAACTCTAGCAACAGCATATCTATTAACTTGTGGATTTTTCTGTGAGTATTTGGCGGCAGCGTCACTAAGTTGTTTCCGCAAGACCACGTTAGCTGTGAAGCTCAGCGGAGCTCAGCTTGGAGCAAAATGAAGTGAATGAAATGAGGTGAATGGGAGGGGAGATGATAACGTGACTCTTCCACCCGCCTCAACTCTCAATCCCTCCACAAACACACAAACACAGTCTCTCGGATCTCAACTCTTCTTTATAGAAATCAGAGTGTCTGTGAACTTAATTTAAACTTAAGCTTTACACCTTGCTTTCCTATTAATATGTCTACAAAGGCTTGTTCAGATTCAGAGGGTTGTTCCTTTCTTACTGCATCAATAAACACCTCATCTTCGTGTTTATCTGAGACATCACACACTGCATGCACAGGTTTACCTTTCCCAGTCCTGCAAAGTCAGTTCACGTGAGCCGCTCGGAGTAAATGCATCGAAGGTTCTCAGTTGTGCTTGTGCTATCTCATGCGATGTTGTGATGTCCATGGCTTTATTTAATGTTAGCTCAGACCCGGCACTTAAAAGCTTCTCTCGCACTTTTGCTGAGTTTGTGACAAGCACTATTCTATTCCTGACCATCTCTTCTTCGTTTGCATAAGCACAGTCCTTCACCAGCAATTTTAACTCTGTTACAAAGTGATAAAAAGTCTCGTTTATACCCTGCATCCTCTCATTAAACTTGTATCTCGCGAATATCGTATTAGTCTTAGGCATGACAAACACCAGCGGCAGCGTGTCTATGAACCTAATTTAAAGTTAAGCTTTACACCTTGCTTTCCTATTCGTTTGCATAAGCACAGTCCTTCACCAGTAATTTTAACTCTGTTACAGCAATTTTAACTTCGTTACAAAGTGAGCAAAAGTCTCGTTTATACCCTGCGTCTTCTCATTAAACTTGTATCTCGCAAATATCGTATTTATTGTAGGCATGACAAACGCCAGCAGCAGCCTGTCTATTAACTTAATTTAAACTTAAGGTTTTCACCGTGCTTTGTTTCCGCAGTAGCTGCACTTATGAATATGCTTGTATGCGTCACTCGCTTCATATTCTTTTGCTGCCTTCTCAATTGTGTAATGCGTTTTTTTGCATAAGCACAGTCCTTCACCCGCGAATATTTAGCGGCAGCATGTCTATTGGATTGCTGCCGATGGACGGCCTTATATGGGCAGGCACTCAATTATGTGGGAGGCGTGACGATGAGGGACGAAACCCCGCCTCACACGGCGACTGAGCTGCAGGCTCTGGCCATATATATGTACGTAAGTAGGATTCAATTATGACCGTTACGCATAGAATTTCGAAATGAAACCTGCCTAACTTTTGTAAGTAAGCTGTAAGGAATGAGCCTGCCAAATTTCAGCCTTCTAACTACACGGGAAGTTGGAGAATTAGTGATGAGTCAGTCAGTCAGTCAGTGAGGGCTTTGCCTTTTATTAGTATAGATTATGCCATCCATTCAGGGTTGCGCCCATCCCAGCAAGCATTGTGTGCGAGGCAGGAGCAAATCCTGAACTAGTCACCAGCACATCACAGGGTCAATACGAGCAAAACATACACTAGCAGGGTCAATATAGCATAACAAAACCCCACATTCTACATGACTCTGAAAGGAAACTGAAGCACGCCAAGTAAACCCACCAGAAACACATGCAAATTCAAGGCAGGGTACACCCGAGACGCCCTTGCTGCGAGGCAGCAGTGCAACCTCCACGCCGCCGTGCCCCCACATGATTAATACATGCTTTAATGCATTTCATCATGAAAATTATATCAGGTATTTATCTTAGCATTCTAAATGTTCAGAGAGCAGGAATATCTTGAAGTGAATGTATTCTGTGCGGCGATCGCTGCCTGCGCCTCCTAAGTACAAGAGGAAGTCAGTTTAAGAAGCACGTACCGATTTAACATGGCTCGGGGAACGCTTAACACAAAGCATTTAATGTGCTATATAACTTATGACGGGGTTTGAGAAAATCTAGTAAATTAAATATTCATTTTACGATGAAGTTTAGTTTACGATGTTCTACTTTAATGACAAATTACGAGAATAAAGTCAACTCGACTTTAATCTTGACATAAACAACGAAATATCGACTTTATTCTCATCATAAGCATCGAGATTAAAGTGGAAATGTCGAGAATAATGTCAACATGTCGTCACACTATTACCCAGTACCCAAGTATATTACACTGTATTGAAAACAAATAAAAAAGTACAACTAGGCTTGCAGTATTATCCAGTAGTATAGAAACAGTATTTACACATTTGAACATAATGGTCCACATCCGACCTTTTTAAAACCAAAGTATCTCCAGGCAACGGACGTGACTCTTTTTTTTCGGCAAAAATTCTTCTGTGTCATCATGTTCAACTTTACCGTCAGCTACAGTTTCGGAATGTTCTCTGTCCATTTTCACCATGCAATACCTACATTACCACTACCTATTTAGCGGTGTAGCAGTGAAAAAGGTCCCCACTTCAACAGTTTCCCACTGCGGCATGTTCCGAACGTTGTTTAGGCAATTTAAGCCGCTGTTGCGGTATAAGGAAAATCCATATCATAACAAAAATAAAAAATGGTTTTCGGTATGAACTGGTATACTGCCCAGCACTAATTATAGGTTTTTTATATCACTACTTAACAGTGAAAAATGCCAAGGTACTCCCAGATGGAGTTTTGGGGTTTAGATCAGACAGTGTTAACTACCTTCCATCCTTGTCCCCATGTTTTTATTATAGAACTCTTTTTGAAATACCAGTTTTAATAATTTTGAACAGTTTCATCATGTCTCCCCTTAACCTCTCTTTGCTTAAACTAAAAAAAAAAAAAACAATTTGCATTTTAATTTTTTCTTCATTGCACCTACTTTATGGTTTTGTAAACAGTCTTGATGATATTCTCTGGATCTTCTGTAGTGCTGCAATATCATTTTTGTAATATGGAGACCAATGCAGTAGATAAGGCTTCATGTTGCACTGTAGAGCTTAAGAAAAACCTTACTTGATTTGTACTCAATACATCATAAAGCAACAGTGGGCCAGCTTTCCGTACAACTGGCAGAGCCTGCTACTGGGTTCAAAGCCAGAACTTTGTAACTATTTGGGAGTAGCACTAACAACTGTCATGTTGCTGATACAAATAACAGATAAAAATAACGTACTCAAGAAAAGCAAATTATGTATACAACTACTACTGTCTCATTTATTTAACTTACCCATCAAGTGCCAAATTTAAGGTTAAAAGTTGCCCACAATGTAAAATAAACTACTTAAGAATATGATTAATATTATGTTGGTGATAAGTGCACTACTGCACAATCAAAAACAGATAGAAAAAGATGTGTTGCTTTCTAATTGCAGATTGTGCTGAATGCCATTATGGATTCTCTGAAGATAGCCTTTCCAAAGTCTGAACCACAAAGTCCTACAGAAGATGGTGCTGAGATGGAGACTGATGGAAAGTCATTTACAGACACTAAGAAGTCAAAGTGAGTGGAGCGTACCCTGTTGTGTTATTCATATTGTTTGCTCAGTCACAGTATTGGTAAAGTTTTTGAATTAGTGTATGGATCAGTACACGTGCTTCTGTTTTTTGTCCATGAATTGGTATTTCATTTTAACCTTCTTTCTTTTGAAGTTTGAAATGCAATTGTATTTTGTAATGTTTTTCATAATATTACTTAAAATGTTCTTAGCAAGTTTTGAGATAAACATTCTTGTTATATGTAAGTATGCGTTTTATTATTTATGTATATTTGTGTTTATAGATCAAAGCTGAAATTCTCCTCCAAAATTGTTCCTATTCTCAATGTAGCTGATATTCAGCCAAAAGTACTTTATTGCTTTGGAGATGAGACCACTGTAAGTATTTTTTTTTGTTTTCAGCTGAGTAAATAAATATGGTTCAGATTTTTTAATAAATGAATTTTAAAAGTGAAATAGTTTTTCATCAGCTGTATTAACCAAGAGTGACATGGTGTTTTAGTTTTATCACTGCTGCCTAATTGAACCAGCCTCCTGAGTCCAAACTCACTGTCTGTATGATGACTTCATGTTTTTCTTTGTCTGTGTTTTTTTTTTTTTATTCTGTGAACTAGCAAAATACCCGTGCTTCGCAGCGGCGAAGTACTGCCTTAAAATTTTTATTAAGTTGAAAATTAAACCTTTTTAAACTGAGGGAAAATATACCAATAATTATTTGTTAAGGATCTCTTTGTATACCACATTGTCATTTTGACCTTCCGGTTGTAATATGACCAAGCTGTGCACTGAGCTTAATCTTGAGCATGCAACGTACAGTTGGCCATGTGAAAAGTTATCTTGTTTCAAATCTCACAGTTTGGATTGCTGCTGTCATAATCGGTTTGAGTTTCATGGTTTGTTTCAATTACGACGATATTTGCAGGACTTGTGTTGAAGTGACATTCGGCATCTGTCAAGTGTTGTAAGCATACAACCAGTTTCATCGATAACTTCACATCCAGCTTTTGAGAGTTTAAACATTCATAAACATCAAAGTGTCCACTACTGAAATCGTCACCTGTGAATCTAAGATGTTTAAGAGGCATTGGCGGTTGTCCAAAGGTGTAAAATATTTGGCCATTTCGGTACACTTGAAAGTGACAACCGAACAATTCAGCGGCAGCCATCAACTCACATGCAGAACCATAGGTGAAGGGCTTAAGCATTCCACTCTTATAGTGCTCCTGTGTAGTATAATTATGTTCTGTACCGTCATCAGTCCACACCTTGAACCTGTCCCAGTCATTCAATACATAAGACACAATGTTCCTCCGGATATCAAGAGTGAGCCTGATATGGCCGTGCAATATGTAACAAAGAGAATGGAAAAGGCAGGTGCCATCTCCGGGCATGGAAACCACTCGGTAAGTGACAGTTCTTTGATCGATGGTGATCACCTCGATAGACATGTTAATAGGGGTATGGTTGGAACGATAAAGGAAATGGGTAACTGAACAATGTAAAGGAAGTCTAAAATACCTACACAATAACTATAATCGGAATAAACGAAGAATAAAACAGCGGAGAAGCCGTGGATTAAATAAAAAGGCTGTAGTTATCAGCAGGGAGATGTGAATCCCGTGGCGAAGCAAGGAAGGGAATGTAGAGACCAGAGCGACGGACAGCCTTATATAGGCAGGCAGCCAACAACGTGGGAGGTGTTGGGATGGGGGACCCAACGCTGCCTCACACGGTGACCGAGCTGCAGGCTATGGACGTATATATGTACGTAAGTAGGATTCAGTTAGCGCTGGGAACCCGCATACCAAATTTCTTGAAGATGGGCCCAGAAGTAACAAAGACCGTTGAAAGTTCAATATGGAGGCCGACAGCGGCGTCATACCACCGAAATAAGTACGTAAATTGGTTTTGGTTAGCGCAGGGAAGCCGCCTACCAAATTTCGTGAAGATGGGGCCATAAATAAGAAAGTTCAACATGGTGGACGTTGTCGACCGTTATGACCGTTACGCGTAAAATTTCGAAATGAAACCTGCTTAACTTTTGTAAGTAAGCTGTAAGGAATGAGGCTGCCAAATTTCAGCCTTCTACCTACACGGGAAGTTGGAGAATTAGTGACATTGGAAAGTTCAATATGGCGGCCGACAGTGGCGTCATACCACTGAAATAAGTACGTACATCGGTTTCGCTTAGCGCAGGGAAGCCGCCTACCAAATTTTGTGAAGATGGGGCCATAAATAAGAAAGTTCAACATGGCGAACGTTCTCGACCGTTATGACCGTTACGCGTAGAATTTCGAAATGAAACCTGCTTAACTTTTGTAAGTAAGCTGTAAGGAATGAGCCTGCCAAATTTCAGCCTTCTACCTACACGGGAAGTTGGAGAATTAGTGACGTTGGAAAGTTTAATATGGCAGCTGACAGTAGTGTCATACCACCGAAATAAGTACGTACATCGGTTTTGGTTAGCGCAGGGAAGCCTCCTACCAAATTTCGTGAAGATGTGGTCAGCCTTCTGCCTACACGGGAAGTTGAAGAATTAGTGACGTTGGAAAGTTCAATATGGTGGCCAACAGTGGTGTCATACTACTGAAGTAAGTACGTACATCAGTTTCGGTTAGCGCAGGGAAGCCGCCTACCAAATTTCGTGAAGATGGGGCCATCAATAAGAAAGTTCAACATGGCGGACATTGTCGACCGTTATGACCGTTACGTGTAGAATTTCGAAATGAAACCTGCTTAACTTTTGTAAGTAAGCTGTAAGGAATAAGCTTGCCAAATTTCAGCCTTCTACCTACACAGAAAGTTGGAGAATTAGTGATGAGTCAGTCAGTCAGTCAGTGAGGGCTTTGCCTATTATTAGTATAGATTCCTACAACATTCTATGTTCAGTGGTGATCAGATTAGAGAACAATTTATCAACACTTTTTCTGAAATATCGTTATTCTTTATTGCTCAAAATTTTAAGGAATATTATCTGTTGGGGTATCACTGTTCCATTAGCATGTTTTACAACATAATCAAGGTACTTCAACAAAGACCTTTACATTGCGGATAACACAGTGATCAAAATTAGACAACAGTAACTACTGCAGCAGAAAAGAAGATTACAACTAAAATTTTTAGAGGGTTACAGTTTCTATAATTAGTAGGAAGTGTAGAGGCCCTTTCTTTGAATGACTTCAGTGCATCTGCTCCCGCAGGACATCACTAGTTTCTCATACTGCTCTGGTTTGATGTTGGTCTACTCTTCTTCCAGTTTCTTCCACAGTTCAGTAACTGTAGTGGGTTATTTAGCCATATCTTTGTCACCAGGATTTTCCAGAGATTCTCCATTGGGTGTAGATCTGGAGTCTGGGCTGGCCATTTCATTATTTCAATGTTGTTAGCTTCACTGCACACTGCTTTACCCATTTTGAAATGTGACGGGGCATTGTCTTGCATGAAAATTGCGGTCTGATTGCTAGATTCCCGCTGGGAAGGGACTGCATGTTGCTGAAGGAGGTTCTGATCAAGGTTATTATAGTTAACGAAAATAGTTAATAAACTGAAACTATTATTAAAAAAACATTTTCATAAACTGAAATAAAATAATTATCAAAACCGAAATGAAAAACTAAAACTAAACGAATCCATTAAAGTAGCTGGAAAAACTAATTGAAATAAAATAATAATTTACTAAAAATAATTTTAGTTTTTGTTTTTGAATGAATATTCTTGTTGTTAGTTATTAACACTTGTAACTTTTAACTCTAAAACTTAAAGTCATCCACCAGAAGCCGCCTGCACCTATTCATCCAGTTATCGGCAGCTGGTGACAGAGGGCTGTTGTTCACACAGCAGTTGCAGTGACAGAGCAAATTGAATACGCTCATAGAGAATTTAGAATAGAAAGCGATTTACATGCCGCCTTTCTTTGTACTTGTTGTATATCAAGATGTAATTCAAATGCCTGAAATTGGAATGTGCTGGTCAACAAAAACTTCACTGTATGGACAGACAAACACGAGTGAGTAGCGTTTCAGTTTATTTTTCAGTTGCCTGCTTTTTGTTGACAGTAATTAATCTACTACTTCACACTCAAAGTATATGAAGTATAGAGAAAGTATAGTAAACATGAAAACAATTCGACCTGAAGATTTTGATGAATCCTGTATCCATCCCCATATCTGAGAACACGAGAAAGTCTAGGTGAGACCACTCCTGATTTTTGAAAATAAAATGTCAGTGATCGAGAGACTGACAAGGTCATCATGCAAGATCAGCATATTGTTGCTGACCAATCACTTTTGCTTTAAAAACATTGTTTAACAACGAAGCGATACAAACCTTGTAAAATCCCTAAGTTGGCAATGTCTCTACTGAACTACAGGTAGGTAAGCAAAAAGAGTCTGCCAAGTGATGAAAGCTAAACATACTAACGTGTTTTTTGTATTTATGCTATATTTATTAATTTATCTTTTTACTTAATACTCACAGCTCAAAATACCTGATATTGTGAAAATAATCCAGTAGCAGAATTATGTTTTAAAATATCTGTCCCCCTTTTTTCAATGTTTCTCTCTTTCTCAAAATAGATAATTGAAATATCATATTCTTTTTGTTTTTAACATCAGCCTTATCATACATATTGCATACCAGGGATTTTTCCTGCCTTGCATCCAAACCTGCTGGGGTAGGCTCCAGGTTTCCTGTAATCTTGCTCTGGATAAACAGGTTTAGATAATGTATATATTGTTCTTAATCTTATATGCTGTCTTTGTTGTTTTGTGCATGTCCATACTCTTACTACCTGCTCTTGCTCTGCTCATTGTGGTTTACTGTTCTTATGCATGGGCTATTCATGCCTCACTGCCCCTAAACTTGACACTACATGCTTGTTTTTCTTTGTTTCCCCCAATACAGCTAGGTGGGGTCTGCACAATGATTCAAGTCTAAGAGTCCTTTTCTTCCTAAGACCCTGTGGTTTTCATGGTCACACCTGTCAGAACACAGTAGATTCTGTTTTCTAAATTTTATATCTTTTTAGGCCAGCAGATGGCAAAATTCTGTCTATAAATTTTTTGTGCCTGAGATGGAATCAAAAATCAATATGGTTGGTAGAAAATAACAAACCTCAGTATTTGAGATTTTTGAATGCAATGTTGAAGGCATTCATTATAAGCACGTTGTTGTAGCAGGATATGTTGTGTGCTGTAGACATTTAGAGTAAAAATCCCTCACACCTTAAAATTCACCTAAATTTCATTACATCATCACTAAAGCGAACTCTGGACCAGTTTTGTCCTCTGTCCATACAACATGCTCCTCCTATGCCAAGACAGATCCTTACGCTGTACAACACCAAACTGGCAAGCATATCCAGCTGCAGTGTTGATGTGATTCTCCATTGAGAGTCTCCACATTATCTTGTCCTCTTGTGCATTTGTCTTATGTGGACGACCAGCATGTTTGGTGGACTTGAATGAATTAGTGTAATTATAAAGCTGCAGTATTCTAGAAATTACAAACTTGGAACAACCATCTTGCAATATCTGAAAGGATTATTCATTTGATTTTTGTACATCCTGCTTTTGTAGAGTTTCAGTCACCTCAGAGCAGCTCGCCATCTTGTAAAGTAATTAGGAGTGTTGCCAGATAAATAGGGCTTGTCAGATAATTAAGGAAATTAGCACCAGGTGCCAGATTAAGACCAATAACTGGGAGGAATCTGAGAGTGTTCTCTAATTTTGATCAGAGTTCTTTTTCATATTTCTCATTTAAGGTTTTTATATTGTTCTTCAGAATATATTTAAATTATGAAATATGCATAAAAACTACCCTTTTATTCCAGTTAGGATAACTTCAAATAGGTATAACCAGGAAGTTGTAAGTTGTTCTCTTATCACCACTGCAAATGCATTGTAGGTTAATTGGCAATTATAAATTGCATGTGTGCATGAGTAGGCATAATGATTGAATGGCCATTTGTCTACGATTGGTTCTAAACTTGCTCCTGATGTTACCTTGATAAACTTCAGACCACTATGACCCTGATTCTTTATTAAGCTTATTTGGGAATGTCTTATATTATCAAAATGGCTATATCTAAAAAATCTTTCATACCAAAATACTAATGTTTATTCCTGGAATTTTATTCACAGAACATTTTCGATTCATTGTTTTAATGATTTATATTCTTAGTGTACTGTATATCATCAAGTTTTGTACACAAAGAATGGATTACTACATCCTGTTTTTAATTTACATCTGTGCTTTATGAGTTTGTGTTACAGTTGTGTTTTTGAAAGGTGCTATATTATGTTTTATGTAAGTTTCACTTTACATAAACATTTTTTGATTTGTGCTTTTGTCATTGATATATACAGATTTTTGATGGTCTCTCTTTAGCTGGCATGGAAGATTTTATGCGGGAACAAGAACTATTGCTCAACAAGCCTTGTGAAGTTGGAACTATAGCTGCAGAACCAATGGGGTTAAAGAATAACGAAAGAATGGAAGAGGGTAATACAGATAATGGGAAACAAAAAGTACCACTTAAGGATCTATCTGGAAAACAAGGTATAGAAAATTTGAGATTTTTTTTTTCTCAGTCAATAAGAATAACTGTATATTATAGTATACACTAGGGCTGGGCGATTAATCGAAAAGTAATCGAAATCGACATTCAGAACCTATAATCGATCAAATTTTTCCAGGTCGATTATTTCGATTACTTTCCCTTTAAAAACATTACCGCATGTGGAGTCACGTTACCCCGCTCCGTTACGTTATTCCGCCGACATGTCGAGCATGGAGAGCTTAAACACTGACACAACTGAGCAACAAAAGCAGCTTGTACCAAAGAAAAACGCAGTCTCCGTCATTTGTACACATTTTGGCTTCAGTAAGGATGACATCGAACAAAATGAAGTCAGATGTAGACACTGTAGAAAAACAGTTTCGACGCCCAAAGGTAACACCACCAATTTGTTTCAACACTTGAAGCACAATCACGTCACTGAATATGAACAGTGCATGGCTCAAAAAAAACCAAAAAGAGACTGACAAAGCGCCCAGCAACAAGTGCCTCCTCAAGGCAAATGTCAATAATACAAGCGTTCACAAATGCCACACAGTATGAGAAGAGTTCAAGAAGATGGAAAGAAATAACTGACGCTATTTGTTACATCGCAAAGGATATGACTCCCTTGGCTACAGTGGAGTGAAGCGGGTTTAAACACCTTGTTAAAACTCTCGACAGAAGATACACTGTGCCATCGTGATCACATTTTTCTAAAACTGCGCGGCCAGACATGTACAAGACATGTTGTAAAAATGTAGCTGCTGAACTGAAAAATGTTCAACACTTTGCAGCCACATCTGATCTCTGGTCAAGTAGGACGATGGACCCATTCTTGAGCCTTACTTTGCACTACATTGATGACGATTGGAAGCTGCGCCAGAGATGCCTTGAGACGGCATATTTTCCAGCCGATCACACGGCAGATAAAATTGCGCAAGGTCTGAAAGATATGCTTTCTGAATGGGACCTCGCGGAAGAAAAACTTTCAGGCATTACGACAGACAACGGTGCAGAGATGAGCAGCTATTTGGTGTCCCCCATGCTGGATAGTGAGGCAAATCCACTGGACTGGTGGAGGAAGCATCATGTACACTTTCCCACTCGAAGTACGGTGGCAAAAAAAGTATCTCTGCATACCAGCTACTAGCTCCCCATCAGAGCGGGTTTTCAGTTCGGGCGGAAACATTGTTACATGCCTCAGGTCCTGCCTGAAACCTGAAAAGGTTAACATGCTCGTGTTTCTTAGTAAGAACTTCCAGTAAATTCATGTTCATATAGTGACATGACAAGATCGCTAAGATCACCTCATGCAACAGTGTTTAGAGAGTTCTATTTTCATTACAACAATCTGTTGTTTACATTGATACATTGCACATTAAAATATTGGTTTACAGAAGATGCAAGAAATGCACTGTTTAAAATATTATTTACAGGATATATGAGAGTTATTTTATTTAGAAGAGATACTGCTTATTTTCTACTTTTAATAAGAAAAACATTGAAAATAATTTATTTTGTTTCCAAAAGTGCAAGTTATTTATTTTTACTTTTTTTATAAGAACAAAGGGACTGTTCGTTTTAGGCAATGTGTACTTTAATTTCAGTTGTTCAACATTGATGTTCAATAAATAATCACAGATAGTAGATAGTGTGTTTCCTTCAATTATTTTAAAATCAAGTAATGCACCCTTCATTCAAAAATCTCTCACTTGTAATATTTGAGCATATTTACTGTACAAAACTTGTCAGTGAACTATGAGGGCAAAAAAATAAAAAAAATAAATAAAATAATCGTTCATTTATCGTAATCGAGTTAAAATCTTCAATTAATCGAGATTTTGATTTTAGGCCAAATCGCCCAGCACTAGTATACACTTTAGTTTATAAAATCCACATGAATTTATTACAGATGTTGCAGATATAAAGAAAGTATTGCAATATTTTTGTTCATGAAATAATAGAGAGTTATAAGAATAATCATTTTGTGCATGTTGTTCCTCCGAAGTCATCTTTGGAAATTTTACTATGCCCTTAAACTTAGTTTCAGTGAATATGGTATATACAGTATAGTCATAAGACCCATTGGATTAATTTACACTCTCTAAGGTTTGGTTTAAAACAAAAAAAGGCATGTACCACACTGACCCCAGGTGAATAGTTTTATTATTGGAAATAACAGTGCTGTGAAAAAAGTATTTGTTTTTTATTTTTGCTTATTCTTAACACTTAATTGTTTTTGATCTCCAAACAAATTTTATAACAGAAAAGGCAACCTGAATAAACAAAATACAGAGTTTTTGAATGACCGTTTAAATGAATCAATATTCTTTTACATTATACAAGGTGCTGTACAAAGCAGCTGTAAGGGATAAGGTATATCATCTTATGAATGACTTGCCATCATTTGATATATGTGCAGCCATTCATTTAAAAAAAAATAATTTTCTAAGTCATAGAAAGGAGCAAAGTAATTAATTATATTTTCTGCATAATGATGATACCTTTTCCATTATTATGTGCCGCTCTAAGGTACAGTATATAGTCAGCACTTGTAATGGTCTGTTGTTGTATATATTTACAAATACCCTGTATATGATAATGACATTGTATTGCAAGTGGTGTGATTTCACACACCAAACATTAGCAGACAACATATGATGTAGTGTGGCCTTTGTATTCCTCACAATCTGACTTGACATCAGAAAGCACAATTCACTTAAATCTAAAAATTGTATTTTTTCACTTATGAGAAACATACAGAGTTAATACAGGAAAACAGCCAAAATACTTGTTCACCCTGGACTCTGACTGAGTAAATATTAAGTGTAAGTGCTCTGACTGTTGCAGAGAACACCAAATATACTTTGTCTTTCCCCTCCACTCTCTCTTAAATTCTCTTTCATCTACTAGGCCTTCATTTCTTTTTTTGACTTTTAAAGTATGATACAGATCTGACTTTCTACTTCATAGCAAAAAGTTTGATATACATCACACCTTGCAGTGACGTACAACCTCAATTCCAATGAAGTTGGGACGTTGTGTAAAACGTAAATAAAAACAGAATACAATGATTTGCAAATCCTTTTCAACCTATATTCAATTGAATACACTACAAAGACAAGATATCGAATGTTCAAACTGATAAACTTTATTGTTGTTTTGCAAATCTTCACTCATTTTGAATTTGATGCCTGCAACACGTTCCAAAAAAGCTGGGACAGGGGCATATTTACCACAGTGTTATATCACCTTTCCTTTTAACAACACTCAATAAGAGTTTGGGAACTGAGGACACTAATTGTTGAAGCTGTGTAGGTGGAATTCTTTCCCGTTCTTGCTTGATGTACAACTTCAGTTGCTCAACAGTCCGGGGTCTCCGTTGTCGTATTTTGCACTTCATAATGCGCCACACATTTTCAATGGGAGACGGGTCTGGACTGCAGGCGGGTCAGTCTAGTACCCACACTCTTTTACTACGAAGCCACGCTGTTGTAACACATGCAGAATGTGACTTTGCATTATCCTGCTGAAATAAGCAGGGACATCTCTGAAAAAGACATTGCTTGGATGACAGCATATGTTGCTCCAAAACCTGTATGTACTTTTCAGCACTAATGGTGCCTTCACAGATGTGCAAGTTACCCATGCCATGGGCACTACTAACTACTAATGTGGACTCGTCAAACCACAGCACACTTTTCCACTTTGCGTCAGTCCATCTCAGATGAGCTTGGGCCCAGAGAAGCCGGCGGCGTTTCTGGGTGTTATTGATATATGGCTTTTGCTTTGCATGGTAGAGTTTTAACTTGCACTTGCAGAAGTTGCGACGAACTGTATTAACTGACAATGAGGCTTTGGAAAACATCTTGTATCACCCCTGTCCCAAAGGTATCACGACCTAGTGAGCTGAATGACTTCCGGCCTGTTGCTCTGACGTCACATCTGATGAAGACCATGGAGCGGCTGCTGCTTCACCACCTGAGGCCACAGGTCCGCCACGCCCTCGACCCTCTGCAGTTCGCATACCAGGAGAAGGTGGGAGCGGAGGATGCCATCATCTATATGCTACACCGATCCCTCTCCCACCTGGACAGAGGCAGTGGTGCTGTAAGAATTATGTTTTTGGACTTCTCTAGCGCCTTCAACACCATCCAACCTCTGCTCCTTAGAGACAAGCTGACTGAGATGGGAGTAGACTCACACCTGGTGGCATGGATTGTGGACTATCTTACAGACAGACCTCAATATGTGCGTCTTGGGAACTGCAGGTCTGACATTGTGTTCAGCAATACAGGGGCACCGCAGGGGACTGTACTTTCTCCGGTCCTGTTCAATCTATATACATCAGACTTCCAATATGACTCAGAGTCCTGTCACGTGCAAAAGTTCGCTGATGACACTGCTATTGTGGGCTGCATCAGGAGTGGGCAGGAGGAGGAGTACAGGAAGCTAATCAAAGACTTTGTTAAATGGTGCGACTCAAACCACTTACATCTTAACACCAGCAAAACCAAGGAACTGGTGGTGGATTTTAGGAGGCCCAGGCCCCTCATGGACCCTGTGATCATCAGAGGTGACTGTGTGCAGAGGGTGCAGACCTATAAATACCTGGGAGTGCAGCTGGATGACAAATTGGACTGGACTGCCAATACTGATGCTCTATGTAAGAAAGGTCAGAGCAGACTATACTTTCTGAGAAGGTTGGCATCGTTCAACATCTGCAGTAAGATGCTGCAGATGTTCTACCAGACGGTTGTGGCGAGTGCCCTCTTCTACGCGGTGGTGTGCTGGGGTGGCAGCATAAAGATGAAAGACGCCTCACGCCTGGACAAACTGGTGAGGAAGGCAGGCTCTATTGTAGGAGTAAAGTTGGACAGTTTAACATCTGTGGCAGAGCAACGGGCACTAAGCAAACTCCTGTCAATCATGAATAATCCACTGCATCCACTGAACAGTGTCATCTCCAGGCAGAGGAGTAGCTTCAGTGACAGACTTTTGTCACTATCCTGCTCCACTGACAGACTGAGGAGATCGTTCCTCCCCCACACTATGCGACTCTTCAATTCCACCCGGGGGAGTAAATGCTAACTTTTTTCATTTTTATTACTATTTAATTTAATATTGTTTCTTTGTATCAGTATACTGCTGCTGGATTATGTGAATTTCCCCTTGGGATTAATAAAGTATCTATCTATCTATCTCTATCTATCTATGATTTTCTGAAGTATTCCTGAGCCCACGTGGTAATATCCTTTACAGAATGATGTCGGTTTTTAATGCAGTGCCGCCTGAGGGATCAAAGGTCATGGGCATCCAGTGTTGGTATTCGGCCTTGCTGCTTACGTGCAGAGATTTCTCCAGATTCTCTGAATCTTTTGATGATATTATGGACAGTAGATGATGAAATCCATAGATTCCTTTCAATTGTACGTTGAGAAACATTGTTCTTAAACTGCTGGACTATTTGCCCACGCAATTGTTCACAAAGTGGTGAACCTCGCCCCATCCTTGCTTGTGAATGACTGAGCCTTTTGGGGATGCTCCTTTTATACCCAATCATGACAAACACCTGTTTCCAATTAACCTGTTCACCTGTGGAATGTTCAAAACAGATGTTTTTTGAACATTCCTCAACTTTCCTAGTCTTTTGCTGCCCCGTCCCAGCTTTTTTGGAACATGTTGCAGGCATCAAATTCAAAATGAGTGAAGATCTGCAAAACAACAATAAAGTTTATCAGTTTGAACATTAGATATCTTGTCTTCGTAGTGTATTCAATTGAATATAGGTTGAAAAGGATTTGCAAATCATTGTATTCTGTTTTTATTTACGTTTTACACAATGTCCCAACTTCATTGGAATTGGGGTTGTACTTTAGCTTAAAAAATGTAATTTTTCCTTTGTTGCTATTTTGTTACCTTAAACAAAATGTGGCACAACATACATAAAATTGTTAACTTTAAAGCCTGCAAACTGAATGCCCTTTAAGTTTATTTTGAGTAAACAAACCCAGAACTATTTATTGGGGCTACAATGCCCCTTGATTATCATTGTCATAGGGAACATTTTATAATGTGATGGTCAGGATTAAAGACAAATCATTAAAAGAAATGTACTAATCCATTTTCTCTGCTTGGTCCCTTGCTCTTTAACATTTTCAAAGATACTTTCTGTAAATAGTATGTTGAGTTGTCAAGGAGAATTTTGAAAGTCGTTGGGATAATCACCATGGAGAAACTTGCTATTTTATTGATTTTTAAATGTATGACAGTCTCAGCTGCTTTTCAACATGTGTAGTACCTCAAGAAGAATGTAGTTGTCTTTATATAATTTATTTAAAAAAAATAAAAAATTGTGATCTTCAGTTTTGTGTGTTCCCCCTAACTGTGGTATCAAAAATGGCATTAAATATCAACACTTTTCAAAAGTTTGTATCGAAGTTGGTAATTTCAGTGTCATGACAACCCTTTACCTCATTGAATTTTGCAGGATGTGGTTTATAAGAATGCATGACAAGTACAACATGTGATTCAGGTCCTGTTCTGGAGTAGTTTGAGCTAATTTGAATATGTTGTATTAAGTCAAATCATTTGCTTTTTCTTATAGTGGTCTTCATGGAGTACTGGCTTCTTGTGCTGTAACAGACCCAGAAGTATGAACATACCTAATAATACAAATTAGGTTAAATTCACAGCAATATAAAATGAGTAATTTTTAGTTCTTTAACACAAACATACCATGGCAATGTAAGTCAATAATCAGGATGCAATTAATTAACAGTGGAAGTAAGAAAAGCTACATTTTAAGTGTTAAGTATTTCTGAAGAAAATAAACTTCTGTGTATCACAGATATTACAGATAAAATTATACAAAGTCACTGTTCTAGTGGCTGACGCAGCTAATCAGCAACACTACTCCGGGTATGCTAGACTAAAGTAATGAATTTTCGGCCTGTATTTAAATGCTGAGGCTGACCGGGCATTTGCTACGCAAGTAGTGAAATCACTCTACAGGTTTAAGTCCTGTAGTTAAAACCTTGACCTCCCACTGTTGTTTTTATTAATTCTTGGAATCTTTAATAAACTATTTTCTTGTAATGTGCAGTCGTTAGTTTATGTATGCATGTGTGTTGGTTAGCTCAGATAAGTAAGACGTAGACCATTTAACGCTTTACATGTAAGAAGATTTTGAAATAATCCCTAAAGTTAACTAGCCGGCAGTGTAAAGAATTAAGGATGGGAGCTGATGTGGTTGTGCTTTCTACTGCTAGCAATACTTTCTGCAGGTGCATTTTGAATTAACCTAAGGATACGAACAGAACAGATTGAACGGCCTGTGATGAGTGCATTGAAGTATTTGGTATGCTGTATTAATCCCTGAGGGGAAACTGCCTTTTCGCATAACCTTTGGTAGTCAGATTTACCATTAATAAAAGTTGACCTCCATGTTTAGCAAATGGTTTTACTTTCCTGTTTTCTTCAGCTGAAAGCACAGGTTTTAGATAGTGTTGTAATGTGTGTTTTAAAGATAGACTGGTGTTAGCAATAATACCTAAGTAGTAAATTAATGCTGTAGTAGTAAGATTGACAGGTATACAGAGTACAATAAAATTTTCAATTGCTTGTCTGACCAATGTGCAACACTTTACCACTCACCTGTGCAATGATAAACATGAATGAATTACAATATATATCTGTAGTTTATTTAATAATTCCATGCCAATTAGGCAAAAATAATACTTAGACCTACTAAGTATAGCATTTTGTTTTGTTTCTGCATTCAAAGATAAGTAGTTATTCATTTGGTCTGAAGAACAGATATACAGTAGCCGAGTGAGTAAAACAGATATATTTCCTAATGATATCTCTCAGCAGCAACTGTGCAAAGTGAAAACAGAAATGGACCCAGTACTGTGCCCCAAGGCATATCATCTCTAAACTCAGAATGGAATGATGGAGAACTATAGTCACATTTCTGTTCATACTGAGATCAATTTGATGAATATAAACAAAACCAAGCAAGAACGGTTCCTGTAATCCCAACACAATATCCTGTTTGCTTTTTTTTTACTCTTCTCCTTTTTATAATATTTTTGAAAATGAAATAAGTACACAACAGAGGCCACAGGAGTATTTATAATTAGCACTAAGGATTGTTTCCTTGGGATTTGTGAATGTTGTTGTTTCTTGGTCTCAGCTGAAAGTGATCTCTACTTTTCAATGAAGTGCTCACACACAGAGTGTGACTTGTTAGGGATTAAGATTCATCCAGATAGGATATAAAATCATACTCCATTTCCAGGAAAAACAAACCCGTGCAGGTATTGTTCATATAAATGTATTTCAGTTATCGATTAATAGATAATCAACCACTTTTGTTTACTTTAAATTGTATAGAAAACTAAAAAATCAACTTCATGTCTTGACATATATATACGTCTGCTACAACATTAAAACCGCACACCTCAAATTATGTCTGTCCCTCTCATTCTGCCAAAACACCTCTGAGCCATCGAGGCATGGACTCCAGAAGACCTCTGAATCTGTCCTACAGTATCTGGCACCAAAACATTAGCAGCAAATATTTGATGTTCAGTAAGTTGAGAGGTGGAACCTCCTTGTTTTACAGCACATCCCTCAAATACTCGATAGGATTGAGATCTGGGAAATTTGAACACCAATTTAACACTGTGAACTCCTTGTGATGTTCCTCAAACCTTTCCTTAACAATTTTTGCAGTGTGTCAGGGTACATTATCTTGCTGAAAGGGACAACTTCCATTAGGGAATACTGTTGCCATGAAGGGGAATACGTGGTCTGCAACAACCTTTAGGTATGTGGTACGTGTCAAAGTAACATTCACATGAATGCTAGAATCCAACGTTTACCAGCAGAACATTGCCTAGATCATCACACTGCCTCCATCTGCTTGTCTTCTTCCAACAGTGCCACCTGCTGTCATCTCTTCCCCAAGTAAACACAGCACATGCACCTGGACATCCACATGATCTAAAAGAAAATGTGATTTATGAGACCAGGCCATTACCTTCCATTGCTTCATGGCCCAGTCCTGGAGCTCATATGCCCATTGTAGGAGCTTTGGGGCTGGAGGGGACAGGGTTTAGCATGGACACTGTTCTCCATTGACACAACCCTGTACACAACTGCAAAGCTCTTCCTAACCTTCTTTCTTTTTCTTTTTTCCAATCAGGTCAGCCCTTAAAGCGAAAATTGTCCCAAAGTCCTCAGCACTTCCATCCTTTACTTTTTATAATATTTTCTGCTTGTTATCTCAAAACTTTAAGCCGGGGACGTCCCTATTTACAAATCTGCATTAGGCATCTGCTAGACCCCTACCATTATCTTGGGCAGTGTGGCCTCTGGGTACCACCTCTGCAATACTAATCTTAGATACTGGCTGGAATTCTCCTATCTCTCTCTCTTTCTCTCTCTATATCTCTGGAAATCAAACTGTAAAGAATATGTTTACAGTTTTCTGCAGCTGTCCAACTGCTAGCATATTTGGAAGTACTAATGTTAAAACAGTTCACTTAGCGGTTCAATCTCCTGCTTACCTTGTAATCCTCAGCACTCGAGCCGGAAGCATTGCCTATGTCAAAGTAAGGAGTGTGTTTGCTATACTTACACTTTGTAAATAGAGTGGCACAAAATGTTTCTTACTGTGTATCTGACTTATGAGCTTCTTTTGTTCATATGTCCTTAACTTATCCTCTTACAACAGCTACAAATGATTTTAACATAATTTCTTTTCTTTGTTTTTTAATCTAAATGTTCCTCCATCTGTGCACCCACAGGACACAAGTATATCTGAACAGCATGGATTGGAATGTGGGGCACCATTTTATTTCAGGGTATACTTAATTCAGCACTCTAATATCCATATTGACAACACACCACTATTTTCATAGAACCCACAATATACCTCCGTGAGTCTAAATTAAAATGTTTAAAAATAAATCACAATAAAAATGCACTGAAGGAAAAACCCTTTATTTTATACATGCATGTGCTTGTCTTTGTAGATGTGAGAGGAAACCCCACATACACACACAGGGAAAATGTGATCATGTGCGGAATTTAAACCTTTGACTCAGAATCCAGAAGGCACCAGCGTTTACCAGCATTGTTTTCAATTTTCAGCATTTTTGACCATGGGAAAAGTGCTATTTAAATAAAATGTAGTTATTATTATTATTACTACTATTATTATTATAATTTTTATTATTATTATTAGTGTTCTGTTTATAACTAATCTACACAATAGTCTTCACTAAGTGTTTTTGTCTTGTCTTTGTTTATCTAAATTATTACACTTCATTAATTAATTCTTATACAAGTTAAAAGGAAGGAAACTCCCTTTTATACTCACTGCCAATCATTCAGAGTCAATTTGGTAAGTGAAGATTCTATATTTCATTTATACCACATTAAAACAGTGTTCAGACTTGAGAATTCAGCCCATTTAATAATGAATACATTGAAATAATACACATACCCAAAACAAGACAATAAAGAAATTCACGAATGATGTCACATTACATATTCTAGCCTAAAGAAGTCTGCCAATGTTTTATTGAAATAAGTAACAAGCTGTTTTCTGTTAGCCATACAGTAAAACAAGAAGTACTTGATTTGTCAAGGTAGGCTGTTAATATTACCTACAACTTGTGCCTGCACAACCATGCATTAAGTATGTTTGTAACACAGGTGGGAATTTAGGCAGCATACTCCAGGTGCTACAAAAGAGACACATGGACACAGTCAAGTAGCAGGAGAAAAAGACATGTTTAATTAATACATATTCGAAAGTTAATGTTTTGAACTAATTGAAGAATCAAGCAGGAAAAAAAGAAGAAAGCCATGAACAAATGACTCAATTATTTTATGCTTACAAGGAATACAAATGCTAATGTTATAGTCGCCCACTGCAATAGGGATAAGGAACAATGAATAGGATAAGAGTGAATTTTATCATCAGTTTTACAGGCAGACATTGACCATTCAATGACTATTCATTTGCGAACTTGCAAAGTTTTGGTTAACATAGTAATTTTTTTCTTGTTAAGAACATATTTAATTGTAGTTTCTGTTCTGAGGCGTAACACTGCTTACATGTTCTGTTAGTTTCAATATTGTCTCCAAATAAGTGTATTCATATTCCTTTTGATGAACTGTTGTCCTGCCCTGACTTAAATTTTATTGTACTGATTGCTCCCAAGATCTCTTGAAATTGACATAGCTTGTTCAATATTTACATTAAATTAGATAAACTTTGTAAATCCCATGGGGAAATTAAGAATATAGTAGACATACTGTACCAACATATTACAGAAGACATAACAAGTGTCTCAGGCCTCATGTTGTTATTTTTAAGCCTGTTCATTTTTCTCCGGTTGTATTGTATTTTGAGCCTTTTTTTAAATAAAGAAAAAGTAATAATAATACAACTACCACTAATATTAATAAAATTGACCAGCAAATCAACAGTTATGTTTACTTCTGAACTACAAAAAATGTGATGTCAAAATGTAGTCCAGTTAGTCCTGGTTTGCTGAAAGCATATGCTGAAAAAGTGATGTTTTTCAATCTGTAAGCCCTTCTTGCTGGGTGGATTGGCAAGTGCATGACTGCTGCGGCCAGTTCCTAATGCAATGTGAAATTTTCACAGGCAGTACAATAGCATCTAAGCCCTCCAAGGATTAAGTCCAGTGTTGATTGGACTTGTTTTGCCTGCTGTCCAGTACCCTAGGAAGTGCCATATGTGTTGCCTGCTTTCCAGTTTCCTAGGAAGTACCATAACCTATTTTTCTTTATTGCAATGTCATGGCACCAGAGAGTGGCAATCTGTTGCATGTAGTTTAGCACATGTACATAAGTAAGAATTTCACTTTACTCTGCACATGTGACAGCATTGACCCTATTAACCTATAATGACAGGATAAATCATCTTCTAATGGAGTCTTATTTTCACACAGATAGATCTTTAACTCTGAATTATATTACTTGGGCATCTATGCCCATCATGGATATCAGTGATATTTTCATAACGAGAACTAGAACTAAAATATTGTTTTTCATTTTACAAGAACGAGAACTGAAATTAAGGCAGAAAAACTAAAACTAAATAAAAATAAAAATTAGTGATATGTGAACAAACTAAAACGAGAACGAAAATTGAGTAAAAACGGAGAAAACAGCAATAGCATTTTCGTTCAATCCGGTTCAGTTGTGCAGAGGGGTTGTTTGTAGTTTGCCCTGTGCATTCAGTTATATTGCGCTGTTTACTATGCAGTGATCTTGTACCTTGGGCTTACTAGACTGATGTGGCGCAACTTTGTTTGTTGCGTACGTTTGGCTCGTCGGGTTGAAGCAGTAACCAAGTGTGGTTGACGATGGCGACTTTTGCACAGATGTTTGCGTGTAGAAAGCAAGGAAGTAATGTGTGGAAGTACTTTAATTACAGCACAGATATAATAAAAGCAAATATAGCATTCGAAAAGAAGAGTCTTGGAGTTTCAATGCAGGGCCAGCTGGATCAGTACTTAGTGGAAATCCAGCACTTTTGTGGCACCATGACTGCACTTCATACAGGGACATACAGTCTCACCTGTCATCATGAAAAGTAAAAAAAAAAAAAAAATAAAAAAAAATAACATAAAATAAATTTGTCCACAGGTCTGTGCTATAAATTTGTTTTCTGTATGATGCTAATAATTTTGATAATTTTTATAGTCAAAATTGCTAAATTTGCACATTTCCTCATCAAATATTGGGGAGAAACTCGAGTTGCGGTAGCAGCGAGACGAGCCTCATCTCGGAAAGCACTATCCCTCACACACTGGGATGATGCATGGAATAGGCGTGTGTCTGTAACTGTCTCTCTGTATGTCGCCAATATAATGTTTGCACGCGCTTTTATTATACACCCTGACTTTCCACAGTCTGGCTAATATGTTTAATTAATGTCTGTGACATCTTGCTGATAGGACATAAAACTGCAGTGAAAAGGCACGAGTTGAGGCAGGCAGTACCATGCCACACTGAAGCCCTACAGGTGCTTATTGCTGCTGTTCTGCGCAGAGGCTCTCGGCGCCAATAACTTAGTGATATCAGAAAGTCAGATGCACTGCAGTGGTCCGTTTATTTATTTATTTTTTTTTCGACTGCCAAAATGGAAGATTAAGACATTTAAAACTAAAGGAAATTAAGGAGGACTTTTACAAGAAAGTGACAGAGATTTTCATGGAGAAGGATAGGCGTATGGGCTTCATCTATACTAATAAAAGGCAAAGCTCTCACTCACACTCACTCACTCACTCACTCACTCACTCACTCACTAACTAATTCTCCAACTTCCCGTGTAGGTAGAAGGCTGGAATTTGGCAGGCTTATTCCTTACAGCTCACTTACAAAAGTTAATCAGGTTTCATTTCGAAATTCTACGCGTAATGGTCATAACTGGAAGCTGTTTTTCTCCATTTACTGTAATGGAGATGAGCTCGAAAGCCGTGGGGGCGGAGTTTCGTCTGACATCATCACGCCTCCCACGTAATCACGCAGTACGTAGAAAACCAGGAAGAGCTCCAAAAAGCGCTGAAGAAAACATGCATTATATAATTGAGGGTCAGGGTGGTGTTTGGCACAAACTCAGCGAAACTGCGAGAGAAAGTTTTAAGTGCCGGGACTTGGGTAACATTAAATACAGCCGTGCACATAGCACGACATGGCACCAGCACAGCTGGGAAACTTCGATGCATGTACACCGAGCGGCTTACATGAACTGACGCAGTGCACAGACAAAAAGCAACGGTTCCAAAGAGCGCTGAACAAAAACCGAATTACACATTTGAAAAGGCAGCAAAAAAATATGAAGCGTCTGATACATACAAGCATATTCATAAGTGCAGCTACTGCGGAAATAAAGCACACGGTGGAAAAAGTGAATGTTCCGCTAAAGGAAGACAGTGTAAAAAAAAAAAAACCCGTTCATGCAGTGTGTCAGGTCTCAGATAAAGAAGAAGACGAGCTGTTTATTGATGCAGTAAGAAACGAATCGATGAATAAAACCTGTTATCTTTACAACGATTGACAAACACGGAATGTAACTTGAACACAACACATCCTACAAATACGAACCTGATTGAAAGAAATAATGATAATCAAATCCTTGATGACAGCAACACTCAATAACACTCACAAAACAATTACTGAATATTGACAGTAATGTTACGTTATTTTTAAAATGTTCCCTTTTCTTTTTCATAGCTTCTTTAACATACTACTTCTCCGCTGCGATACGCGGGTATATATATATGTATATATATACCCCGATCTACATACTCGAATAATGGATACTTTATTCGCCATCAATGATTGTTTTGGTAAAGCCATACTCAGTGTATTCATTAGATGAACGGTAAAAAAGAAAAAGAGCGAGGGAAGGGTGACTTATTGAAGCACGCAGGCAAAACCACAATAGCACGCAGGCTTGATGTACTGTAGTGCGCGTCAACTCGATCTGAATTGCGCGATCACATTCGAAAAAATATATCTTTTCAAGTTCTATTTAGTCCATTTGTGTCGAACTCAAGGGCCGCGAGCCACATCCGGCCCGGCGTGTAATTATATCTGGCCCGCGAGATCATTTTATATACTGTATTATTGTTATTAATGGCCCGGGTATATGAAGCGCTGGTAACACAATAAAGTACAGATCCCATAATGCAGCGCTTCAGCTGCCTTGCCGAACACTTACCGCGTTAATCAAGTCTAGCTTATGATGCTGCAAGTTATTGCGAAGCTAGCCCACACGATGCTGAAGAGAAAAGTTGATTCTGAAAATAGAGCCTTTAAAAACCAATGGGAGGCTGCGTATATGTTTACTGACATTGCCGGTAAACCCGTGTGTCTCATTTGTGGAGCTAATGTGGCTGTAATTACAGAATTTAATCTAAGACGGCACTATGAGACAAAACATCAGGATAACCTGAAAGACCTGAATGCAATGCAGAAGATACAGAAAGCAGAAGAATTAAAGAAGAATCTGACACTTCAGCAGACGTTTTTACCCGTGCACAATCACAAAGTGATTTCAAGTGAAGCTGCTTTTATGGGAGACACAAATTCACCAGTGCAACTTGCCCCACTTTCCCTGTTGCCAAGTAATGTTGAACCAAGTTGGCACAACGGTGTTCCCAAATACGCACTTTGCTGATAAACTGAGCGCACTGAGTTCGCACGGCGCTTTGGTGACTTTGAAGAACAAAAAAAGAATTTTGAGTTGTTTCGCAACCCATTTGCCGTCGATGTGGAAACTGCACTTGTGCAGATTCAGATAGAGGTGATTGAGCTGCAGTGTAATGGCACACTGAAGGCAAAGTACGATACTGCAGGGCCCGCACAGTTTATTCACTCCATTCCCACAGAAATTCTCCAGCTCCGTCTACATGCGGCTTGAACCTTGTGCATGTTTGGTAGCACATATCTGTGTGAGAAGCTCTTCTCAGTGATGAAGACTAACAAAACAGCACACAGGAGTCGCCTCACTGATGAGCACCTGCAGTCCATCCTGAGAATCTCCACAACACAGAACCTCACACCAAACATAAACGAACTTGTTGCCAAAAAAAGATGCCAGGTGTCCAGCTCTAAAATGGCATATGAGCAAAGACAACTGAATGATTTGATTTGTTATTGCTGAAAAGAACACATTTTTTTTATATTTCCAGGTTTTGGTATGCAGCATGTTCATATTTGAATTTGTATAATTTTGACAGGATATATTTTTATGAAGAGCAAAATCTTTTGGGATATTTAAAATCTAAGTTTATTTTTTATATAAAATTACATAAGAGTAAAAAAATTTGAATGTTTGTTCTTTTAACGTTTACTTTATTTCTAACTTGTATAATTTAGACAGGATATATTTTTATGGAGAGCAAAATATTATAAGTTGTTTAAGGTTTGAGTTGATTTATTCA
>JANRMT010062804.1:8070502-8096323 GCA_026402145.1 Polypterus bichir lapradei
AGTGAGTGAGTGAGTGAGTGAGTGAGTGAGTGAGGGCTTTGCCGTTTATTAGTATAGATTATCCATCAAGAGCACCCAGGGCCTCATGCATAACGCCGTGCGTAGAATTCGCACTATAAGATGACCTAAGCACAAAAGCCGAAATGTGCTTACGCACAGAAAAATCCAGATGCAGGAATCTGTGCGTACTCCAACTTCCACGTTGTTCTGCTACATAAATCCCAGTCAGCATGAAAAGTAATGCACGTGCATGCGTCTGCTGTCCCGCCCCAACTCCTCCCAGAATTACGCCTCTTTGAATATGCAAATCAATATAAATAGCCCTTAAGCTCAGCCTTCTGTGACAAGACAATGGGAAAAGCACAGGGGAAAATATAAGAATTTCAGCGAATACCATGTGGAGGCAAAGGAAAAACTTACTATTTGTTGGTTTAAACAGTGGTATAATCAACAAAAGGAAGCTGATCGAGTGACATAGCATGTTGGAGAAACTTGAAAGCTCAAGTTCACAAAGTGGCACAGTGCCTGAAATATGAAACAAGTCACATATCAAAGTCGCCGTGAAAAGGCGAGTTGTAGCCCACTGTCTGAGTGTCATATGAAAGCTTATTGGGGTACAGAGAAAAAAAAAGGCACACAGTGGGGAAAAAGCACGAAATGTCAACTTCAATCTCGAAATTTCCACTTTAATCACGTAGTTTATTTTGTCATTAAAGTAGAACATAAACTTCATCTTAAAATCGTTTAATCAGTTTTCTCAAATCACATCGTAATTAAAGTAGCATGTTAAATGCTTTGTTTTGTATGTGTTCTTCTATGTGCTCTATATGTGTAAATCACTACGTGCTTCTTAAACCGGCTTTCTCTGCCTCTAACAGGACACAGAATCCATTACATTCGTGATATTACAGCTCTCTGAATAACTAAAATAGATGTATACGTGATATCATTTTCATGATGATAGTAGCTGAAGCATGTTATTAAACATGGGTTTCACGGTGGCGCAGTGATTGTGCGCGACCTTCGATGAAATAATTTATTGCAGCAGTACTCAGGGGCGGCTCTAGGTTCGTGGCGGCACTGGGCAGAGAAAGAATCAGTGGCCCCTTCGCCTGCCAATGTCAATATGGTATCTTATGCACGGCGGATGGCCACATCTGTTGCGGACCCTGCATAGCCGCCTCGTGCTCATGACACAAGCATTTAACTTTTGCCGAAATTTGCCGCTGCGTTTTTAGCTGTGTTGTTATTTTTTCTTTCTGTTTTATATTCAATATATATTGGCTTGGCGGCCCTGTGCAGGTGCACAGTTTGCACATGCCTAAGGCCGCCCCTGCAGTACTGTCTCTTTCAAACGTACTAACCGCCAATTCCTGTCCTTCCTTTTCTTTCTCCAAATAACTGATCGCCACACGATCAGCTCTGTAATAGACGTTAAGCCATCTGTAAGCTTATAACGTCGATTCTTCAAAACTTTTAAGGAACATTGAAATATCTTCGTAGTACATGTTTAATTATTCTATCCTTCACGCCAGTCCCAGTGAAGCATACAGTGCAAGGCAGGAACAATCGTGAGTGGAGCACCAGATCCTTGCTAACATAGTGTAAAAAAGAGACAAACACAGCATAAAGGGTTGGGGTTTTGGCCCCGTATACTGTAAAGAAAATAGGCACGTTATGCAGCCAAAGGTACAACAAACATAAAGTCATTCAAAATGCGCGACACCTTCACAGGCGCCGGCGGCCATTTTATGCAGGAGGAGCCGGAAGTGGAGGAATGCTGGGAAGGAGGCGTGAGGGATGACGGGACTGCTGACGTCAGGGAAGATGGCGGAGGAAGGGCGGAAGTGGACGTAGTGCGGTCAGGTTACGATGGCGGAGCGTCTTTTTTCCTGAAAGAAAGAGCAGAAAGGTTAGTACCCCGCCATTCCCTACCGGCAAATGTCCTTCGAAGTGGTTTCGGATCCGTCCGCGGTCTCCTACTCGCGCATGCGTGACACGACCCCCCCCTCAGCCTAAGACCGTCTGGTCGGGCGGACCTAGCCGAGAAGTCGTGGACGCGAGAGAGGGCATCGGCGTTGGCCTGAAGGCCGCCGCGGCGATAAGTGACCGTGAACTTATAGGGCTGCAAGTCCAGGAACGACCTGGTGACTCGCAGATTCGACTCTTTGTGGAGGGACATCCACTGAAGTGCAGCATGATCAGTCACCAGAGTGAATTCGCGACCCAACAGGTAGTAACGGAGATAAGTCACGGCCCACTTAATGGCCAGGGCTTCCCTCTCCACCGCCGCGTACCTGGCCTCTCGGTCCAACAGTTTCCGGCTTAAGTACATCACGGGGTGTTCGACACCATCAACGCTTTGGCTCAACACGGCGCCCAGGCCTGTGTCCGAAGCGTCGGTCTGGAGAATAAAGGGTAGCCCAAAATCAGGGGTCCGTAATACGGGTGCCGAAGTAAGGGCCTGTTTCAGGTCACTGAATGCGTGTTCCGCCTTGTCGTTCCATACCATGTGCAGGGGAGCCCCCTTCTTCGTTAAGCTAGTCAAGGGTGCTGCCCTCTCGGAGAAACGGGGTACGAACCGGCGGTAGTACCCCGCCAACCCCAAGAAAGCCTGCACCTGTCTCTTGGTATTCGGACGGGGCCATTCCAAGATGTCTTTGACTTTGGAACATTGGGGTCTCACCTGTCCTCGCCCCAAAAGATACCCTAAATACTTGGCCTCCTTTAAGCCAAAGAAACACTTACGGGGGTTACGGGGGTTAATACGGAGGCCGGCTTTAGCCAGTGTCGCGAGGACAGCAGAGAGCTGCAATAGATGCTCCTCCCAGGTGCCGGAATAGATGACGACGTCATCCAGGTAGGCGGCACTATAGGACTGGTGGGGCTTCAGCACTCTATCCACCAGACGTTGAAAGGTCGCCGGGGCCCCGTGCAGCCCAAATGGGAGGACCTTGTATTGCCAATGTCCACTAGGGGTGCTAAAGGCGGTTTTCTCTTTGGCAGATGCCGTTAAGGGAATTTGCCAGTACCCTTTTGTCATATCAAGAGTAGTCAGATACCGAGCCGCACCCAGCCGCTCGAGCAGGTCGTCAATGCGGGGCATCGGGTAGGCATCGAACTTGGAGACCTGGTTTAGACGTCTAAAGTCATTGCAGAATCTCCAGGAGCCATCCGGCTTGGGAACGAGGACAATCGGGCTGGACCAGGGACTGTGACTCTCCTCGATAATGTCCAAGTCCAGCATTCGTTGTACCTCCAGTTCCACTTCGGCGCGTTTTGCCTCCGGGAGTCTGTAGGGCCTCTCCCGGACGACTACTCCGGGTTCCGTGACTATATCGTGGGCAATCAGCGAGGTCCGGCCTGGTGACTCGCTCACCACTTCGGGGATGGCGTAGATAGCTTGTGTTATCTCTCGCCGCTGTATGGGTGTTAGCTCATCGCCGAGGTTAAGGGCAGTCATGCTAGCGAATAGGGAGAGGGATCTATGAGTGTCGGGAGCCTCCTCCCTGTCCTTCCAAGGTTTTAACAGGTTCACGTGATAGATCCTCTCGCTCGGTCGACGATTTGGTTGTTTAACCAAATAGTCGACGAGCCCCTTTCTCTCCTTAACCTCGTATGGCCCCTGCCAGTGAGCTAGCAGCTTGGAGTGGGAGGTGGGAACGAGTACCATCACTCGGTCCCCCGGGTGGAACTCCCGGAGGACAGAGTTGCGGTTGTAACACCGGGCCTGCGCTGCCTGCGCACGAGTCACGTGGTCTTTGAGGAGTGGCCTGATCTTAGTGAGTCTGTCGCGCAGTTGCGCTACATACTCCAATATATTGGAGGAGGGAAGGGCCTCAGCCTCCCAGCCTTCTTTTAGTATGTCCAAAAGTCCCCGGGGCTGTCGCCCATATAATAACTCAAAAGGGGAGAAGCCCGTAGAGGCCTGGGGTACCTCCCGGTAGGCAAAAAGCACAAGGGGCAGGAGCTGGTCCCAATTCCTGCCATCAGCGCTGACTACCTTACGAAGCATCTGTTTAAGCGTCTGATTAAAGCGTTCCACCAGGCCGTCCGTTTGGGGGTGGTAGACAGACGTCTTTAGGTGCTTTATTCTCAGTAACTTGGCAACTTCCCTGAACGTATCTGAAGTGAAGAGAGTGCCCTGGTCCGTGAGGACTTCCTTAGGGATCCCCACTCTCGAAAAACGGTTGACTAGTTCCCTTGTGATGTTTTTGGTGGTAGCGGAGCGCAGGGGAACCGCCTCTGGGTATCGGGTTGCATAATCAACCATAACCAATATATACTTGTGGCCACGGTTCGAGGGTTCCAGGGGCCCTACTAAGTCGACCCCTATCCGGTCAAAGGGTACATCTATCAGGGGTATCGGGACGAGAGGAGCTCGGTCCCTCCTAGGAATCTGGCGAAACTGGCAGTCAGGACAGGATTGACAGAAACGCTGGACCTCCTCGTTGATCCCGGGCCAGTAAAAGCGGAGCTTGATTCTCTCCAACGTTTTCTCGGCCCCAAGATGGGCACCTAGGAGGTGGGCGTGAGCTAGTTCGCATACCTCCCGCCGGAAGGTACGCGGCACTAGCAGCAATTTCCGCACCTCACCCTCGTGAGTTGCCACCCGATACAGCAGATTATTCTCCAATACAAAGAAGGGCTCGCGTGGCATGGAACCATCAGCTTGTGAGCTGCCTGGAAGAACAATTGCATTTCTGGCAAACCGCAGGGAATCGTCATTCCACTGCTCTCTTTTAAATGATGCGGGCGTGGAGCGAAACTGATACTCCATGTTACTCAGGGGATCCAGAGAAGTGTTGGGCGGTGGTGTTCCCTGGCTCGTCCCCTCGCCGGAGGGAGGTTCCGGCTCAGAGTCCGTCGCCTGAGACACCTCCCCCATTGTGCGTGGTAAGACCTGGTCTCTCCGTGAACACAAGTGACCCGTAAATGTTTGTTTAGCCACTGTCGCGGTAAGACATAGCGGCGAGCGACAATTGTTATGTTGCTGCCGGAGTCAAAAAGAGCCACCACTGAGTGCCCGTTTACCAACACCATTCCCGTGTTCGGACTCGCCAAGGGATGCGGCGGAGTACAGTACCTTTCCGCAGAGGCCCAGGTGCAGTCCATCAGCTCCATAGGGGTGTTTAGAGGACAGGTCGGTAGCAGGTGGCCGGTCTCTCCACACTTGTAACAGCGTCGAGAGGGCTCGGGGGTGGCCGCCCGTCCCTGCCGGTTCCTGCGAGCTTGCCTTTCTGCCCCCCGGCTCGGAAGACCGCGAGCTGACGCTCCAGGACTTCCAGGAGTCCCGGCATGTCGGTGTATGGGTGGCGCCGAACCTGCTGGGCAAGGGAGCTGGGCAGTGCATCGACCAGGCCCTCACAGGCCACCTGCTCCACGACCTTCCGGGCTTGGGGACCCTCGGGCCGTAGCCACCTCCCCATCTTACCCCAGAACTCGAAAGCCTGTGCTCGGGCCGGCTTCTCGGGGTCAAACTGCCAGCTCCGCCATTCACTTGCCTGCTGGCTCGGCGTAATGCCGTAGCGGGCCAGGATCTCCTGTTTCAGGACCTTATAGTCCGCGGCTTCCTCCTCAGGGAGGTCATAATAGGCTCGCTGTGCGGGCCCCTTCAGGTAGGGCGCCAGGATGGACGCCCACTCGGACCGCTGCCACTCGTTCCGGGTGGCCGTCCTTTCAAAGATCCCTAAATATGATTCAATGCCGTCCGCCTCCGTCATCGGGACCAGGGACGGAGGTTTAGGACGAGGCGGGTCGGCCCTTACCCTCTCGGCTTCTGCGAGCTTTGCCTTCGCGGCCTCCAATTCCCGGGTAGTACTGGCCTGTGCTTGCTGCAGGGACTGGATTTGGGTGTTCATGCCCTGCAGCACGGTATTGAGGTCCTGCCTTTCAGTCATTTTCTTCATGCAGTATCCTGCCGACTACGCCACTGTAAAAAAGAGACAAACACAGCATAAAGGGTTGGGGTTTTGGCCCCGTATACTGTAAAGAAAATAGGCACGTTATGCAGCCAAAGGTACAACAAACATAAAGTCATTCAAAATGCGCGACGCCTTCACAGGCGCCGGCGGCCATTTTATGCAGGAGGAGCCGGAAGTGGAGGAATGCTGGGAAGGAGGCGTGAGGGATGACGGGACTGCTGACGTCAGGGAAGATGGCGGAGGAAGGGCGGAAGTGGATGTAGTGCGGTCAGGTTACGATGGCGGAGCGTCTTTTTTCCTGAAAGAAAGAGCAGAAAGGTTAGTACCCCGCCATTCCCTACCGGCAAATGTCCTTCGAAGTGGTTTCGGATCCGTCTGCGGTCTCTTACTCGCGCATGCGTGACAATAGCAACACCGTGTTCTTTAATTATTAACAATATAGATTATTTAAATGTAGTTAAAGTTTTATCTGTATAATATAATAAACATATTTTGCTGCATTTCATCTTAAAAATGATATCGTCATCATATGTAAACACACGCTTTTTAAAGTGGCTCAGTTTGTGCAATATTATAACTGTATCACAAGTTTACAGTGAGATAATTGTACTTATAAGTACAAACAGTTCTACAAGGAGCAGTTGATGGACTGACTGAGTGCGTTTAGAGCTCTTGGGATGAAACTCTTTCTGAACCGCGAGGTCCGTACAGGAAAGGTTTGAAGCATTTGCTACGTGAGAAGCATTTGAAATAGGAAGCATGGCTGAGGCAGCGCATGCTTGATGCTGTATACCGATAATTCTCTTTCCGATCAGCTGCTCCCAGTGGTGCAGGGAGAGTAATATGGAAAAAGATGATCCGCTATGGCAACCCTAATGGGAGCAGCTGAAAGAAGAAGAAGGTGCAGTGAGAGTAACAACGTTAAAGCAGTTATGGTATTTGGAATAGTTTGACCATTCTGTGGACCATTATATTGTTACTGGTTAATTACAATCAGATACATTAAACTAATAAACAATATGCGGTTAATTTCAGTTTATTCATAAAGCCGCGTCATGGACGTGGACCTGAAAAAGAAAGATAAACCACACAGGAACAGTAGCACTGCTTTGACACTCGGTGCCGCCAGTCTGCAAAACTGAGCGGAGAACATGCGTACGACAGGATATGAGGTACCGTGGAAATGTGCGTGGCTTTACGCCAAGTTTAGGTTTTATCCATCACGATTTGAACGTGGAAACGTTCTTACGCAATATTTCTGTGCGTACACACCATTTATACATGAGGCCCCTGGTGTCTGAAAAGCTGAACTTTGATCATATCATGAAACCCGTGCTAAAATTTGTGAATTTTATTTGGATTCATGCACTCAGTCACAGGCAATTTAAAAACCTTATAGTTGAACTCAAAGACTTTCCCAATGATGTTTCTCAACTGCACTGTGCGATTGCTTTCAAAAGGTAACATGCTTTCTTGTTTTTTTTTTTTTACTTTTGAACTCAATCAAGTTGTTTATGGAAAAGAAAAGTAAAGACTATTAGGAGCTAGATGACCCCAAGTGGATTTCAGATTTAGGCTTTCTGGTTGACGTGATGCATCATCTGAATTAAAAAAAATGTAGATCTGCAAGGGAAGTTAAAAATACTGCCTGACCTGCTTCAATGTGTTTTCATGTTTGTCAACAAACTCAAACTCTTCCAGACCCATCTTCAAAAGGGAGAGCTCACACATTTTCCAACCATGTTAAAGGCAAGTGGAGGAGCAGTTTAGGCCTGAAAAGGGAGAATTACGTGTTATGTACCACTGGTTGAAAATCTACAGCAGATAGATTCTGAAGCCTGAAGCAAAAATGGCCACAGATCACATTCCTCATCAACCCTTTAACTGCTAAATCAGATTGCTTGAAAGCTCCATTAGTTGGAGATGAAGTAGCGTCCCAGTTGGAGATGATTAAACTTTCTGAAGATGATAGAGATAAATGTATCTTGAGAGAAGGAACCACAGAGTTTTTGAAAATTGTGCTCACAGACAGACAATCCCAATGTCAGGCCACACTGAAGTGAATATCAACAATGTTTGGATCAACTTGCATCTGTAAATCTGTTTTTTTTTTTTTTTTTTCACTAAAATAAGTGAAGTCAAAGCATTGCTCTGTTCTTACTGACAAGCATGTGAATGAGTTGTTTCGAGTGGTCACAACTAAGTACAAGCCAGACCTGAGAAGGATTGTGGAAAACAAACACTGCCACCTATCCCACTTTGTAAATGAGGGGGAAAAAAAAGAACTATGAAAACTGTTAGGCTATGTAGTGCCATTAGGTATGTGTTGCTGCATCCATTTGTTGAGTGGCTCTTTGTGATAGTGTGGATTTTTTTTTTGTCTCTTCATATTGCACTGGTTGGCGACCCCTGTCTATACTTATTATTTATTCCAAATAATGTAATGCACATTAGAACAATCCAGTCAAGAACAGGCCATCCAGCAAAGTCCTGTCGACTTAGTTCTTTCAAAAAAACATCAAGTCCAATTTTGAAGGTCCCTAAAGTTCATCTGTCTACCACACTATTTGGTAACTTATTCTACGTGTCTATGTATGTGCGAAATTTATCTTTTAACAAATTTCGTACTGTTCTTTGTATTCTTGCTAAACTCATTTTAAAGTAACAGTCTTGATCCACTATGCTAATTCCCTTCATAATTTAAAGCACTTCAATCATGTCTTCTTTTAATCTCATTTTGCTTAAACTAAAAAGGCTCAGCTGTTCTATTTTTTTTTTTTTTTTTAGCTTTTTTGTAGCCTGGAAACCAAAACTGTACACAATACTCCAGATAAGGTCTAACCAGTGTATTATAAAGTTTGAATATAACCACCTTTGAATTTACTCTACACATCATGCTATTTAACATATTTCTGTTAGCCTTTTTAATGGCTTCTGAACACTGTTTGGAAGTAGATAGTGAGTCAACTGTGACTTCTAAGTCCTTCTTATTATGTGTACTGTTAATTTTTCTGAGCTCATATTCTGTATTCAAACCTAACATTTTTACTTCCTACATGTAATACTTTATATTTACTGATATTACATTTCATCTGTCACAAATCTACCCAAGCCTATATGCTGTCCAAGTCCATCTGCAATGGTTCAACGGATTCTAAAATATCTGCCAATCCATCTAGCTTGGTATCATCTGCAAACTTTACCAGCTTGTTATTTATATTATTATCCAAATCATTTATGTATATTAAGAATAGCACTGACCCCAATCGACACCACTCAACACAGTGCTCCTAACTGTGAGGTGTGGCCATATATCCCAAATGGTGAATTTCAAGGAGAGGCTGGTTACGCTTGTGCCAAAATGATGAATGAAGGACTGAATATGCAACAGGTCTTTGAAATGCAAGGAAGACATGAAAAACATTAGAAATGCATCTGCCCATCATATAAGTCCCCTATTATGAAGATCTCCGTGCCCCATGGAATTCAGTGCCCCTTCTGATTTCATGTAAACACAATAAGATATGATTGTCACTTTTTCACACATGTTTGCTTACAGTGTCTCTTTTAATTTAACTCATACTCCATGCAAAATGCCAGCCTCTCCATCAGTAAACATACATGGGCAGCCACCTGCCCACAGTTTACCCCATTCACAGCAATTTTATGAGTTTGTGTTTTAAGGCTGCAAGTGTATTACATGTTGTTGTTGTTTTACCAGTGTGCTCCGTGATTGACGACAGACAGAAAACTTTAATACCATTAAAATGGTATTGAAAAATGCCACTTATCAGCTGTTTCTTCAGTTGTTTTGACATGTGCACTTTTATTTTCTGTTACCAATAAATTCTTCAGTGGGAGCTCATCATCAAAGGAACAAGGAAAAACAGATTCAGTAAAATATTAATAATAGTAATAATTATAATTAATAATTACTTGCCATCCAATAACTCTGTACAAAGACATTTAAAAGACAAATCATTAAAATAAAAGTACTAATCCACATTCACACCATATGTGGTCCTTTGTTCTTAAACATGTTTTCTGGTAGTTTTTTTCTGGGGGAGAAAAAGAGAAAATAAAAAAAAAATACATTTCCATGGGAAAGGTTTTGTTCAGGTCATGTCAGGTTAGGTTGTTGAGCATACAACATGCGTTGTCACATCTATCACATGATGAAACAGCTTGGGATTCTGATTGGCAACCCCCCAGACAGGGGAATCATGCCACATGGCTATAGTGCCATAAGTGACGCTCCCTCACAATGAAGGTAATGTGCCTCATTCGCAACCGCTCATTTGACACAAAGTCAAAACAGCAGTACCCAAGGATTCTCCGAAGAGACACGGTACCAAAGGACTTCAGTCTTTGTCTCAGGTAACTGGATAGAGTCCATGTCTCGCAACCATATAGCGAAACAGGAAGCACCAGGACTCTATAGACTTGAACCTCTGTCCGTTTGCATAGATATTGGGAGTACCACACACCTCTTTCCAGTGACCTCATGATCCTCCACACTCTCCCAGTCCGTCTATGGACTTCATAGGAAGAGACTCCAGAGACAGGAATGTCGCTGCCGAGGTAAGTAAACCTCTCAACAAGGCTGACATCCTCTCTGCACACAGACACACTTATGGTGGCTGTGCCCAAGAGGTAATTAAAGGCCTGGATCTTGGTTTTTATCCAGGACACTTGCAAGCCCAGACACTCAGCTTCTCGAGAGCCCCAGTCAGAGCCTCCGTTGACACTGCGAACATCACAGCATCATCGGAAAAGGCGAGATCAGTGAATCTCTCTTCATGAGCAAATGCCCCATAGCCACTCTACCTCATGACCCTGTCTAACACTTTGACCATGCAAGCATTGTACAGAGTAGAAGCAAGAATACACCCCAGAATCATCTGGGGAAAACGCAGAGGTTCTGTCTCCACTCTGCACAGCACTCACAGTACCAGTGTACAGGCTAGCCATGAAATTCAGCAGCCTTGAGGGGATTCCACAAAGTCTCTGTATACAAAAATCGACAAAGGGTGCAAAAAAACTCTGCTGATATTCATATATTGCAAAAAGCTTTGTTGTGGAACTCAAATTTCACCTCAGTCAAGTGAATGATTAAAACCCATGTGAATGAAATAGTTTTAAGTTCAAAAAAATGCTTTGCCTGTCATGGCAACCCCTTTAATTTGGAGGAGGATCTTATTTTAATAAATAGTAGGTATCATTATCCTATAAAAGTCTTTTTTTCTTGTATATTATATAAGAATAATTGCTCATGGCAGATTAAAACTGATCAAATGTTTTAAAAAATGTAGAAAGAATTAAATGATTATCTTTATCTGCTGTGCCCCCTTGCAAAATGAACACTTGGGTAGTTAAAATGGTGCACAGTATCTTTAATAAGCCTATGAGGCAGTCTTCTGTAACACATTCATATCTACTGCACTCTTCCATCCCTTTGGGAACACTCATCTTCACAGCTGATCCTTTGCTATCGAAATTCATGTCCTAGTAAGCAAAATTAACACTGTATAGCTAAAATAGTTTAAAATAAATTTTAAAACACTGTACAAAGTTTTGTATATTGATTTCATATTTAATGTGCCTCTCAATCCCATCCACTAAATGCTCTTCTGTTTACAAAATGAATAACGAACAGTTAAAACTGAACTTAACCTATTTAAAAAGACTAGGAAGTCTTTTGTCACCTTTTTCTCCATTGTGCCCTTTTGTCCTATCCACTGGAATGGACACTTATTTCCTCAGCTGGAGCAGAGCCATAGAAATCCGTGCCCCCTGTCTGCGGCTTATAAAATGAACACTTGACAAGTTTTAGAAAGTCTTTTAAATAACTTTCATGTTTACTCTGGCCTTCAGCCCTATCCACTCGGGGGCTCTCATTTCCACAGCTGGAGCAGAGCTATAGAAATGCATGCCCCTTGCCTGCTGCTTGCATGATGCATACTGGAATTATAAAATTGTGCAAAAATAAGTTAAGAAGATTGAACGGAAGCCTTCCATATCACTTTCATGTCTACTGTACCCCTCTCTCCCATCGATTCAAGGAGACACTTATCTCCTCAACTAGGCCAATGCCGTAGGAATGAGTGTCTGCAGTCTTCTGCTTTCAGAATGAACACTGTACAGCTACAGTAATGATAGAAAACGTCCATGACTTACTACAGCTGACATGAAAAACATACCTGCCCCAAAAACTAGTGTGAGCTGAGAGTGTTGGTGTGGAATTAGGCTCTTCTTTACACACATCTTTTGTAGTGAAGACCCAACATTGGTTGCCCCACATTTTCTTGGCACGTTCTGTTTTTTCTGCACTCAGATCACACAGTACAGCTGTGTATCACCATATGTAACATCAAGCTACAAGCTCAAAAAACACAATGTCATTAAAGGGAGAGCAAAGCACATTGTACAGAAATTGGAGAGATCCCCTTTTGTGGCATTTTGTCACTTTGTCAGTGACTTGTTTGGGGAAATGTCATAGTTAAGTGTGACACATCAGAAGAATTCTTTGATTTTGCCTCAAGCTGTAGCAGCTATTGACAGTTGTGTTCTCACTATCAAGAGTGTGTCAGAAAGACCATTAAGAAATGAAAAGTTGCAGGAGTTTCTCCAGCACATTAGGCTAGAATCACTTGCTAAAAATTACACATATGATTAAACTCCCCCTTTAATCTGGTTCTACTCCTTGCAAATGCTTAATCATTATGAAGAAATTTCTTTCTACTTTTCATCCTTTTTCTACATGGGGATCTTATGTAAAATTTTTTCACAACTATGTTACCATTATATTGCTTACTTGTACATTTACTGTAATTATTTCAAAAATTTTTGTAGTAAGTGATATATTTCTTTGTTCTCATGCTTACTTCTTGGGTGCAAAATGTAAACTGCAGTGTTCCAAGGTCTACACCTAGGTCTATATATCTAGCTAATCAGAACAATGCTTGCTGCTTTTTACGATTTTGTTCTTTAGCTTTCGGCTAATTAATTGCAATTTCATATTTTCTGCTGGCCATCTTCCAACTTGTTCTGCTGGTGCAGAACAACATAAAGCAAGAAGATATGTTATCTGTAATTTAATTATTCAGGTAAGAGCAAATGTAACATGGATATTTCTCCTGTGTAACCATAGGTGTGTCTTCATCCAATTTTATTATCAGATTCTGTTGCAACTTAACTGCTGCTGAAAATTCATCTGAGTTGTGATTGATTATATGGTGACACTGTGTTTAGTATTTCTGCCTCCAATCTCTAGAACTTGTGGGCATTGCCTGTGCCCATAGGCAGTTTCTCATATTTCCAAGTTGTCTGTCTGGGTACTCTGTTTCTTTTTGTATTACAAAACAAAACATTTTAAAAAATTAAATTAAATAGCAATATACTATTGTGAAAATGTGTAACCTCTCAATATCTAGCAGTCTTTTAATGGTTTGCATGGAAATCATTTCCTTTTTTTTTTTCGAAACAACTTTTGTTACTGCTAAATCACAATATTATTTTATAAATGGTAATTGTGTATACGATTAGTGTTATTAATTCTGTTTGTCATTTGTAGCCTGGTCATATATGTTTAAGTTGCTTTTTAGTGTAGCCAAACACTGTCATTAATCTTGAGGTGTTGAGGTTCTTTCCATGCTTTTAGGTCTTTAACTCTTGCCACCTGTTATAATGACAGCTGTCTAAAATGCATAGTCATTTATTCTTGGAAAGAGTTGTTGATATTGCAGCTCTCCACACTTAATATAAAACTTTCATACCATGCTTAGGAAATGCTGACAACATATTACACTGTATCTCTTCAAAATGAAGACATGTTTCAGTTTTGCCACTAATTGACTTAACAGGAGTACCATAGATCAAATGTCCAGCTTATTTATTAATTAATTTTACATATTGTTTACATACATTTATTGTCATTTATTGTCTATCTAAAGATAGACTATACATTTAATATAGAGCTGTATAAAATAAAAAAATATGTCTTTGAAATATTCAGGTAGTGCTTCTTTCTGATTGTGTTTTACTGTGTGTCTTCCTGTAGATTAACATGAAGTATATATTGACTCAAGAGTCATGTATCAGTTCTAATTAGTGGTTTGTTTGTTTTTTTAATTTCCAAGGCATGGAATATTCTACATAATTTGTCAAGATTTAGGGATAGTTAAACCTGTGTCTAATATACAGGTGTATTGCTGAAACATTTGTTTTTCTACTTTTAAGGTTAAGCATTGAAATTTAAGTTAAGGTTTAATACAATTGTCAGGTTGCATAAAACCAAAATGACAAAAAACAAGTGACCAAAACTTTTTTTTTTTATCTGTTCTTGCAGCTGCCACAATTGTTGATACTGGTTTGGCGGATGCTACCCTAAATCTGCTTTGTTTACTGATGAAGGACCATTGGAGTTGGATGTGTACTGAAAACATACAGAAGACCATCAGGATATTTTTTGCTCCTCTAATTGAAAGGTACTCTGTGTTTTTTGAATTTTAAGTGCTGCTAGAAAGATCTTGAGTATTTCCTCATTGCTGCTAAAATAAAACAAAAGAATTTCCTGCACATTTTAAGTGTTCTAATGATGTTAACAAAATACCCACTCATAACAAACTTCTGATTTCAGGAAATTGTGTGTCTAAAAATTTGCTACTGCCTGTCTGGCTAGCAAACATTGCTATGATTGCATTGGCAGTTTAAGCATGCCATCTCAAAATATTGGGGCCCATAAAACAATATTTAAAAATTATTAAACTAGTAAATGCATTTCTAAACTGCTGGATAGATTTTATTCAAGTAGGCAAGCTCAACTCAGCTATTGAACCTAATTAAAAATGAAAAATTGTTTAGTTAAAAATGAATGCTTCTACCTGATTAAACTATTGTCTGCTATAGTGACTTGTTGCAGGGTTGGTTTAAAAATTGTGAGTGTTAAATAATCTGACACAGAGAAGCTACTACAGAATTTGTTCTCAGATGTCATGTTTGGAGTAATTAACACAGACATTGTTCTCAAACCCCTATTTTTTGGTATATGAAACTAGGTAAGCAGTAACTATGCTTGAAATTGTCACAGCTCTGAAATCATCATACCATCATTATCTGTTGCGTAACAATGCTTGATTTGAATGACTTTGTACAAATATATCCAGTTTTCTTTTATGTATGTATGTATTTATTTATGTAGTTTGGAAACCTTGTGATTTTGTTTTAATATGGAAACCTGAAGAAATGGTTACATAATTTAAGGACTCTACAAGTGGAGAAAACTATGTGGTATTTTGAGGTGATGAAGTAGATGTTAAAGGCGATGCCACATTGGTAGTAGTTTGACAAGAAGTAGTTTGATTATATCAGAAAGGCCAAAAGAATACTGAATTTCAAAACCTAAATGTAATTCAAAGTTTAGAGGCCAGAAACAAAGTAAGAGCCTATTCAATGTCTCAAACAAAAAGAATTTAAGGTTTTGAGCAATGTAATTAAAGAATTTATCCCTAAGTTAAAATATTATCTCTGCTGCACCACTATCTGAAATAGTTCAGGAGCAAAGATTTGATGCATGGCAGCCACAAACACTAAAGGTAATAGGAAAAAAACTCTTAGGATGCTAAAACACTGATACCAACAGGCATATGCTCTGGTAGGACAAGCAACCTGTAAGTTATCTTCACTTATATATTACTTTTAATGTGTGTATGTACGTGCATGTGCTCAGGCGTTTTTCTGTGTTTGTGTATATGTATATGTGTCTCAAAAACTACACATGCAATAATACTGCAAATTATTAGGGCTGGTCAAATGGGTAAACAGAGTACACTTCAAAAATCATGGTTAAATTAAACAATTTCTACAGCTGTTATCATTTTACATAGGTCGGGCTGTTTTTTATGGATATGGGGATAGGTCTGGACCAATTACAATAGGCCTGGAGCCTGTAACAAGGTCAATTAGTTTGGAAATTATTATTATACATAGGTTTTGAAGTTTAGGGAAGGTAGCTTCTAATTTACTTGTTGTGAAATGTTCTGTTTTTGCTGGGGTGTAGTCATCCAAGACTTCTATACACTCAAAAAATGTAAAGACATAAAAAACAAATTAGATTTTTCCACAGACACACACACACACATATATACATACCATATATACTCACGTGTAAGTCGGGTCTTGCTGTCCTTCCTGTCTTCCCCTTTAAAAGCCTCCACCTTTTCCCTATTTCTTCAGTTCTGTTTTGGACTCGGTTTTGTGCACAGCAGTACTATCATTTAAACTACAACTTTCAGCCTGGAAACCAAATATATGGGTGGCTGTCCCAAACCTTGCTATGGCTCTTTGTGGCTTTTGTGCTATATATAAAATCAATATTTCATGATGAACTGAACTTAATTTGATAGCAAATTTTTGACCTTATCATCAAACTTCTATTCATATGGAAGTAAAAAAAGAACAGAAAGTGGTAATGCAGTGATATCATTGTAATAACAATGATATCAGTAGTTCCAAAAATGAAGTTATAAGTTTAAAGAAAAAAAAAATCTAATCTCTGAATGCTAAAATGAAGAATCTCAACAGCACCGTTGAAATGAAAGTTTTGCCATAAGTGAATTTTTAGGGTAATTTTAAGGTAATAACTGCAGCACTGTTATTCCTGTTAATGATACTGGAATGAACTATGTCGTTAACAAAAAATAATCATTTTGTTAAATAATATAAAAATGACAAAATGTTTAAAAATCTGGACTAAATGAAAACGAGAAAATAAAAATGAAACTATTTTTATTTTCACCAAAAAACAAAGAAATGATTCATGTGCATGTGCAATAAGTACCCCTTCCTGATGGTATCTGAATCTGTGGAATTCAATGGTCATTTCATCCATCAGTCAGCTTTCCCTTCCAGAACTGAGACCTAATACCAAAGACTCATCACTTGTCAATGACTTATTCTGTGCATTGTAATGTCCACATTTGACCAACAGTCACAGATGGCCCAAATGGTAGGCAAGATTAAGTAAACTTCAATGAATGGTGCTTAAATTAAAAGATGACACACACTACTTTGCAAGGTAACAGCTAAATAGTTTGAAAGAGCCACACCCCATGCTTCAAATTCAGTCGGTTTTTAGATAGGAAATTTTTTTATAGGCCAATGAAGGTCAGAATTTCAACAGTTTAGTCTTACTTTGCACACATATTACTTGTGTGTTAACTGTACCTTTGCAGGGACAGATAAAGCAGATGCATAGCATGCAGTCATTTTTATCAACCAAGCCTACGTTAAATGTATTTGTTTAGTATTAATCAGGATTTTAGTACTGATGTTTCAACATTGGCAGTCTGGTGTTGGCAGAGATTCATCAATAGCAAATGGGCAGACTGCCATAATCTTAATATATTTAGAATGCCATAGTATTGCAAAGTTTTAACGTGATTGTGACTGAAGTACAGTGCATCCGGAAAGTATTCACAGCGCATCACTTTTTCCACAATTTGTTTTGAAACTAAACTTAATTAGAACATTAGAACATTAGAACATTCTAGACGAGAACAGGCCATTCAGCCCAACAAAGCTCGCCAGTCCTATCCACTTATTTCCTCCAAGAAAACATCAAGTCGAGTTTTGAAAGTCCCTAACGTCTTACTGTCTACCACACTACTTGGTAGCTTATTCCAAGTGTCTATCGTTCTTTGTGTAATGAAAAACTTCCTAATGTTTGTGCGAAATTTACCCTTAACAAGTTTCCAACTGTGTCCCCTTGTTCTTGATGAACTCATTTTAAAATACAAGTCTCGATCCACTGTACTAATTCACTTCATAATTTTAAACACTTCAATCATGTCACCTCTTAATCTTCTTTTGCTTAAACTGTAAATGCTCAGCTCTTTTAATCTTTCCTCATAATTCAACCCCTGTAGTCCTGGAATCAGCCTAGTCGCTCTTCTCTGGACCTTTTCTAGTGCTGCTATGTCCTTTTTGTAGCCTGGAGACCAAAACTGCACACAGTACTCAAGATGAGGCCTCACCAGTGCATTATAAAGGTTGAGCATAACCTCCTTGGACTTGTACTCCACACATCGTGCTATATAACCTAACATTCTGTTAGCCTTCTTAATGGCTTCTGAACACTGTTGGGAAGTTGATAGCTTAGAGTCCACTATGACTCCTAAATCCTTCTCATAAGGTGTACCTTTCAATTTTCCAACCGCCCATTGTGTATTCAAACCCAATATTTTTACGTCCTATGTGTAATACTTTACATTTACTGACATTAAATTTCATCTGCCACAAATCTGCCCAAGCCTGTATGCTATCCAAGTCCTTCTGTAATGATATAACGGATTCCAAATTATCTGCTAATCCACCTATCTTGGTATCATCTGCAAACTTAACCAATTTGTTACTTATATTCCTATCTAAATCATTTATATATATATTAAAAATATCAGCGGCCCTAGCACTGACCCCTGTGGAACACCACTCTTAACATCGGCCAGTTCTGATGAGGTTCCTCGCACCATCACCCTCTGCTTCCTGTGTCTGAGCCAATTCTGCACCCATCTAAAAACATCACCCTGAACTCCCACTTCTTTTAACTTGATGCCCAACCTCTCATGTGGCACCTTATCAAATGCTTTCTGAAAGTCCAGATAAATAATATCATATGCTCCATTTTGATCGTATGCTTTTGTTGCAACCTCATAGAATTCCAACATGTTAGTAAAGCACGACCTCCCTTTTCTGAACCCATGCTGACTGGTCAGAATAACCCCTGTCCTTGCCATGTGTTGCTCAATCTTATCCTTAATAATTCCTTCCATTAATTTTCCTGTGATGCATACTTTAAGCTTACTGTTACTTACTGTTACTGTTAATACTGTTAAGCTTACTGGCCTATAGTTGCTTGGATCTGCCCTGTCACCCTTTTTATATAATGGAATGATATTTGCCATTTTCCAGTCCTTCAGAATCTCTCCAGTGCTCAGTGACTTCCTAAAAATATGTGTCAAGGGTTTATATATGTACTCACTAGCCTCCTTAAGAACACAAGGATAAATATTATCTGGGCCTGGTGATTTGTTTGATTTCAGCTTATTTAATCTGAGCAGCACTTCTCCCTCTACAATTTCCAAATCCCCCAGTACCTCCTTAGTAGTTGCGTTTACCTCTGGGAGGTTATCCACTTGCTCACTTGTACACTTTGTTACAGCCTTATTCCAAAATGGATTAAATTAATTTTTTCCTCAGAATTCTACACACAACACCCCATAATGACAACGTGAAAAAAGTTTACTTGAGGTTTTTTTTCCAAATTTATTAAAAATAAAAAAACTGAGAAATCACATGTACAGAAGTATTCACAGACTTTGCTCAATACTTTGTCAATGCACCTTTGGCAGCAATTACAGCCTCAAGTCTTTTTGAATATGATGCCACAAGCTTGGCACACCTATCCTGGGCCAGTTTCACCCATTCCTCTTTGCAGCACCTCTCAAGCTCCATCAGGTTGGCTGGGAAGCGTCGGTGCACAGCCATTTTAAGATCTCTCCAGAGATGTTCAATAGGATTCAAGTCTGGGCTCTGGCTGGGCCACTCAAGGACATTCACAGAGTTGTCCTGAAGCCACTCCTTTGGTATCTTGGCTGTGTGCTTAGGGTCGTTTTTCTGCTGAAAGATGAACCGTCGACCCAGTCTGAGGTCAAGAGCGCTCTGGAACAGGTTTTGATCCAGGATGTCTCTGTACATTTTATGCAGTCACCTTTCCCTTTATCCTGACTAGTCTCCCAGTTCTTGCCACTGAAAAACATCCCCACAGCATGATGCTGCCACCACCATGCTTCACTGTAGGGATGGTATTGGCCTGGTGATGAGCAGTGCCTGGTTTCCTCCAAACGTGACGCCTGGCATTCACACCAAAGAGTTCAATTTTTGTCTCAACAGACCAGAGAATTTTGTTTCTCGTGGTCTGAGAGTCCTTCAGGTGCCTTTTGGCAAACTCCAGGCAGGCTGCCATGTGCCTTTTACTAAGGAGTGGCTTCTGTCTGGCCACTCTACCATACAGGCCTGATTGGTGAATTGCTGCAGAGATGGTTGTCTTTCTGGAATGTTCTCCTCTTTCCACAGGGGACCTCTGGAGCTCTGACAGAGTGACCATCGGGTTCTTGGTCACTTCCCTGACTAAGGCCCTTCTGCCCCGATCACTCAGTTTAGATGGCCGGCCAGCTCTAGGAAGTGTCCTGGTGGTTTCGAACTTCTTCCATTTACGGATGATGGAGGCCACTGTGCTCATTGGGACCTTCAAAGCAGCAGAAATTTTTCTGTAACCTTCCCCAGATTTGTGCCTCGAGAAAATCCTATCTCAGAGGTCTACAGACAATTCCTTTGACTTCATGCTTGGTTTGTGCTCTGACATGAACTGTCAACTGTGGGACCTTATATAGATAGGTGTGTGCCTTTCCAAATCATGTCCAATCAACTGAATTTACCACAGGTGGACTCCAATTAAGCTGCAGAAACATCTCAAGGATGATTAGAGGAAACGGGATGCACCTGAGCTCAATTTTGAGCTTCATGGCAAATGCTGTGAATACTTATGTACATGTGCTTTCTCAATTTTTTTATTTTTAATAAATTTGCAAAAATCTCAAGTAAACTTTTTTCACATTTTCATTATGGGGTGTTGTGTGTAGAATTCTGAGGAAAAAAATGAATTCAATCCATTTTGGAATAAGGCTGTAACATAACAAAATGTGGAAAAAGTGATGCGCTGTGAATACTTTCCAGATGGCACTGTATGCTGTCCCACTCAGGGTAGATTTTAAGAAGAGTAATGTACCAAATCTGCTCTATTAAAATAAACAGTGGCGTTGGATCTATGTCCAGCAAACTTCCTTGTTTAACATGCAGCTCATAAGCTGTAATGCAGAAGAACCACCTGATTCATTGTGAAATGTAATCTTGACATGTCATGCAAAAATTAGAAAAAAAATCCTCAAGGAGTTTGCAGAGTTTTAAATCCATTAAGTAGTTCTCTCTTGAAAAGCATTCAGACAGACGAATGTTGGATTTTATATATATACAAATGAATTGCTTTGAGCATTCTAGTGGTGCTACATAAACAAAACATTATAATTGTTATTATTATTATTGAATTAGCTCAGGTTTGGTTGCTAACCTGGTCAGTGTCTGTGTGGAGTTCATATGTTATCCCCATTTGTATGTGGACTGTTTGTGTGACTTAGAATATTTTTTTGTAGCAGAATATTCAAAGTGTTAAGCACTCTCAATTGCCGACATCTTGTTTATTTCTACATCTGATGTTAAATTACATTCTTCCAGATTAGGTTCACAGAGATCTCTCCAGGTTTTGCATGTTGCTTATTAAGTAAATGATCTGAGTTGTTGCTATAGCAGGTGTTCAGTATTTAATGTAAATGGTATGTTTGTAGAAATGCAGTATATACATGGTAAAACTGTTATCTCTGTTTCTGTTATTAATACAGTTTAAATAGTGGCTTCAATAGTATTTCACAAAAGAAGTAAGAATTCCCTGAAAAAAATAGTTACAAATTTTCAGAATGGGTAGGTGACATATAGCCCGCATCAGATATCAAAAATAAATGTGAAATTAAGTTTATATATGTGTGTTGTGATCTTAATGCTTACAAAGGGAATCTTAAAAATAAAAAAAAAGTTTTTCAAATTAAATAAATATTTGCTTATACAGTGGAACCTCGATTTAATTTGTTCCAGAAACATGCTTGTAATCCAAAGCACTTATTTATATAAAAATAATTAATACAAAATATAAAGTAAAAATAAGTAAAACAAATTAACCTGCACTTTCTTTGAAAAGAATCGTGACTGGTGTGAGGGAGAGGAGAGGAGGAGGAGGAGGGTTATTGTGTAAGACGACTTTCACTCTAACTAACGGAATAACCGCTGTCTGTTGGCTCACTGGACTCTTTTTCTTTTTTTGCAACTTTAACAAGGAAACCTATCCAGTGACAGTTACTTTTACCTGAAGAGTCACTACCCTTGGATACAAAATAATGCTTTATGCACTGTAAGGTTTCTAAACTCTTTCGGGATTTCCCTACCCCAGCCACCCCCCCACAAAGGGACAACATGCGGAAGAGCATCCCAAAACAACCGCAGGCTCCCAGTGCTGTAGCAGTTAAACATAAAAGTGAATCAGAAAAGATCATGGTCAAGCTATAAGTTCCTGCCGTTGATGGGTGATGCAAGGAACATCATAAATGCAAGGGCACAGTATAACTTGGTCATTAACATGGCCCTGACCCTGCCTGATTGCTGTGTGTGTGTGTATAGGAGAGTAGCAGATCCTGCTACAATAAATAACTGTGCTGTTCCTGTTTCAAGGTGAATAAAAGCTGGTTTTGCTAAAGTACTGAGACTCAGCTTTGTGGTTTGGGGTGCACGACAGGGGCTCACACGTTACAGCACACACACATTGTCATTATGCTATAGTAAACAGTATAAGCTCATATAAATGTTGACTATGTGAGTGAGGCACGCCGACTGAGAACGGGCATGGTAGACGATTACCCACAATCCGCACGTGACACTCGGAGGACAAAGTATACATACTACTCGTATTGCGATACCTCTCTCGTTTATCAAGTTAAAATTTATTAAAAATTTGAGCTTGTCTTGCAAAACACTAGCAGACCAAGTTACTCACAATCCAAGGTTTTACTGTACTTGTTGCAGGTCATAGTAACAAATCAGAGAACACTTGTATTTTTGGATTATACTGGAAGCACTGATCTGTCACATTAACATTAGAAAATTGAGTTCTGTCACAGATTGGTACAAGAATAGTGATATAAAATTTGACAACTATAATGAAATCTGTGTTTTACACTTGCAAAACTGTGTCCTTGTAGACATTGTTGGTGCGGCTAAAACTAAAAATTAATTGCTGAAAAATTCAAACTTGAGTAAAAATAATATGTAAAACTTAAGTAAAAAGTAAAAAAAAATGTAAAAATAAAATTGCAAAAAACTAAAACTAAAAAAAAACAAAATTAGGAAATGGGGAAATCGAAAACATAAAAACTTAAACATATCTTAACTCTAGAAAAATACTGAACCACATGTACATATAGTTATGTTTGACATGACATTCGTTTACTAATATAGCATTAACCTCCATAGTGTTAGACCTGGGTGTTAATTGGGCTGCGAAAACCGTGCTAAAAGCCTTAGTCCCGAATGTCACTTGGACAATTATACAGATGCATCTTGTGTAAGCGGTAGAACCAAGAATCACTTGGCCTGTAAAAGTGCTGTCAATGCTGCCATTCTTTGGAGAAATTATGTCTGAGTGTAGGTTGTTGCATTATTATGAAATATCTGTACTTTACCAACAATGAAGACTTTGAAGAGAATATCCATCCAGCACCCAAAATGAAGAAAACTTGGAAAATATACCAGGCGATTGTAGTAAAATATCGTAGCATTAACATTCTTGACCGCGATGTCAGCATCGATGAAAGTGTCATGGCTTATAAGGGCAGACTGTCTTGGATACAGTATGTCTCATCAAAAAGAGCAAGATTTGGCAAAAAGCTTTATGAATCTAAAATGGGATACATTTGGAATTCGGTTATGTACACGGGGAAAGAACCATGTTTGATCCGAAATACAATCAGAACAGCATTATAACGTCATCAGTGCCGACTTGAATAGATGCTCCGCTGGAGCAAGGTTAATGTGCAACCATAGACAATTTTTATACATCGCCAGAGCTATTTGACATCTAGCTGCAATGAAAGACTGATGCATATAGAACATTGTGTCCTAACCATCGTGGCATACCTGAAGCCTTTGGCAGAGCTAGATTACAGCAAGGTGCACTAGCACCTTGGTAAAACGGTAAAGTGCTTGCACTGAAAGGGAAGGACAAGAAAGGTGTTTGTCTTCTTAAAACCGTACATAATGAAGCTACAGTTACTGTACAGGCATAAAGCAACAATCGGGTTATGAAGCCTTGTGCTGTGGTCAACTACAGTAGCACAATGGGTGGAGTAAATCGTGTGGATCAAGAATTAACTTTCTGTCCCGTTTTGCGGAGACAACAAAAAAAATAGTACAAAAATATATTTCGTCATCTGGTGGAACAGTTCATTTGGAGTGCATTAGTGTTATACAAAAAAAAAAAAAACCAGCAAAACTGTATTTTGTGCAATCTTTGCATGCCAGCTTGTAGAACAAATCATTGCCGTACATCCACTGTCCACACTACCGCTAAAGAGATGCACTTGTCCCAGTACATCGTGAATCAATCTAGAGTGTCTTATTGGTAGACATTTTATTGATTATATACCTCCAACAGAATCCAATTCGTACCTGTGCATTGTGTGGTTCAAAAACGGATAAATCTGGAAAGAAAATCTGAAAAGAAACATGCTATTATTATCCCGACTGTGACGTTGGATTTTGTCTTTCACCGTGCTTTAAGATGTACCACACGAAGGACTCTTTTTGAGATTATATACTGTTTTCGCATCATTACTAGTATTATTATTACTGTTATTATTTTTGTTACTATTGTTCATTTCATATTATGATTTTTATTCATCATTACTGTTATTATTTGTATCATTTTACCTTTGAGATTTAATAAAAATGTAATTTTTCATGAAAAAAAACGCTTTTTACGTGTTTTTTTAGAATAAAAAGCAATGCTAAGGAATGTTAATCATTTTTTTCCAGTTGTCTTCAAAATATCTTTGTAATGCAAAGATTTTAGATCAATACAATATCCATTAGCTTTTAGGTAAATAAAACAAACTAACTAATGTTTTCTTTAGCATTTAAATGCCTTTCCTAAGGAAGTTATAAATATGACATATGCAAAACTTAGATTTCTGACACTAAAATAAACATATGCAAAATTCAACATTGTCCAAATGTTTGGACCTAAACAAAAATATGTATATGCTAAAAAACAGGAGTTCAGTTAGAGGTCCTATTCACAGGTTAATAGACTAGTGTGAAAACATAAAGTATCTACATTTTCTCAAGATACATCTGTTCAGTCCTGTTGTATATCTTAGAATAAACTTCTCTGACTAAAATATTTTTTATTTGGATTGTGTTTCATTACTACCAAACGACATAAATTGCTTTTCCTGTACATTTTAAAAGGTAGAAGTTTCTTAGCTGTAATGTTATTTTAATAACTCAACTAGAACTTGTTATTTTATTTTTTTAATGACTGCCAGTCTTATTTGGCTCAGATGTTCACAAGTATACTGCTTTATGACAACATTTTTGGAAAGAAAATGATTTTTTTCCACTCTTTTTTGTTTTTCTTCCATTAAAGTAATGTTTCATTTACTATTTCATGTTTGAATTTCTGGTTTTTTTTTTATCTTAGTTTAAAACAGTTCCCATTTTTCTTTAGTTTTAAAATTCTGTATTCTTTGTCCAAAATAATAAAAGCAAATTTCAGTACAAAATACCAGTATGCTTAAGCTATAAAAATGTATTTTGTATTCATTAATATGCACAAGAAAAGCAAAACATCTCATACTTGTTGAAGCTTTTGACAGCTGAAAATTTATAAAAATGTAGGCTTTAATTAACACACATTTATCCATTTGCTTGTTTATTCAAATTATGCAAATAAATAAATATTCAAGTTAAACATTTTTGTTGTAGTCATTTTTATTAAAGGTTTTCCCAGATACGGTCACTATCATCTACTCACGGACAGGATGCCAGGCCATTGTAAGCAACAAATTACAGCAGACTTAAACTAGTGATATACTGCACTAAACAAAACTAACACAAAAAAAAAATATACTCTATGTATGTATGTATGTATGTATGTATGTATGTATGTATGTATGTATGTATG
>JANRMT010062804.1:8097764-8117700 GCA_026402145.1 Polypterus bichir lapradei
TATATATATATATATATATATATATATATATATATATCTATCAAAAGCATTTCCGTTTTCTTCAAGTTAAACTGAGAAAATAGTACTAGATTTTTTATATTGGAAATAGTTTGTGATAAGTCTTATAGCTTTTCCATGAACTAAAGTGCCAGCTTTTATTTCTAACTTTTAAAAACATGGAGTAATATTGTTCAAATCAACAATAATAATTTGCCTTGTTATGTCATGTTTCATCTGTGCATTACCCACATTCTTGACAGAAATTGTAGCAGAAGGGTGAGAATAAAGTAGTTCTAATAAAGGGAGCTAAGATTGAATTTTTTTTATGATAGATACAACTTTGTCAACCTTTTGCACGCTGACCTGAATGTAAGCTGAAGGAAACGTTAGTAGGGAGAGACTTACCATTAACAGGATCTCCAGTCTCAGGTATGCCAGTTATGGTGGGCCAGCCAAATACTTGAAGAAGTTGCTGCAGTATGGTCACAAATAATCTGTCACAAAAAAAAATATTTTGGCCAAGTTTGATGCCTTTGACAATTGGCTGTTTACAATATAATATTGTCAAGGTAGCAGTCAAACTGAAAGTGAGTAATCGAAGAGAGATGTATTGGCTGAAGCAAATAGTTATCGTGAGAGAATTTTTTTCAGAATTAGTTAATGTTACTCCATGGCTGCATGTAAGGCTACGGGTTTGGATGGGATTCCATCTGATGTTATTACCTTCTTCAGGAAGCAATTATCTGCCCAACTTTTTAAGAATAGGCAACCTCATATGGTCATCTAAGTTCATGAATTAATATGGCTGTCATTACATTGCTATTAAAACAAGGTAAGGATTCCACATTATGTCAAAGTTTCAGGCTCCTCTCACTTATGAATTCAAAAGCTAAACTTTTAGCTAAAGTCTTTGCTCGTCAATTACAGAAAGTTATTCACAAATTGGTTCACCCCAACCAAACGGGCTTCACTAGCTCCTGCCTAGTTTTAGATAATATACATGTTATTCATTCTGCCCAGAACCCCAAGACTCCTGCAGCACTCTTCTCTCCTGATGCAGTGAAGGCTTTTGATCACACAAACTGTTTTTTCTTGTGGTATGTTCTGGAGAGAATGTGTTTCAATAATGGATTTATAAATTTGATCAAAGTATTATATTTCTCCGCCCTCAGCAGTTTTCTTCAAAAACTCTTCAATCCCCTGTCCCTTCATTAAAAAGGGGTTAGACATGGATGTCCTCTTTCCCCTCGCCTCTTTAATTTATCCCTTGAACCACTGGCAACAACAATTAGCTGTTGATGCCAATATTTTGTCACAGCTCCTCTCACAGAATTTCCCTCTATGCTGATAAAGTTCTCCTTTATCTATTATTTTAGACCTGTTTAAAACTTGATGAAAATTTCTCAGGTTATAAAATTAATTGGACAAAATTCTCACTCTTGCACTTAATAATTTATCCCAGCAGTGCTTTTTGTCCTGCTGACTGCTTTAGGTACCTAGGGATGGATATTTCTCCATCTGTTACTGCAATAGCTTCCTCAAATTATTGACACTCCTGGGCCAGCATAGCTGTGTTCTTTCAGTCCTGCTGTGCTATGATTAAAAAGAAATGTAGCACCCCCACCAAAACCCCAGTTTCATTTTGTAAATGCCATATTCCCGGTTTTTTCTCCTTCCAATTACAGTTAAGAATTAAATGAATAAATTACTTCCAGGTTTTTTATGGAATGGTAAAAGATCCAGTCTCTTTCTGATATGTATTACTACTACTAGGCCTTTATCCTGTGCCCTATCTAATCCTGGTTATCATTTTTCTCCCCTCCTCTATTGTGGTTGTATATTGAATCCTCCATTGTCACTCCTCATTGTATAGTGGGACTCTCTTGGCTAGTTAGAAACCCAAGTCCAGTATGCTTTTTCTTGGTCATACCATCTCTGGTGCTCTTTATATTTGGCATATTTGTACACCAGTGAAGTGGCACACTCTCATCCTTGTTTTTCATAACTGCCTGTTTCTTAGATTAGAAGAATTATTAAATTTAATGATGATGTGCCCCTGTCGTTCCAATCTCTCCTGTCTCATTTTTCTCTTCCTTCCTCATCTTTTTTCTTTTATTTACAAATTCATTCATTATTAAGATCATGTGGTATGTCTCTTTCCTCTGTTCTGACTGCTCATCCTCTTGACTCTCTGTCTTACTCCTTCTCCCTGCTAAGTGTCCATTCTCTAGCCTCAATACTGCATTATAAAACTTACAAACCTCTCCCCATAATATCAGTTTGTCTCAGTGATATTTCTCCTCCCAATACTTCTCCTGTCTATGTGGCCATATTTCCAAATATAAAACAAATGTTCTCAAAATCGTAATTATCAAATTGATTTAAGTCCAGATATCTTTAGAAATTCTGCTGATAGGACTGTTGATATACAGTACCATATCATCTACATATAGTGATACTTTCTGTTCAAATTCTTCTCTGAAAATCCCTTTTATCTTTGATTAATCTTGAAAGTATGCAGCCATTGGTTCAGTGGCAATTGCAAAGAGCAAAGGTGATAAGGGGCACTCTTGTCGAGTATCAGATTCTAGTTTGAAGTAGTCTGAAATAATGTTTTTAATACAAACTGAAGCTTCTAGACTAGTGTAAAATAGTTTGACTCATGCACCTATGGTGGGGCTGAATCCAAATTTGTGCAGTGTAGTGAATATGTAATCCCGTTCAATCATATGAAATGCTTTTTCTGCATGTAAAGATAATAAGATCTCTAGGGTTTTAGATTTAATGGGTGATTATATTACATTAAACAAATCTTGAAGGTTAGAAGTTAAGTATCTGCTTTTAATAAATCGTGTTTGGTCTTGTGATATTACAGAATGAAGCACTTTCTCAGTCATTCTGGCTAGAACTTTAGAGAGTATCTTAACGTCATTAGTCAGAAGTGAGATTGGTCTGTATGATGCACATTATAGTAAGGCGTTATTTTTCTTAGGAAAGATGGTAATTAATGCTTGGCGAAAAATCTGAGGTAGAATTTCGTTGTCCTTAACCTCGATAAATGTTGCTAATTATAGTGGAGCTAACTTATTTGAAAATGTTTTATAAAATTTCACTGGGAAGCCATCAAGGCCAGCTGCTTTCCCACTTTGAAGTGAGTTTATAGCATCTCATAGTTCTGAAAGCGTCAGAGGTTTATCCAGTTCCACAACACCAAGAGTATCTAGCTGTGGTATCTGTAATGAATCAAAAAAACTTAGATTTAGTCTTATCTTCTTTAAACTGAGTAGAATATAAGGAGTTACAGTATAGTACTCTCTAAATGTGTAAAGTTATATTTTTCTGGTCAATAATTTTATCTCCATCTGTGTTGGTAATTGCTGTTATTGTATTGCGGACTTCCTGTTAGTGGATTTGTTTGGCTAAGATCTTTTTGGTCTTCTTTCCATATTGTGATTTAAAGATGAGCTATTCCATTTCTTTAGTAGTAAAGAGGTTAAAATCTGATTTTTAGAACCTGTTTTTTCCTGTAAAGTGCTTCATTTGGAGACCTGGCTGATTAACTCAGATGCGTTCTTGATTTTCAATTTATTTTTGTGAGAAAGATATGAAATATTATGTCCTCTTTAAAAATGTCTTCAGAGTTTCCCAGTATGTACTTCCAAAGGCCTCTGAGGATGCATTTGTCTAAAAAAATAATCAGTTTGCTTGGATATGAATTCTCCACAGTTCTCATCATGACAGGGAGTTAAGACGCCAGCGTTGAAATGAGTATGTAGGTCGCAGTAATTTAACTCCATTATCAGAGGGACATGGTCAGAGATAACAATAGCATTGTACTTACAAGATTTAACAGTGGGCAAAAAAATATTTTCTATGAAGAAATAATCAGTTCTTGAGTAACAGTGATGTATGGGTGAAAAGACGAAGTATGCTCTTAGGTTAGGTGTTAAAAACCTCCATGGGTCTGATCAGTTATTATCTGTTCTCATGGAGTGCAAATATGAATATCAGCAGGATTTCTTATCATCCTTTGTCGATTTTGTTTAAAGCATTCAACAGTTGATCGAGCTGCCCTGTGGGACATCCTAAGACTTTGCGGGATCCCCCAAAGTTGCTAGATATCATGGCCAGCCTGTATGCTGATTCTGTGAGTGCTATGCAGAATGGAGGCAGAACCTCTGCATTTTTCCCCATTTGATTCTGGGGTTCATCAGGAGTGCTATGTTCAATGCTTGCATGGAGCCTGCTTGTTGGGCAGGGTCATGGGGTCCAGCAGCTGTGGGGCATCTATTAGTGAAGAAAGATTCACTGATCTTGACTTTGCTGACGATGCTGTGATTTTCGTGGAGTCAACGGAGGCTGCGATTGAGGCTTTCGAGAAACTGCACGAGGAGTCTAAGTGACTGATCTTGCCAGTGTCCTGGATTAAAACCCAGATCCAGGCCTTTAATGACATCTTGGGCACAGCCAACAGCAGTGTGTCTGTCTGTGGAAAGAATATTGATCTTGTCAAGAGGTTTACTTACCTTGGCAGCAACATTCATGTCTCTGGTGACTCTTCCTGTGAAGTCAGTAGACAGAGTGGGAGAGCATGGGCAGTCATGAGGTTGCTAGAAAGGGGTGTGTGGTGCTCTCAATATTTTTGTAAAAGGATGAAGTTCCAAGTCTTTAGAGTCCTGGTGTTTCCTATCTTGCTATGTGGTTGTGAGAGATGAATATTATCCAGTGACTGGAAATGAAGACTGGACTCCTTCGGTACTGTATCTCTTCGGAGAATCCTTGCTTACCATTGGTTTGATTTTGTGTCAAACGAGTAGTTTCTCACAGAGTTGCAAATGAGGCACATTGCCTGCATTGTGAGAGAGCATCAGTTACAACACTATGGCCAAGTTTTATTGCTTTACGCACTCCCCCTCCATAGCCAATCATCAATGGGGGAAGAGCGAAAGCTTTAGATTCATCAAAAATTTTGATCTCTGGTTTTCGATGGATCTTGACATTTTAGGGTCTCGATGCCTAAAATATAGATACCTCAATGATGGGTCTGTGTCAGTGTGTATGTGTGCCTGTGTGTCACAGTTTCTTGAGGATGGTCTAGAGCAGAGGTCCTCAATCACAGTCCTGGAGGACCGCAGAGGCTGCAGGTTTTTGTTCTAACCCTGTTACTTAATTAGAAAGCTATTCTTGCCAATAATTTAATTTCATGGCTTGTTAGTGCTTTAACTCTGCTATGTCAGGTCATTCTCATATCCTAGATTTTCTTCCCCTTTCTAAGGATATCATCCAAATGATTTGAAGGCTAAAATAGAGGAGTAATTCTCAGTCCTTCACTTTTCTCTCTTCACTTTCCTTCCAAGTATTTAATTAAATCTAATAGTGCCTGATAAATACACACAGGTGTAAATGGTAACAAGCTAAATGAAGAAATGCTGGTGTCTTTTGTCATGTCCATCTTATTGCTAATAAGGAGCAATTAAAAACCAGGAATACAGATGTTTAAGACTAAAATAAGCAATAAGGGTTCAAAATCTTAATGAGCGAGACAAATAAAGTGAAGCAGAAAAATGTTACTTGAGCAATAAGTGCTTCTTATTAAGCAATTGGGTTGGAGCAAAAACCTGTAGCCACTGCGGCCCTCCAGGACCGTGATTGAGGAGCTCTGGTCTAGAGCTAAAATGGGTGGATGGAAAAATACCAAACTTGAAACTTAAGCTTATTATGAGATGACAATGTGCTGATTCGTTTTTGAGCCAAATCGTGCAAGAGAAAGAGGCACTCTGGAGGAACCCTCAAATACTGTATTTCTGCAATTAATTATAAATTCTTCTCATCATTTGCTATTGTAATGACCTGTTTTATGATCAGAAAGTTTAGTATCAGAGCAGTAAATAATTACTGAAATATTGTAGAATAGTTTGGGTAGCTTGGTTACTTGGGCGCAAAGTCTACTGATGCTCATGTATTTTTATGTCTAACGTTAATGTATGCTTTTAATGTAAATATTTATAGAAACAGTAAAAAAAAAAAAAAAAAAAACAGTTGAAGAGGTTTTGCCATTATTTTCTGCCCCTGTAGTTAAACTGAATTAATACTTTCGATTTAAATTTCAATCGCCTTATGGTTTGATTGATAAAAGTTTAAGCTTAATATAAGCAGTCTGCAGTTTTGAAAATTGAAGATTTTACATTCAAGGACAGTTAGTATGTGGCTACAGACTAAATATGTGTGTCCACATTAAGAACAATTGCAGCAAATATTTAGCTATTTCAGAAGTTTAACTTCAAATTCCGTTGGGAATAAAACTATTAACTTACAGTTGGTTGTTTGGATGTATTTTGTAATGATATAGTAATAACAGTGTGGTTGCTTGTTTGTCTTGATTATCTTCTTACCAAGGAAATAAAACTTATAATAAAATGGTAGAGTTTCATTTCAGGTCTACTGCTTAAGCCCGTCTCACATTAGACAACTGTTCCAGCAATTTCCAGTCGTAGTCTTCATTTAAATAATCTTAGCCAGTCGGAGGCAGTCAAGAACACGCTTCCATGAAGCTTATCGTCTAATGTGACATAACCAATGATTGAGACCAATTAGTCTGTGACTGACTAGGATAAAATCAAATCTAAAGGTTAGACACTTTGGCTGAACTTTCCGCAGCCATTAAAGCCGTCACTGTTCGACGAGTTATCAGGCAGCACACTATTGGCTGTCAAACAGCTGAAATATCTGTGCTCTGTCGTTAAGTGTGACATGGGATACGATTTTCAGTCATGTTAAGACATGGTGCAGCAATAGGATAGGCAACTTGGGTCGTCAAGTCTGATGTGCCCTGCTGGAAAAAGTTAACAGTTCCTGTTATTTAGTAAAACTGTTCTAGCCCCCTGAAACTGGACTGAGATCCCTAACTTTGTACCTGGATTTCTTTGTTTTAAGTTGAGTACAGAGTTGTCAATGACTTGTGGTATAGCGGGTCAGCGGTTTCAAAAGAGAGGCCAGTGTTTAACTAATCCATTTCACTATGTCAGTCGCCTGATCATGCAACCCCAGGGAGTTCAGGTTATTGGGGCAAGTCACACCTGGACGTGAGGGTGCGATCGTTCTCAATTGCCTAATCAGCTTCCTGTAGTGGTGCAATTTAGACGCTGTGCCTGCGGAGCTGTGTAAGAACGGGCCAGCACAGAGAAACAGGAGAGGAAAAACGAAAGAGGCAGAGAGCGACACTGGGGAAAAGAATGTACGAGCCAGCTAGCCAGCTGAAAGAGAGAGGTCAGTGCTGTCAGTGGTCCCAGGTCAGAGTGAAGGATCAGCGCTCAAGGGATGGATCGCGCCCACTGATGATGTGGAAGAGTGGGCCGGATCTGAGGGACAACTGTGTGTGTGAATAGGAAGACGGGAGGACAAACGACCCCGAGCAGTCTGGCAGACACTGGCGGAGGCAGCCAAGACAGGGATCAGTAGTGTAAGGACCGCGGCGGCTGAAGTTTCTCCAGCTGTGCAAGCCTTGGGTGAGCTGGAGAGACTAGAAGGAGCTGTGCTTGACTGATGTAGACCCAATGTCTGCTGCAGGGGTTTAGTCTCATTTTTAGCCTTGTTTTAAACGTTTGGGATTTTTACTTTTTTTATGGATTATTTAATGAAACACTTTGAGATCACTGCACTGTTTTGAACACTGTTTGGATTTGGTTGTTTTTAATAAAAACACTGTATGCACTTTGCCCCTTCCCCTTGCTTTGTTTGTTGTCCTCATTATCCAGCTCATCCAGTTACACTACCGTGTTGGGTTGAGAGGCTCCCAGAAGAGTGGTGGGAGCATGGAGCAGAACCCACATTATTACATGACTTTTTAGTTTCCCATATGTAGTTGTACTTACATTCATTTTACAAATCCAAATTTCTTTCCATAAAAGAGTCAGGAAAACCCTGCGCCCTGGCAGTATTCTGTGAATTCAAGTACTATCTCATAGTAAAGAATACAAATAAATATTAGATGATATGCAAACACCTTGACATTGCATGTTCAGCTCATGGAAATTATGAAGGAACAGGTGGATAGAGATATGAAAGTACATATTAAATGCCTTGTAAGAACATCAATAAAGAAACATCACTTACTGATGCAGTATAGAAAAAACTGGAGTGATCTGAACTGACCAGCAGTTTCATTTGCAGACTTACTGAACAATTTACCGGACAATTCTAGAGAAAAAATCACCAACATAATCAAAATCCTTATTTATGCTTCTCTTCAGCTCTTTTTTTCAAATTCCTTTGTATATGCCAGCAGTTTTGTATTAAAGATTAAATAATTCATATATAGATGAAAAAGGTCTGTGACATGTTTAACAATATACCAAACTTAAAGGTATTTTTAGGAATTTTCTAGCATGTCTATTAATTAAAAAAATGAGCACAAGATACCTGTATAATAATAGGGAGACATCATCTCAAAAGTTTGTGGTTAGTTTAATGTACATTATAAGGTTTTGCATAATAATCAATACAAGAATACAATTAAAACCTAAAAATAAAATAAATAATATCTCATGTTAGCATTCAGTCTCTTAACAACAGGTGAACATTGAGCTGCTTTTGTATATACAGTTCATCTGGAAAGTATTCACAGCACGTCACTTTTTCCACATTTTGTTATGTTACAGCCTTATTCCAAAATGGATTAAATTCATTTTTTCCTCAGAATTCTACACACAACACCTCATAATGACAACGTGAAAAAAGTTTACTTGAGGTTTTTACAAATTTATTAAAAATAAAAAATCTGAGAAATCACATGTACAGAAGTATTCACAGCCTTTTCTCAATACTTTGTCAATGCACCTTTGGCAGCAATTACAGCCTCAAGTCTTTTTGAATATGATGCCACAAGCTTGGCACACCTATCCTTGGCCAGTTTCGCCCATTCCTCTTTGCAGCACCTCTCAAGCTCCATCAGGTTGGAATGGAAGCGTCGGTGCACAGCCATTTTAAGATCTCTCCAGAGATGTTCAATCGGATTCAAGTCTGGGCTCTGGCTGGGCCACTCAGGGACATTCACAGAGTTGTCCTGAAGCCACTCCTTTGATATCTTGGCTGTGTGCTTAGGGTCGTTGTCCTGCTTAAAGATGAACCGTCGCCCCAGTCTGAGGTCAAGAGCGCTCTGGAGCATGTTTTCATCCAGAATTTCTCTGTACGTTGCTGCAATCATCTTTCCCTTTATCCTGACTAGTTTCCCAGTTCCTGCCACTGAAAAACATCCCCACTGCATGATGCTGCCTCCACCATGCTTCACTGTAGGGATGGTATTAGCCTGGTGATGAGCTGTGCCTGGTTTCCTCCAAACATGACGCCTGGCATTCACACCAAAGAGTTCAATCTTTGTCTCATCAGACCAGAGAAATTTGTTTCTTGTGGTCTGAGAGTCCTTCAGGTGCCTTTTGGCAAACTCCAGGCGGGCTGCCGTATGCCTTTTACTAAGGAGTGGCTTCCGTCTGGCCACTCTACCATACAGGCCTGATTGGTGGATTGCGGCAGAGATGGTTGTCCTTCTGGAAGGTTCTCCTTTCTCCACAGAGAACCTCTGGAGCTCTGACAGAGTGACCATCGGGTTCTTGGTCGCCTCCCTGACTAAGGCCCTTCTCCCCCGACAGCTCTAGGAAGAGTCCTGGTGGTTTCAAACTTCTTCCACTTACGGATGATGGAGGCCACTGTGCTCATTGGGACCCTCAAAGCAGCAGACATTTTTTTGTAACCTTCCCCAGATTTGTGCCTCGAGACAATCCTGTCTCGGAGGTCTACAGACAATTCCTTTGACTTCATGCTTGGTTTGCACTCTGACATGAACTGTCAACTGTGGAACCTTATATAGACAGGTGTGTGCCTTTCCAAATCATGCACAATCAACTGAATTTACCACAGGTGGACTCCAATTAAGCTGCAGAAACATCTCAAGGATGATCAGGGCAAACATGATACACCTGAGCTCAATTTTGAGCTTCATGGCAAAGGCTGTGAATACTTACGTACATGTGCTTTCTCAATTTTTTTATTTTTAATAAATTTGCAAAAATCTCAAGTAAACTTTTTTCACATTGTCATTATGGGGTGTTGTGTGTAGAATTCAGAGGAAAAAAATGAATTTAATCCATTTTGGAATAAGGCTGTAACATAACAAAATGTGGAAAAAGTGATGCGCTGTGAATACTTTCTGGATGCACTGTATACATATCTTTTTTAAACTTCTATAAATGTTTTTGTTTCTTTTTCTATTAATTTCAGCAAATCACCACTTAACACATAACATGTGTGCTGGACTAGCAGACTCTTCAGAATGCCAGTTAGCATATAATTGTGTTTAATAAATAATATTATATCCCCTGTGAAAACAGTTCAACCCTTTAGTTGTTGCATGTGTTTCTTTTTATAGATTATTCCTTATTTTTTTCAGGTTACATTTGGTAAAAACAAAGAAAAGGAAAATAACATCTCCAAATGAGTGTCTTGATTTTTTAGACAACATGAGCCATGTGTGTAAAAGGTAACAATACAAAATTGCTAGTGATTGATGTAATAGTAAGCTTAAAGCATTATATTACATGGTTTTAATGCCACTCATAGCTGATTTCATATTTCAGCATTTAAAAAAATCCATACAAAAATAAAATGCTTCATTATTTTTAAATATTGGTGATTATTCCATTAAAGATAATTGTAATGCTTTTTTAAAGTTGAATCCATGTAAGATGGAAAAAATAACCTTAATTGTAACATGTATGGTACTTAAGGCACATAGCTGTTTTTATAGCTGTGAAACAAACTCCTGTGTAATAGAAGATCACTCTGAATTCATTCCAGCAAATAACAATTTTTATCTGCCTGCCTTAATCATGTCATTGTGTGGACATCAGCACATTTTCATTGGCTATACTAAGCTTAAATTGAATTGCTTTTGTTGGTTGTTCTGTGCCACTCAGTAAGCTTGTCTTTTTTTGCAAGCTTGAATTCTGTTAGTTACTTCTGTCACCCATGGTGACAAGCCACATAGTGATTTCTAATAGTGACTTGTCTCTGATTTATCTTCTTTGTAACAACCCAAAGTCAAAATACTTTTCAATGCTTTCATGATTTCAGAATATTGCAGTTCTGTACCAAATTGTATTTCAGACAAAAAAAAATAATTTATTAGATAACACCTGTTTATGCTGCTGATATGCTGTTATAAGAGTAATGTATACACAGTACCATGAACACCTACATGTGCATTGAATTATGCATATTATATACATACAATATTAAATATATTTTATGTGTTGTGATTTAAAAGTCTAACAGTACAAATTAATGGTATTTATTAATACATGTAAACGTTATACTGTAGTCCTCTTTATTGCACTTCCTCTTTTGTTCAGCCCTTATCATTTGTGTAACACAGAAAAAGGAAATGGTTAATTTATAACCATTTGCTGATTTCTCTAAGGTTCATAAACTGTATTTTATGTCTTCCTAAATAACATGAGATTAATAAGGTTCAGTCATAATCATTTACAAAAAAAAACTTTACTACAGACCAGTATCATGTTACAAATATGAACTAGCTTGCACTAATTATGTGAGCCAGTTCATATTTAGTTTAAATCAGTAAAGGTAATTTTTATGGATAAGGACTATGGAAATTTTCTTTGAAGAGTGAAAGGCAGTTCATATAAGTTAATTTGCACTTGTCAAAGATTATTCTCAGTTGTTTGGCTAATTCTTGGTTAAAAGTAGTTTTGCGTTCTTGAATGATGACTGCATTTCTTTCCTCGTTTGATTTCAATGAATGGTATGAGCATGATGCAGCTATTTTGAAATGCCACAACCTGGATTCTGCTTTCACAAGTCAACCTAAGCATGCTTGCCCTGTTTAGCAGTGGCTGTCAGTGAGTAAGGAAATTTTATACAGGCTATCTTTTACTAACTTGTCTAAACTGTCCGGCTTGCATAGAGCAATCATCTGACACTGACTTCCTATATTCCCAGTCGATCATTCTGATCTGCAGATCTTAGCCAGGCCCTACAATCAAGACCTTGAAAGTATAGTGAGAGATATGTTGTTGTTAGTGTTGCAATGTCATCATTTTTTAAGCTTAAAAGGTCAAATTAGGTATTTATCATGTTGTATTTCTGCTGTATTTAATGTTATCTCTGTGGATCATTTGCAGAGTGCAAAAACTGTAGTTATTTTTATCTATGGCATAGACTGAATGCATTAAGCTTCATTTTAGGAAGATTTTATTGAAGGAGCAATTTAGTTTTTAAAATTGATTCCAATGTGAAAGCTGAACATCTTATCTCAAAATACACTTGCATATGAAGTGAGACTGCAAAAGGAAAAGATTTTAATTAAGTGCAACTTGTTACATCTCTATTGAATATTTTGACCCAATGGCGCACTTCTAATAGGTTTTCAAAAATTGTATCAGACTTTCCCCAGAGTAAATCACTAGAAACACTGTAGTTTACTTCCAAAACAGTGTGTTTATTAATTGCTGATGAGTCTAAGCATTTATCTAAAGTGAAACATTAGGTCTTTATCCTCCTCTTCTTTTATAGTGCCTATTACAGTGTGTTGAGCTGGTTGTGAAAATTTCATTTTACTTGTTTTGGTCCACCCTATACTTTCATGTTATTAGTTCTGCAAAACTTTTTTTTTTTTTAATTAGTTTTTCTGTCCCTTATAGTCATGTTAGAAAGTAAGCATGCCTCAAGGAAATTATGTTAACAAATTTGAGCAGGAAACAGTACATCTTCATGCAAATAGTGCCAACACATAATGGTAATGTAAGTATAATAAAATAAAAGGAAGATCTACCTTTTCAATCATTAATTCAACAAAAATATCAGTAGTTGTATATAGTAATGGTCTACTGGGGAGTAAGTAACTACACCCTTCGCCTCAACAGCGGGTATTGCCACCTTTACCAAAAATGACTTCTTGTAGCCATTTTGCATATCTGCCCACCAGTCTCCTTCAGTTGTAAGAAGTACCCAGTATTGAAAATCTGTGCGTAGATCATAAACGTGCTGTCGTGCAACATAACTCGAAAATATCTAACAGTTTGAAGTAATCTGCATAGAAAATTGGGGAAAAGTTTCCAAAACAAGAATTCATAGCTGGGTAGTAAATGTTTGCAAACCATGATTTTTGACATAACTGACTGGCTTATTGCAGTGCACAGACTTTTGCAAATGCCTCATTTATAACTCTTTTTAGTTCTTCATATAACTAAATATAACTTCATACTGACATTGTTTTAGTTTAGTTGCTGTAGAATTTGTGTTTTACTATTTTTGGTTTAAATATCAACAACATATGTCATTTGGACTTTGGGGGTCTCCAAACCATTGCATTTTTTTACATTTTTATTACTTCCCATCAAAACAAAAAAAAATGTTTTTTTCTGTTTTCTAGCAGTGCAATATCCAGAAATGTAATGCTTACTCTACAGTCTTACCCTCTACAGTTTGCTATAGAAGAAATCATTAAACTCATTGCTACCAATAGTACTGTATGTGGAATTGTGTCAGGAACTTTTCTTTTTTATTAGTCAGGTCAGCTTTTTATTAAAATAAAACCAGAATTATAAAAAGGGATATATTTTAGTTATTAGTTTGGAGTAGCATTTCTAGTGCATGATTTAGAGAGCTTTCATATACTTTACTGTGCAACTGCTGAAACTGCCAATTTGGTGCTCTCTTTTACACACAGATTTTTTGTTATTCTGAACTGCAATTGCTATCATTAAACTAATATCTAAACTATTGTGTGTCACCTCTCACATTTATTACTTTTGTTTTAAGATAAGCTAATTTGTCTAAAGCCTGAGTCATACAATAGTATTTGTAAACTATACTGTGCAAGTGTCTCAAACCTGCTTTGTTACCAAGATATCAGTTTCATTTAGCCTGATGTAGGGCTTCTTAACTCAATATTAAGTTACAATATCTTCTTAAAACACTGCAATAGAGGAAATATAGTTCCTATACACGCAACACTCTTTTCAGTTCTGTGGATATGAGTATAGTTCTGCCTTATTGGCTCATAGGGTATGTTAAACACATGTTTAAGTATGCTGTCATGGTGCCGAAATCCACTTTCATTGCAGTTTTTTTGCGTTGTATGCTATCACACCATGTAATTGTGCTGTAGCCATGTAATGTAAGTAGCAGCAAAGTTTTGTTAAAGACAATCAGTGCTTTGAGACAGTCATGCCTGCTGGCAAGATGTGATAGAAAATTATTTCCCTGCACTTAATCTTTCTTGTAGCTATTTCAGGATGAACGATAATTATGGTTATTGGTTCATTGTGATATTTTCAATTGTGCTGTATTACATCTCCTGGCTTGAAGCATCTTGTTGGTTTTTGCCTATTAGAGGATCATAATATGGCAAAAATGACACAAAACATTTAATTCTTTCTTCTAGGTGTAAATATTATAGACTGGTTATGGTAGACTTTTTAGGGTATGTTTTCGTAGCACCAATTGGTTCCTCACGGTATGAGTAAGGAGACGTTTAAATGCAGCAGGTATCTAAACATCCGGCTTTGTAATCAGTTGGAATTAACTTAGCAGTTGCCACTTCAGAGTAGGACTTTGCCATATATGTGATCTCAGTTCAGTGCGAAAAATGTAAAAACAAAAGGGAAAAAAATAGTACTGCTTCTTGGGCAGAATGTAGTGGAGCCATGCAGCAGCAACATTTTTTCATAGTAGAATGAATAAGGCATACAAACGCAGTCTTGAAACCATGAAACCAAAGCCCATTGAATGGAGAAGTAGACATGCAACAAAGGACTTATAGGTAATATCCTTACTATTTCCTACAAATCTATACTAATAAAAGGCAAAGCCCTCACTGACTGACTGACTGACTCACTCACTCACTCACTCACTCATCACTAATTCTCCAAGTTCCCGTGTAGGTAGAAGGCTGAAATTTGGCAGGCTCATTCCTTACAGCTTACTTACAAAAGTTGGGCAGGTTTCATTTCGAAATTCTACGCGTAATGGTCATAACTGGAGCTACTTTTCTGCATATACTGTAATGGAGTTGAGTGCGAAAGCCGTGGGGGTGGAGTTTTGTGTGACATCATCACGCCTCCCACGTAATCACGTGAACTGACTGTCAACGCAGTGTGTAGAAAACCAGGAAGACCTCCAAAAAGCGCTGAAGAAAACATGCATTATATAATAGTGCCGGGTCTTAGCTGACATTACATACAGCCGTGGACATTACACGAGATGGCACCAGCACAGCTGGGAACCTTCGATGCAAGAACACCAAGCGGCTCACGTGAACTGACGCAGTGCACAGACAAAAAGCAACAGTTCCAAAGAGCGCTGAACAAAAACTGAATTACACAATTGAGAAGGCAGCAAAAAAATATGAAGCGTCTGATACATACAAGCATATTCGTAAGTGCAGCTACTGCGGAAACAAAGCACACGGTGCAAAAAGTGAATGTCCCGCTAAAGGAAGACAGTGTAAAAAAAAAACCCGTGCATGCAGTGTGTGATGTCTCAAATAGAGGAAGACGAGCTGTTTATTGATGCAGTAAGAAACGAATCGATGAATGAAAGCTCTTATCTTTACAACGATTGACAAACACGGAATGTAAGTTGAACACAACACATCATACAAATACGACCCTGATTGAAACAAATAATGATAATCAAATCCTTGATGACAGCAACACTCAATAACACTCACAAAACAATTACTGTATATTGACAATCATGTTACGTTATTTTTAAAATGTTCCCTTTTCTTTTTCATAACTTCTTTAACACACTACTTTTCCGCTGCGAATATATATATATATACCCCGATCTACATACTCTCAAATAGACAAGCCACACGCCGTGGCGCAATTGTAGAGGCTTCGCCTCTAGCGCCGACATCCGAAGTTCGATTCCCGAGAGGGGATGTATGGACTATGTACGCGCGCTTCTCGATTCATTTTAACCTCGCATCTCCTTGGTTTGGGACGTATGAAAAAATATGCGGTTAACGCAAAATCATGTTACATTATTTTTAAAATCTTTCCTTTTCTTAGCACAAGCACAGCTGAGAAGCTTCGATGCATGTACTCCATAACAAAAAATAACGCATTTAATCACACTTTCAATTCCAAGCAAAGGGGAACTTTTGTCAATGCATGATTTCCTGGTACATTGATTACACTGATGCACACATCACAGCTACAAAAATGCTAGTCGGAATGAAGCGCGTTCCTACGACTGATCGGAGGAAAATTTCATTTCAAAAAACTACCCGAGCGAAGCCTTGATAAAACCATGGTTTTGTGCACACTGAAAAGCAAGCAAAATTAGATGCATTACAGAAAGCGGACTTTGTGGCTCTTACTGAGGATCATTGGACTTCCGTGACCGTTAGTAATTTTAATTACATCTAATTACAAAATGTTCAATGATCACACTGTTATAGCCTAATGTACAAAATAATTTTGGCTAAGGTTACTCAGAGTTTAAAGATTAATTGGTCATTCTGAATTCTGAAAATGTACTTAAACTACCACTTTATTTTTAAGTCTGCCCAATTTTAACCAGGGATGATATTTTTGTTTCTGTTTTGAATTCAAATGCAGTTTAAAAGCATTTTTTTTTTTCAGAAATTAAAAGAGCTTGAGTTTACAATATTCATGTCCATGTCTATTATTTGATTCTGTCACCCACTAAGACCCTTTTAAATTAAAAAGAAACATTTGCGTTTGGGGCAAATTTACATGTGCGATTACATACGATTAATCAAGATTAATTATTACACAGCCTCTAATTAATTGGATTAATTTTTTTAATCGAGTCCCACCCCTAATATATATATGTAGATATATATGTATATTTGTATATATATGTGTATATACAGTATATATGTAGATATGTATATGTGTATATATGTATATATATGTGTGTGTGTGTATATATATATATAGATAGATAGATACTTTATTAATCCCAAGGGGAAATTCACATAATCCAGCAGCAGTATACTGATACAAAGAAACAATATTAAATTAAATAGTAATAAAAATGAAAAAAAAAAATGTTAGCATTTACTCCCCCAGGTGGAATTGAAGAGTCACATAGTGTGGGGGAGGAACGATCTCCTCAGTCTGTCAGTGGAGCAGGACAGTGACAAAAGTCTGTCACTGAAGCTACTCCTCTGCCTGGAGATGACACTTTTCAGTGGATGCAGTGGATTATTCATGATTGACAGGAGTTTGCTTAATGCCCGTCGCTCTGCCACAGATGTTAAATTGTCCAACTTTACTCCTACAATAGAGCCTGCCTTCTTAACAAGTTTGTCCAGGCGTGAGGCGTCTTTCATCTTTATGCTGCCTCCCCAGCACACCACCGCGTAGAAGAGGGCACTCGCCACAACCGTCTGGTAGAACATCTGCAGCATCTTACTGCAGATGTTGAAGGATGCCAACCTTCTCAGAAAGTATAGTCTGCTCTGACCTTTCTTACATAGAGCATCAGTATTGGCAGTCCAGTCCAATTTGTCATCCAGCTGCACTCCCAGATATTTATAGGTCTGCACCCTCTGCACACAGTCACCTCTGATGATCACAGGGTCCATGAGTATGTGTATATATGTCTATATATTTATATGTACAGGTATATATATATATATGTATGTGTGTATATATATATCTTTACTAATAAAAGGCAAAGGACTGACTGACTGACTGACTCACTCACTCACTCACTCACTCACTCACTCACTCATCACTAATTCTCCAACTTCCCGTGTAGGTAGAAGGCTGACCCCATCTTCACGAAATTTGGTAGGTGGCTTCCCTGCGCTAACCAAAATCGATGTACGTACTTATTTCGGTGGTATGACGCCACTGTTGGCCGCCATATTGACTTTTCCAAACATCACTAATTCTCCAACTTCCCGTGTAGGTAGAAGGCTGAAATTTGGCAGGCTCATTCCTTACAGCTTACTTACAAAGGTTAAGCAGGTTTCATTTCGAAATTCTACGCGTAATGGTCATAACAGTCAACAATGTCCGCCATGTTGAACTTTCTTATTCATGGCCCCATCTTCACGAAATTTGGTAGACGGCTTCCCTGCGCTAACCGAAACCAATGTACATACTTATTTCGGTGGTATGACGCCACTGTCAGCCGCCATATTGATCTTTCCAACGTCACTAATTCTCCAACTTCCTGTGTAGGTAAAAGGCTGAAATTTGGCAGGCTCATTCCTTACAGCTTACTTACAAAAGTTAAGCAGGTTTCATTTCGAAATTCTATGCGTAACGGTGATAACGGTTGACAATGTTCGCCATGTTCAACTTTCTTATTTATGGCCCCATCTTCACGAGATTTGGTAGACGGCTTCCCTGCGCTAACCGAAACCAATGTAAATACTTATTTCGGTGGTATGACGCCACTGTCAGCCGCCATATTGAACTTTCCAACGTCACTAATTCTCCAACTTCCCGTGTAGGTAAAAGGCTGAAATTTGGCAGGCTCATTCCTTGCAGCTTACTTACAAAAGTTAAGCAGGTTTCATTTCGAAATTCTACGCGTAACGGTCATAACGGTCAACAACGTCCGCCATGTTGGACTTTCTTATTCATAGGTAGAAGGCTGAAATTTGGTACTTATTTCGGTGATATGATGCCACTGTCGGCCGCCATATTGAACTTTTCAACGATCTTTGTTACTTATCGGCCCATCTTCAAGAAATTTGGTACGCAGGTTCCCAACACTAACTAAATCCTACTTACGTACATATATACGTCCATAGCCTGCAGCTCGGTCACCGTGTGAGGCGGCGTTGGGTCCCCCATCCCAACGCCTCCCACGTTGTTGGCTGCCTGCCTATATAAGGCCGTTTGTCGCTCCAGTCTCTACATTCCCTTCCTTGCATCGCCACGGTATTCACGTCTCCCTGCTGATAACTACAGCCTTTTTATTTAATCCCCGGCTTCTCCGCTGTTTTATTGTTCATTTATTATGATTATAGTTATTGTATAGGTATTTTAGACTTACTTTACATTGTTCAGGTACCCATTTCCTTTATCATTCCAACCATACCCCCATTAACATGTCTATCAAGGTGATCACCATCGATCAAAGAACTGTCACTTACCAAGTGGTTTCCATGCCCGGAGATGGCACCTGCCTTTTCCATTCTCTTTGTTACATATTGCATGGCCATATCAGGCTCACTATTGATATCCGGAGGAACATTGTGTCTTATGTATTGAATGACTGGGACAGGTTCAAGGTGTGGACTGATGACAGTACAGGAGATAATTATACTACATAGTAGCTCTAGAAGAGTGAAATGCTTCAGTGTACCGAAATGGCCAAATATTTTACACCTTTGGACAACCGCCAATGTCTCTTAAACATCTTAGATTCACAGGTGACGATTTCAGTAATGGACACTTTGATGTTTAGAAATGTTTAAATTCTCAAAAGCTGGATGTGAAGTTATCAGTGAAACTGGTTGTATACTTACAACGCTTGACAGATGCCGAATGTCTCTTCAACACAAGTCCTACAAATACTGTCGTAATTGAAACAAACCATGAAACTCAAACCGATTATGACAGCAGCAATCCAAGCTGTGAGATTTGAAACAAGATTACTGTTCACATGGCCAACTGTATGTTGCATGCTCAAGAGTAAGCTCAGCGCACAGCTTGGTCGTATTACAACCGGAGGGCCGAACTCACAATGTGGTATACAAAGAGATCCTTAACAAATAATTATTGGTATATTTTCCCTCAGTTTATAAAGGTTTAATTTTCTTCTTAATAAAAATTTTAAGGCAGTACTTCGCCACTGCGAAGCGCGGGTATTTTGCTAGTATGTGTATATATATATATATATGTATATATATATATATATATAT
>JANRMT010062804.1:8137700-8151138 GCA_026402145.1 Polypterus bichir lapradei
CACGTTGATGCTGAATGAGCGAGATGAGACTTCCTGGTTAACACTGCATTCAGCACGCAGGAGCTCAACTGCGTGCTCCGATTGGTTAGCTTCTCAGTCAGGAGAACTTAACTGCGTGCTCTGATTGGTTAGCTTCTCAGCCATCTGCCAATAGTGTCCCTTGTATGAAATCAACTGGGCAAACCAACTGAGGAAGCATATACAGGAAGTAAAAAGACACGTTGTCCGCAGAACCCGCGAAGCAGCGAAAAATCCGCGTTATATATTTAGTTATGCTTTCATATAAAATCCGCGATAGAGTGAAGCCGCGAAAGTCGAAGCGCGATATAGCAAGGGATTACTGTATGTCATTTATAAACCCTTATTAGGTATATTTGAGCAGTCACTTGAGAAAGGAGAAGCACCTAAGAACTGGAAAGTTGTAAACGTGATTCCAATATTCAAGAAGAAGGAGAAAATGGATCCTGATTACAGATCAGTAAGCCTTACTTCTGTATCATGCAAAATAAAACATTTGTAATAGGAAGTAAGTTAGGAAAGTACATATATGAAAAAATATAGCAAATAATAGCAGTCGTGGGTTTATGAGAAGATGATCTTGCCAAACCAATCTTTTAGATTTTTTGTACAGGCTACTGAAGTAGTTGGCAAAAATAAAGTATATGATTTAATTTACTTAGACTTCTAAAAAAGCTTTTGATACAGTTCCACACAGAAGATTAATTCTGAAAGTAGAAGCTGCAAGCAACAGAGATAATGTTCAAAACTGGATCTCAACTTGGTTAATCAGCAGGAGACAGAGTGCTGAAGAGAGGAGAATGTTCCACTTGGAATGAGGTCATGAGTGGAGTCCCTTAGGTATCTGTCTTAGTCTCTTACTTTTTTGATTTATATTAACGACATAGATTTCTTTCTTGTTTGTAAACTTGTGAAATTCACAGATGGACTGGAGGAATGGCAGACACTAAGGAGGCAGCAAAAACAATTTATAAAGACTTGGACAAGCATCAGAACTTGGCAAACAGTTGGAAAAATCAATTTCATGTAGAAAAGCTCTACAAGTGGACAAAAGGAGCAGGTCTTCAAAATTCTGAAAGGCATTGATAAAGTAGATCCAGCAGATTTCTTTCAACTTAAGGATGAATCACATACTCGAGGAAACCAGTGGAAGTTAAAGGGAAGTACATATAGGACTGAAGCCAGGAAACATTTCTTTACACAAAGAGATATGGGAATCTGGAACAAAATTACAGAGACATGTATATTGAAGCAGAAACCTTCACAACTTTTAAGAAATATCTGGATAAAATGTTGGGACAGCTTAACTATTAGCTAAACAAACTTGCTTGGATTGAATGGTCTCTTCTCATTTGCCAAATTTCTTACGTTTCTTATGTTCTTACTTACATGTTTATTCATTCTTAAACAAAAAAACAGGTTTTTATTAATTGTGGTGTGTTAAATAAAATTGTATTATTATGTATATTTTATGAAAATTAGCATTATTCTTCTTTGTCAATATTTAATATTAGTCTACAGTGTTCATTGAGTACATAGCGTTTGTGCATCTATTATTGATATAGATGGATATACAGCCAATTGCCTTTATCCATGGGGTTACGTTCCTGAAAAACCCAGCAGATCCAGAAACTATGAATACTGAATCTTTGATCCTATAAGAAAAGTGAGGTTAGATTCTGGCGTGATTTGAGACAAGTTCAGACATCTTGTTGATGCTTCACCAGAGGCCGTGAACATCCTCAGCAAGGCAAATTTGAGGACTTCATTAAACCATCCAGTTAGTGGAAGCTTATGACCCTCATTTACTGGGAATTCCTCATTCATAGTGGCAAGTGCAAGCCCCGATTCCTATCACAAAAGGTGTTCAATGGCTTACACACAACTCCTGGAAGCAGGTAGAGACACATTGATTCATTCAGTGTAGTGTGCATGCAGCCCCAGACATTTAAGAGCATCTCAAACCAGTTACTGCTAAATGTCACGTTTTCACAGCTGCTTGATGGGCCTCAGGGAATTTTTTTTCTGTTTCACATGGCCGTGAAGAAGAGAGATTAGACCATAGGTATTACAAAATGGGTTACATTTTTATTATAGTGAGGATCTCCTGTAGGTATTGATTATATAGTCTCGTCTAGTATATTTTCCAGCAATATGAGATTTGATGTCATTGTGAGGGAAGAAAACATTAATGAGGATCAGTGTGTTATAGTTACTTATCTAATTTTACCTTATAAGCATAAAGGTATTCCATTTTTTTCATTGAAATGTTATCATGCAACATTTACATTTTTCCAAGACATTTCCAAGATAATATTCCCTTCAGTTTTTCCTAGGTTTACTTCAGGGTCTCCTTCCAAGGGAACATGCACAGAGTAATATCCTTATTAGTTCTTAAACATCCTACACTTGATACAACATATTAAAAAGCAGTGGAATGTCTAGTGAAGTGTTCAACTGGACTGTGTCTCATGCAGATACTGAGAGGATGCCAATTAACTTTGTAGAGACACTAATATCTACTAATATCTACTATTTTTCTCAGTCATTCACTGCTCATTGTGAATGTCCAGGCAGCATTTTGTATAGATAAAGCAGTGTAAATGAGAGCTGTTTTTGAAAGTACTAACCACATTGCACAATAATCTACTGAGCCATCTAACAGTTATTTTCGGATAAAGAAAAAAAGTAGCCAATTTGGACTGCTGGTACAAGTCGTCCAAATTCAAAATCAACAGCAGTTACTCTTCAAAATCTTTCCTTCATTTACTAAACAGAATACCTACAAGAAGATATTAAAAAAAGATTAATGAATGTTAAAATTATTAAATATTTTGCTTATAACTTTTAAACTAAACTTTGATTAAAATTATAAAGGCCAGCACTTTCTTATAAAACTTTCTTGAGATATGGTCATCCATCTCATCTATGATTAATTTTTGCCTTACATCTGATGCTTGCAGGCCGTGACCATCACAATAGTCAAATGCATTAATCATGTTTGATAAAATATGGATTGCAATTTCACATGCTTATTTTTTCATTGCATGTTAAAGAAATGCGTTTGTAGTTTGTTATTTCTCATATGTATCACTTGTTTATTTTTCTGCTTGCTAACAGAAAGTGGTGTATGTTAATCTTTATAATATCAAGTAGACTAGCAGGACCTTAGAGAATATTGTTAGTTTCCCTGAAAGCATGACCAGCAGTATGAGACAGTGAATAATATTAGCATAATATGTGATAAATACTCTAGCTGTAAGTGCTAAATGATATGATTTCATCAACTAATATGACTCTGTCTTGTGCTTTTAAACTAGAGATATCATTTTCATTTTGTACCTGAGCCTGTAGTTGAAAAAAGTCTCTCTCCCCAAAGGACGAGAATATTTCTGCTCTGACTGAACACATCCATAAATTTCCAGGGTAAATTTAGTTCCGACAGAAGTCTGTCGATACTCTTTGACCGAAAATGGAATTGTTCAGCTGAAAGAAGTGGGGCTTAGTATCAACAGTTGCATCACAGAGAACACGGTCAGGTCAGCTAGACAGTTTGCTGTACATAATAACTTATCAGTACTTAGTAAAAGGATTCTTGAATCACAGCCAAGAATTTAATCCAACTCTTGTGTTCCTGCCCCTTGTGCTTATGAAAACAGAATAATGTTTGAGGAAAGGGGAGGGGGATAATTTACTATTTCTCATTCTCCTGCAAATGCTGCATATTGAAATATCATAAATGCAGAGAAAAATGTTGCTGTTGTTGACAAATAACAGGCCCCATTTGTCTACATCCCATTCTACAAATAACATTCACAGTGTATAAGACTTACTAGTAAAATAATTTTGAAAGGCTTCCAGGCTTGTACAGACCCAAGTGCCAGATGACCAATTGCAGGTTATTTTCATTGTAATGGGTTACAGACAATTTATTCTTAACTGTCAAGCTGACTATTTTGGAATGGTTTCCTTAGGATTTAGAGTATGTATTAATAACACTTGCAGGACGAAAAAAATATATATATTTTTAAAAAAGGGAATTTCTAGAAAACAATATACTAAGTGTAAAACATGTGCATTTATTTGCAAATTCAGACTCCATAATTTTTTTTTTTAATCCCAAATGTGTCAAGAGTTAACTTGCTGTAATCATGGAACATTATAAGATATAAATATCAGTACTACAGATGCTAGTTATTTTGGAGTCATAATTATGAAGCCATATATCATTCCATCTGACAGGTTAATGGTGATTCTAAAGCTGTCTTAAGGTTTGATTAATAATGTTGCCACAGTTCTGATTGCAGTGGGCATTCCAACAGTAGTGGACAACTCCATCATCCTGCGAGTATAATTATTTTTATCTTGGTATGATTATATTTGCTGCATAACATCCTACTTTTATGGAAAGCAATTGCTGTAAGCAGTTGGCACACTGCAGCTATACTGGCATTCTGTATGCTTCAAAAATGTAAATTTTTAGTAAATACAATATGTACAATTTAATGCAGCTAAACAGTAATATAATGTGCAAAGTGACATTCATCCTTTAAAAGGACAAATTGAGTTGTGTTAAAAGGAGATGTGTTTTTATTAGAAATGTACAACTTTTGCCATTAGTACATGCAGTTTTCTTCTGTCCCTCTGTTAGTGTGATTTCTGAGTAAATTTATAGTGAGCCTAAGACTGAAATCAAACAACCAGAGTCTAATACCAGTAACAACAGATTCAGGTTAGGACCTTTGCTCTTATGAAGTGTTAGTCAATCACAAAGCACCCCCAAATATCATCGAATGCATTTTGTTTTCCTTTAATGAGTGACTCAGCCTTTCCCTGTGGTAACCCTCTAGAAGAGTACAAGCAATCCGAAAACAGAAGATATTCTAGCAGGTCTGCAGAATTGTTCCTAATTTTATATACTACTCAGCTTCTTAAATTGTAGATGACTGAGTAGAGTTTTAAAAAGATTTAAAATATAGAAGTATCATTAACAGAATTATTGCAAATCAATACAGTCTAATTCATTGCTAAAAAGTATAGCTGAAAGTATCTTTCTTACTAATATAACTAGGAATGAAACACTGAATAATCATTTGGTAACCACTGTTTGAGCAGTCAGTTAATGGTTTACTACAACAGTGCTGTGTCTTGGCTTACACTTGGCTGACAATGATGCTAATACTTAGTTTGCACTGCCCTGTCCGGGGGGGGTTATCCACAGCAATTTCTAATCGACTCATTTGGCATCCTCCATTTGACTAGAAGTTATTTAATGTGATGTTGGCTTTACCCAAGAAAAAAAAAAAAACACTGAAGTGAAATCTATAGAAACCTTAAAAAAGTCTGTGCACTTATGCCGTTGGGTAGGAATTTATGAATGTGTTTCCTCTCACAAATTAGATTAATTAACGGTTGTAAATTGGCAGCATATGAGTGTGAACGTTTAGATGGCAGAATCCTACCATACGCTGGAGCCCTGTATATGGGATTGTTCCTGCATTGGACCCCGTGCTGCTAAGATGGTTCTGGGCCCCAGTGACTCTGGATTCAATTAAACAGGTTTAAGAATATTCTGTTGGGGGCATTATTGAATTACAGGCATTTATGCAACTTAGTTAAGGAAAAGTTCACTTTGAAAAATCAGAGAATTCTTATAAAAGTTTAATGTTTAACAATATAGACCTCTTGAGGTCTCTCTTCAAGTAGTTTTTTTTTCTGCTATTTAATATATTTCCAGACACTTTAAGAGACAGTAAAATTTACAATACAAATTACAGAAGGGCTCCAGTGTATAAGTATACATTATTCCAATTTATGTAAAACCTAATTTCAAAAATGTAATAAAATCTACTGTAGTTAGAATGTTTTGTTTTAATTCCATATCATATGTCTTACCTAGTTGCAACTACCATTATTTTATTTTTAAAATGATTTTGGAGCATGAATTAATCAAATCATGCAAACACATAATTTGTAAATGTTTCTACCATTTTTATTTTACTTTTAGTTTTTGTAACACGCACTGATTTGGGCATGTTGCAGTCAGTGCCAGAAATGAGTGCGCTTTCACATTGTAAAGTTTATTATGACTTCCAAATATGTTACACAGTTTTATGCGGGTGAAGGCTACAAAAGTATAGGGCAGAGTGGTTGTTCTGAGGCTAAGGATCTGTGCTGGTATCCCGATGGTTGCCGGTTCGAATCCCCGTCACTTCCAAAAGAGCTCCTACTCTGCTGGGCCCTTTGAGCAAGATCCTTAACCTGTAATTGCTCCAGGGGCGCTGTACAATGTCTGACCCTGCGCTCTGACCCCAAGGGGTATGCGAAAACTTAACAAATTCCTAATACAAGGAATTGTATAAGGCGAAATAAAGAATGAACAAAAAAAAAAATAAGTTGTCCTCATGGTCCATGTCCATTTGGCACAATCAGCTTTTAGTACCTTTCTTACATTTGCTAAATGTTTCTTATATTGTTGTTTATTTATTTATTTTTTTGGTCTGGTTCATGTTACAGTTTTCTTGAAATGTAATCAAGGTAGAATGTTTTGCCAAGTTTTGTGCTTACTCTTGACCATGACAAGTTTAGTGTGTGCTGAATAGCTGATTTTTGTTTTGTTGCTGTAAACTCAATGAAGTCTCTTAGGCATTCCTTGTTTCAACCAGTTGATCCAGTTGATATGGGTTCCAAAGCTTTTTAACTAATTTTTCACAAAACCAGTGACAGTAACCACAATATTAAAGTTTTTGATTTTTTTTGGCCTGAGATCTGTCAGGTATAACTTCACCTAATGTTCTCAAAGCCACTTAACTCACTTACAAATTGCCATTAGATTTGTACGGTGTTATTATAATGTTTTTGAAAGCCCTACATCTGACTGGTATTTGAATTAAGACATGCTGTGAGTTGGTTGATGGAGACTGTAGTAGTTAGTTAGATTATCACCTTATTTTGAACTATTTGCACTTCATGTTGCAGCATTGGTGAAGATTTTCTGAAAAAACAAATAGATGCCTAAGATACTTTCTATGACTTCTTGAATTAGTGTCTCTGACTGTTCAGTAGCTGTGTTATAAGTGCACAACAGACCTTTAAAATATTGTATTTTGATCAGCTTTATGTTACACATTATGTACTCTATTTTGTGTGACCTTGGCTATTGTTATTCAGTTAGGAGGTCCTAGAGGGAAAGGTTTGCAAATGATTTTGGAAAAGGTTCTAACCCCACTAGGTAGGATTATTTACTTAAACACGTTATAATGAAATGACAAGCTCCAGTGCCTCCCCAGAAAAAAATAATTTTTACTTTTAAAATCAACATTTGTTCTGAAAGGCAGGAGGAGTTAACAGAGACTTCTGTGCATGATCTATCAGTTTTCTTCAAAAAGAAAACCGACTATGCTCCATTTTACTATAACCATTACAATAAAAAGATGTACAGTCACATTTTCATTTTCTTACTTTATTTCTCTCAATTACATCTGTCTAATTTTGACAAACTGTACACCTCATATTTGAAGCATCTGTTTACCCAGGTTAGTACTCTTTTCCTCATATCCTTAGTATTTACTCTTATGAATTCTCTAGTTACAGTTCAGGCCCTGAATGTGTATATATTGTAAAGAGTTGGGAAGCTATACTTATCATTTTTCACCAAAAAGTTGAATGCATCAATTGGACTGCCAGTTACAGCATATTACCAGCGACAAAAATGTGTTTACCTCTTTTGAAACCCTGTAAAACACCATCACAGTGGAAAGAATCTCATAAAGCAAAAGATGAAAAACACACTGACCTGACATCTGGCTCATCAAAAGTTGATTGGTTTTGTTTTGTTTCCAAACCCCCAAATGTTTTCCTTCTAATTCTTGGTCCTTGAAATTTCATGAAGTACATGAGATATTGTGTGTCACTTTGATGTATTTTGGTGTGCCTTTTAAGTTCCTTCTGATAGTGTGCATTGTACAAGACATAATAGTCAAACAAAATACTTCATTGATTGGTGGAACTGACATACAGAAGCAATCTTTCTTTTTATCAGCTTGTGTTTCTTAGAAAGTGACTTGCTGTTTCATTTTTTTTTTAATTCCTCTCTAAAAATTAGTAACACAAAATAAAATATTGAAAATATAATAAGAATTTTTGGTGAACAGATTGCAAATACTTTATGTAGTAAAAAATGTTTCTATAATTAAATACTTTCATTTAATACTTTTATAATGGGCAGCACAGTGGTTAGTGCAGTTACTTAAATAATCTAGCGTCCTGAGTTTGAATTATGTATCTGGTCACTGTCTTTATGAAGTTTGAAGGTTTCCCACATATCTGCATTGATTTTTCTTCAGTTTTCCTTCTGCATCTCCAAAGACATGCATATTTGTGCAATTAGCCATTCCAATTTGAAACAGGATGCGCATTGGTATTTGCATGAAATGGCCTAGCGATGGACTAAGGCTTTGTACATAGTTGTTTCCTGCCCTTTCCAGCTGAGAACCCCTTCAGCCTGTGAAGGTGTTGCTTGGCCCCGTCCTATGGGTCCTTCCGGGGAGCTTCTTGAACCCACTACCACCAATAACATACCTGAGGGATAAGCCAGGGAATGAGGACACGACACACAAACATAGCAAAGAGTAGGTAAAAATTGTCTTGATGCTTTTGTTAAAACAGTCGATTAGTGTTCACTTGTGCAGTGCTGAAAACTCTTCAATGAGCTCCAATAAATAATCCAATAAAAACAAAGAGGTTAGAAACAGAGATAGTCCATGAAAACAATGAACCCCAGTACTTCCTTCTCAAATATGGCACCCACTGACAGGTGCAGTCAATCTTAAAACCTGGCCCGGCCTTCGGGCAATCATGGGGCGCCACGCTGAGCTGCATACTTTTCATGGTGGCAGTCCCCTGGTGTCCACGAGAACACTGCATTTCAGGCTGCTCCTACTCCCAGGTAAGCTCTCAGTAGGAGCACCCCTTCCACAGCCTCCAGCTCCTACAGTCCAGAGGTTCACACTCAACCACTTGCCTCACTCAGTTCAACACGGACAATCTCTATCTCCATCTCTGCCTTTTTTTTCTCCTCTTCTTTTAACCTTATTCTTGTCTCTCTTCCGCCCTCCTTCATGCAGGCTCCTCATATACACCTCTCTTAATGGGGCACAGGTGTGAGATGGTGCTCCATCCATGGCAATAATGAGCCACCTGACTGACACTCACATATGCCTTCGCAATCAGCCCAGAACCCCCTGCCATCCTCAGAACGAAGCACGTTTGTGCTTCCACTTGCGCCCAATTGAAGCCTCCAGATTCAGTGCACGAGTATTTATTTGAAAATTGGACAACTTTTTGAGCCGTCGACCCGCTATACCACACAGCCCATAATTAGACTAACTGGGTTTAATTGTGTTTAATTTTATTTTTACAATAAAACAAAATATCTTTCAGTTTAATAATTTTTTGATATATAGATACTGGCAAAATGTACACATGCATCTCCCTTACACTATAGTGCAATGTATGATCCTGCAAGTAGTATTCAGATTTAATCATATACACTTGTTTTATAAATGTGACTTTCACTTTTCTCTTCTATGGGATTTACGCTCACTTTTTATAGCAAATGCATTGTACATGAGGCAATTTGAACAAAACATATTCTAGCAGAAAGAAATGTTATTCTGTATCTTTAAAACATCACTGAAATATTATACAGTACATCCATTATATATCTCTATATTTCTAAACCTTATTTGTCAGCTACAGTATTGTGGAAAGCTGTAACCTTTACGGGTATCATCAAGTATAGGCAGGTATCAGCCCTAGGTAACAATCACAAGGCACCCACTTAAAACACATGCATTTCATTCTAGGTCAGTTAGGAGAAAACCAACATGGACATGATAAGAATGTACCGGTCCACACAAAAAAGGAATGGGCTATAAATCATGCTCTGGTCTTTGGAGCTGTAAGATGTGTAGACAGTTTTATACATAATTGAATAGTATAAAAAATGTGTTTATACACAGTGCTGGTAACATGAAAGCATGTAGTATGGGCTCCAATCTCCCAGGGTACAGTTGCTGCAGTCTCTCTTTTTTTGGCTTGAAATGCTATTTGTTTTCTGTCCACAAGATGGAGTAAAGAGCTGTGAGACACATTAAACAATCACGTTTGTAGCCACGTTATCTTGGGGATATTCCGTAAAGCAGGCGAAACTGGGTTAGCTGAGCTTGTTTCGTTTCTAAAAAGAGCATCTGGGCAAGTTGCAATTGGTAACCGAGGCACCTAAGCATCATCTCTTGGGCTGGTTTATACCAGGCTACAGATAAAGTTTTGCTCACTGTTGTAGATTCAGAGTTCATCGATGCAAAAGAAAATCTCAGAGAAAATTCTGAGGCTTTTTTTTTTTCTTTTCATATCTGTTGTTCTTGAGTCTTCCATATTCATTAAAAATGGTAAAGCGTTATAACTTAAACTATATATTTAAAATTAAGGTATTTTAATTTATGTGTCACTATTTACCACATTTTTTATTTTAGCATATCTAGTGCTGTTGCAGTACCGTTTAAATTAATCTGATATGTTTGTTTCAAAATAGTAAGGCATTAAAAGGTATATTGTATTACAAAAATGACAAGAATTAATACTACATCAGATTTAAATTGTTATCCATTGATCTTTTTTGTCAGTTAGAGACAAAAGAAAAGGTATAATAAGAAGATTAAAAAGGTGTGTTACTTAAAGATAAAATCGTCATTTATAAAAATTACCAGTACTAAATGATTAAATCTCTAACCAAAGTTGGCCAACTTTGTTTGTTTGAAATTTTACATTTTGTTTCGGTAGATGTGAACATGCCAGTTGCACTCAAGTGCAGACTGAAATAATCATACCAAGACCCTTTGGAAATATTGCTCTCAGTGTAATACAAAGCACTTCCCCCATTACGGGACTGATTAAACTAATGAAATACTGTGCATTATATGTGACATTTTGTGTACTGTGGTATTCATGATGTGTGTCTGCTGTCGGTAATTGGAGAATTTCATTCATAGCATAATGAGTAGAGGATTAACATGGAGCATTAAAAAATAAAAGTGGAAAAAAAATAAATGCATACACAGGTACAAACATACAGTAACACAGTTCACCTGAAATGACTCACTCAATTACTTGCTCACTTAGACTAGCACCTGATTCAGTCTCAGTGCCTCTTGTACATGTGATTGAACAGCAGTTGACCATGGTCGTTTTTTTTTTTAAAAAATGATTGGTGTGAATTTACTTTTGATTGGGTTGATCAGAACACATACAGAGGTGGCAAGAAACAAGCAGCAGTTCCCTGTGAGAGCACTGATCAAATGCCCTAATTTTACACCACCATACACACAGGTTTGGTATCCTCTCAATGTGCATACTAACTGCATGTTAGTCAGTGTTAATCAGGCATTTCATTATAAACATTAATAGTAAATATGTGTAAGAGTAAAGATGGTAGACATGATTTGAGATTAACTAATTTGAGGTTGTCCACTGGAGAGTAAATTTGCAACATCATACAGATAATGAAAATTATGTGATAGGTCTACTGCCCTAATACTGAAGCAAATCAGTGTATGTCAGTAGAGCTTGTCTTCTGTTGTGCACTCGGCTATTTGCAACATGTCCTTAAGCGCATAATCTTAGTGAGTCCATGACATGCCCACGTGATGTTTATTGATATACAGGTAGTCCCCAGGTTACGGACATCTGACCTATGACTTACAAACCGGGCCGCAGCTGCTATGCATGCGCCTCAGTAACTGCCGCTCCGTCATTTTGGGGCTGGGGACGCTGCAAGCGGTGGCTGGAGGGGGACGATTTTGCTGCTCGTGCAGTGTAGTGTCCCTTGGGCGGCTCCCGGCAGCAAGTGGTGACCCGCGTGGTCCATAGTCACCAGGGCCACAGCTATTGCTCGTGTGCAGGACGGAGGCTTGATGGGGCAGTTCGCTGCCTGCCCACCACGCCACCGCAGCTTCTTCTCCTGACTGGACGCAGGATGGATGGAGCGGAGGGGGACGTTTCACTGCCCGCCCACCACACACGACTGCCCCGTTCGTTCTCGGTGAGCAGCTGCTGCAGGCAGCATACTGTGGTGGAGGTGACTATGGTGGGCGGGTGGTGAACCGCCCCCATTCATTCTCAATAGCAAGCCTGCTTGTACTGTTATGCACATAGTAGGAAATTGTCTCTTGTCAGTACATCAGACGTATTGATGACAGGTGCCTTCCTGTTGTGATAGCGTTACAGTGCTGTGCAAAAGAGCTCATCTTAACCTTTTGTCTTCACCCATCAAGAATGTCTCTGAAACACAAATCTAATGCAAGTGCTGGTGATACAGTAAAGAAGAGAAAAACCATCACCATTGAAAATAAAGTAGAAATAATAAAAAGGTCATAGAGAGGTGAAACTCCATCTTTCATTGGCAGAGCACTTGGTTATAGTTGGTCAGCAATAGCATTTATTAATAAAATAATGTACCTGTTCCGACTTAAATACAAATTCAACTTAAGTACAAACCTACAGTCCCTATCTCGTACTTAACCTGGGGACTGCCTGTATTTAGTTCACTTAAAGGTTTACAGTGTGAAACACAACTGAACTAACTACAAATTGTAACAAAATAACGAAATATCCCTTTATTCGGAAACAAAACAAATGAACTGTGACTGTGACAACTCCTTTTAGTTTATCAGACTTCTGATTTGCTTGTCAAAATCTAAAAAATGACTTGCTTATAGATCACTTGCAACTTGACTCAGACTCAATATAAATAACTTACAAAGTCTCACATTATGGCATCATCACTCAGTACCTTGTAGTAAGTCACATTAATGAATGTCTCTGTGAACCAAGAGCATATCTTACAAGATAAATAAAAACATATTGGTCATATTGTAGTTGATTATTTATATTGATCTCTATTTATATGACTGCATTTTTTTAAAGTAGCAAATTACCTTCTTCACAACCTTCTATAACTCAGTGATGACCAGTATGATTTTCTAAATCAACAAGCTAATTAAAAAGGCAAACTTAGTTATAGGATGCACTCTGGATCCCCGGAGATAGTAGCAAAGGAGAGAATTAAAACAAAACCGAATGCCATTATGAACAATGCTGCACTTATTCTCTCTGACACATTAACACTGAATACTTTCATACAATGAATTATTCAGCAGAAGTGTCAAGAAATTCTAGTAGGGCTCCTTTATGCCAACAGCAATATGTCTGTATAATGTCTCACTTTGACTGTAACAGCCAAGTCAGAACTTTGCTTTCTTTTTTATTGTCTTATTTTATAGTCATTCCGGTGTGTGCTCAGGTCAAAGTCTGTGTACAGTGGTGTGAAAAACTATTTGCCCCCTTCCTGATTTCTTATTCT
>JANRMT010062804.1:8151538-8184768 GCA_026402145.1 Polypterus bichir lapradei
GAATAAGAAATCAGGAAGGGGGCAAATAGTTTTTCACACCACTGTATATAGTTATTTCTTTATTTATTTACTTACTTTTCTACCTATTTGTGTATTGGGGACAAATAAAGTTCTATCTATCTATCTGTCTATCTTGGTTAATTATTGCGAAATCGCCATTGGGGTTGACTTTTTTATGTTTTGTATACTGTAGCCGGGATGACTGTTACCAACTTGTTTTTATGTATTGTGTATACCTCATTATGGTATATCTACTTCTGACACTGCCACGAGCAGCTGCCTGCATCAGCAGCTCTGGGTTTGTCTCCATTATTGTTTGCTATTATTTACTACTTTTTTTATGGATAACGTGGATAACCAAAACTGTGAGGAAGGACTCTCACTCATATAGACATGACAGCAAATGCTGGACCTGTGCCCTTTCTCTACTAGAGCATCGGATCTAATTGCTGGACTGCCAGCAGAGATACAGTGTAAATGTGGCGGGAGGAGCAGATGTCCAACTTCTCAACAAGAGTAGAAGATACAGACCTTAATCTATCTTTGATTGGAAAATGTTAAGATTGCTGGTCAGTAAAACTGATGAGCTCTCAACTCTGATCAGGTACCAAAGGGAATACAAACTCAGCCGTCTTGTGCTTCACTGATATGGGGCTTAGAGCTGAAATTCTAGACTCCATAGTTGCACTGGATTAATTTAAAATCATGTGGGCGGAAAGAAGCAGGAGGGAAAGCGGCAAGAAGAAAGGAGATGGACCATTTTTGTGAATGAAAAATGATGCCACCCCAGACACATTACAATTAAAGCACAGGTATGTAAACTGAATCTTGAGCTGCTTGAGGTGGGTTTTATGCCAAGAGAGTTTTCACATGTGATTGTGCCTGCAGTTTACATCACCCCCTCAACAAATGTGGTAATTACAACAGACACAGTATAGTCTGTAATAAGCAGACTCCTACTGACCATCCCAGTGCATCATGTTTCACTTTCTTCCACCCACACCATTTTTTACCAGTTTGTAGACTGCACAAAAAGAGAAAAACAGGACCCTGGACATGTTATAACCAATCCTAAAGAAACATATAACTCTGCTGCTTTTCCACCTTTAGGCTGATCAGACCATAATTTGGTACAACTCATACCTGCATATAAACCCTTTGTCCAGAGGTTTCCAGCCACCACCAGAACTGTGCAGGTATGGACAATGGAGGCTGAGGTGGCTCTGAAGGGTGTCTTTGAAAACAGTGACTGGGATATGAGCTGTGAGTCACTGGGCCAGGAGGACAATGATGAATTGAGCCCTGTATCACAGACTACATCAAGTTTTGTGTGATTAATGTAATTCCCAAAAAGACAGTGCATGGTTTCCCCAAAAACAAGCCATGGATCACAGAAGAGCTGAAAGCCCTACTGAATATGAAGAAGAGAGCCTTCAGATCTGGATTTAATGATGAAATCAAGTGGGTGCAGTCAGAACTCAAAAAAGCAGTTCCATGAGAGGAAAGCTCACTAAAGAGACAAACTTAAGCACAAGGTACAATAAAACAACACAAATGAAGTATGGATCGGAATGAGGACTATGACTGGCTACAAGCAGGCTGTTAAACATGCATAAGAATGGAACAAGAACAGAGCTAATGAACTAGAAACAGTTCGTCAACAGGTTTGACTCATTCTTGTCAGTCTAGCCCTCCCCTAGCACTACTAGCCTCTTTGTGAAAGCTGAGGTGGTTCTGGAATACCTGTGGTCTACAGCCCCCCTTCACACCCTGGATTGTATGTCTCTGCTGATCAAGTGAGGAGAAACTGGTAAAGTTCTCTGTAAACATGGCTTCAGGGATGGATCAAATCAGCCCCATGGTACTGAAAATATGTGCCAGCCAACTCTGCAGAATCCTTCATCACTTGTTCCCCCTTTCCCTGAATTTACAGGAGGTTCTCAAGCTGTGGAAAACCTCTTGTGTGGTTTTCCAGATGGCACTGCTTGCCATCTACATAAAGTTTCATGTGATTTGTCCATTATAGTCTTCATTAATAATGAAGATGAGTCAGAGTACAGGAAAGTTGTGGAGGACCTTGTCTTGTGGTGCAGGGACAACAACCTGTAACTCAACATCAGCAAAACAAAAGAACTGGTGGTGGACATCTGACATTCCAAGAAGCCTCTGAAACCAGTCACCATTCAGGGGGAGGACGTGGAAGTAGTGCACAGCTTACAAGTACCTGGGACACTGCAGTCTCCCGTGGATGCAACCTGAGAACAAACAACACACAATATCTAAACAAACTTATTAAGAAAGCCTGCTCTATCACAAGGCAAACCCTGGACACACTGGAAAGTGTTATGGAAAAGAGGATGATGACAAAATTGAATAGCACCATGAAAAATCTTTTCTAGCCCCTGCAGGAGGTGCTTTATTGAAGCACTTTTAGCCACAGGCTCATTCATCTGCTAAGAAGCACCTCCGGGGTTTTTTACTGCTCACTACTATTAGGCAATTCAAAGCCTCCACCCGATGTACTCATTTTTATTTTATTTTATTTTATTTATGTATTTATTTATTGATTATTTGAGTGATTGGATGTATTATCCGTTCTGTGTGTCTGTATTCATGTTTTTTTTATGTTTCTACTGCTGTATGCATTTAAATTTTCCCTTTGGATTAATAATGTTTATCTAATCTAATCAGACATAATGCTGCATTCACACGCTGTCGGACACTTTGGAGCTTGGAATTAGGACCTTTACGTTTCCTTTCCACTTGGTTCAGTATAAGCTGGAGATTAGAGAGAAAAAATCCTTTGGGGAATAACTTTTTGTTGAAAGAAAAATCAAAAACTAAGTCCAGAAAAATAAAATTTTTAAATGTACAGTGTTTTTCCCAGCACAAGTAAACCAGCATGAGTGGAATATTAACATCAACTTATTTGGTGTGTTCCATTCCAAATAAAATATGCTAATCTAAGACCTTCTGAGAATAAACTGACTTAGAATTGAGCAGCAAACACAAAGGTGTACTGTGAAAATACAGTCTACTAGAAATAAAAAAACTGTGACTGCTTTAATCCAGCATTACAGGTTCTTAAACATTTTAAATGTTAAGATGTATAATTGTGATGTACTCTGTTCTTAAAATTTGCGTTAATGATTTGGGCATACACTTCCAAGATGACATAATTTTGCTTAAGCGCATTCATTTTACTGGTCTCCTTGATCCCATCAGGTGGTAAACGGTTTGCAAAAACAATGAAAGAGCATAGAGGTGCTTGTGTATTTCAAGCCACCAACACAACACTACAAGCAACGCTAAAAGTTTCTGCACCTTATTAAGTATCATGCTATATGTAAAAGTATCAGTATACTTGATTTTACTTCTCCTCATAATCATATTTGAATGTATTATTTGAAACATGCAACAAAAATATTTAAATATATAAAATTTGATTGGACCCAGCAAAGGTAGTGTATAATCGAAAGACATTTTGTCAGTATTTAACAGAGTATAGATAGAATTTTGCAGTACTGCATGAGGTGAAGTTTTGCTAAGCATACTCCATACAAAAAGTCATTATTGTTACATTCTTCACTATGTTTGCATTTTGAAGAAAATGTTGATAGTTCAGTGAAATATATTTTGATGTAGTCTGAGTACATCAGCTTATAAACAAAATTGTTTCTCATGCTAAGCTACGTTGTCACTTTTGAAGTCAGGAAGCAATTTCTAATAGTTTGTCACAGTTAAGTACAATTCTGTAGACTAAAATCTGTAAGGAAAGTTGCATCTAACATACCACATGCATCTCAATCAGGTATTTTTTTATATCAACAATGAAAATTGAGCAAATAAAAAAAATAGTAGGAATAATTTTCATGGTAATCTTTCTTCATAATATATTGTGTGTGCATTTATCCTTTTAATAAATGCAGTGGAAGAAAATTTTATTTAGTCAAAAATTTAATCTTATTTCAAAAAAGAACTTAGTCCAATTATTGGGGGCGGGGGGGCGGCGCGCTAAGTTTCTCAAAGTGCATATATCATTTTGATTGTTGTCCAATCCCTTTATTTGCATTTATATATATTTTTATTCTCCTGTCTTGCAAATTGAGCAAGCTTTTTCTCTAAGTATTTCAGATCCCATGGAGGTTCACAATGTTTCCCAACAACATCTTTTTAATTCAGCCAGAGGCTCAGCAGGATCTCAATGACTTTGCACTGCACTCCCTACTGAGGTTAAGTTACTGATATCAATAGAACAAGAGAGCCCCAGACTGCTGCTTAATTGTCAGGCCTCCACTCCTCTATTATTCATCTGCTATAGGATATTAATTTCTTACTAGATGGTCCCTGGTTTTTAATTATACCTCAGCAAGAGATGTTTGGGAAAAAACGAAGAAAGCAAATGGTGGTAAATGTGAAGGAGACTTCCCACAAGCTCACACAGAGAATAAGACTTACCTTCACATTTAGTTGGCTGTTGAACCAAACAGGTTTTTCATACACGTATTTCCATTTTAAAGAACATGTAAATTAATAAATAATTTTTGTGCCTAAACATATCTTATATATTTTATTTAAAGATAGTCTTTATACATAGTATTGTTTCCAAAAAATGAAATAGTATAAAATAATATACAAAATAAATAATGTGGCAAAAGAGAACATTTTTTTGGCACTGCTACTTCATATCTTCTAGATTAGAGTCCTGCTTTCTGATGTTGTAGCATGAAGTTTCTTTCTGTGCATTTTTGGGTTTCCACTGGATACTCTAGTTTTCCTCCTTCATCGCCCAACACATTCAAGTTAGGTTGATTGGAATATTTAAATTCGCTCTAGTATACATGCCTTTTGGTTGTGTGTAAGTGTGTCTTGTGATGAAATGGCATCCTGTCCAAGATCATTTACTGCCTGTCGGGTGTTTCCAGGGTTGGCTGCAGCACCCATAACTGGCATTGATTAAGCAGGTTTGACAGTTATAGGCATGACTGATGACAAAAAAGTCAAGAGGATTAAGGTTGCATCATTATGTTTATAAAGTACAAGGCACATAGGTTCATACTTTAGCTATAGGGGAGTCAAACTACTTTGTATTCATGTTCTTATATGTGTGAAAAACCTTGCTTACAGATAATTTAAATAATGCAGACTGGTTAAAAATAATGGATTTCTACAAATTTTGGCATGGCTTTTCTTTTTTTCTTTTTCAGTTCAGTGCCTTTTTAGTATCATTCCTATTAGACATACTTACGAGGTGTGGCAGAAAAGTAATGAGACTGGCGACACTGCAAGTGATCTGGCAACGCTGCGCTGTTGTCCTTGATAGAGCACGTGTATCAGTACCCTCCCATAGCTCAGTGCGAGTTTCAACTCCTTCCGTTAATTACGTGATTTTTGTGACTGCTATTAGCGAAGTTGTGTTTTTGGTTGTGCGTCACGCAAAATGGAACAGCGGAATTTGGAGCAACGTTGTGCCATTAATTTTTGTGTTAAGCTTGAGCTATGGGGAACATTCTTTATCCCGAGCTCAAGTTTTTCAGGGAGGCCTTCAACTTCGAAAACCAATGAAAACATCAATCGTGTGAACACTCTTGTGAGATCAGACCGTCGTTTAACATTAAGAATGTTGAGTGAACAATTAAATTAAATTTTAATTAAATTAAAAACCTCACAATTGAGCAGAAGGACAATCGAAAAAACGCATTCCTGTGGTTCCCCAGCCCCCTTATTCACCTGACCTCAGTCCGTGTGACTTTTTCCTTTTTCCTAAACTGAAAAATGTCCTCAAAGGACGCCATTTCGGGACTTTAGAAAACATCCAAAAGAGTGTAACAGACATGCTGAAGACCATACCGGTTGAAGACTTCCAGCGCTGCTACCAACAGTGGGAACAACGTCTCCATCGGTGTGTAGCTGCCCAAGGGAACTACTTTGAAGGAGATAACATTGATGTTTGAAAAAAATAAAAACTTTGGTAAATAAAAAATCAGTCTCATTACTTTTCTGCCACACCTCGTATAGCACCAAACACGTTTACAAAGTAAGTACATTTGCAGTCAATCTATATACATATTTACACAACCTTCAGAGTTTAGAGTAATCCTAATGGAGTTAATATAATATAAGGCCAGTTGACAACAAAAGAACAGAAAAGAAAGCTTCACTTGAAACAAATGCTAGAAAAAATGAACCACTTGGAAGTCCATTGCTCTTTAGCAGTTCAGTGGGCATACTGACATGTACTATAATGCAAAATGTTGTCTATGATTATAGTGGAGTAATGTCACTTTGAGTGTATTTGCTTCCATCTACCTTGAGTCCAGTTTAAAGTTTTAGTCAAATCTGCGGTAAATCCAAGCTCCTTCATAAGACACAGATATAAGAAGAAATTCTTAGTTGTCATCAGGGATTTATCTGTACACAAAAAAGTCGGCAGTAATACAGTGTGAACTACGTAGCAATAATATGCTTTACTAAAATAGTGTCTTTGTGGAATTTTTAAATACTAAGATCAAAGTGGTATTGACAATATTTGCAGGCAGATCATTACATGGCCTTTTATCGTTTTAATTTATTGCTGAGTTTTAACTATTATTAATAGCTAGATGGTAAAATTATTTCAGTTGCTTTTCTCCTTTCATAGTGTAATATTGATAGTGATTTTATGTTATTGGTGTTCATTTTGTATAAATAGTTATTTTTCTTTTGGTAATATTACTGTTTTGTATACTTTTGAAAATGTTATGCTTAAGAAAACTTAAAAACACTGAGTGTCCTTGCGAAAGATAGTGTGCACCCCTAAGGTGGCACAGGAGGAAATTCCAGACTAGACAAGTATAGATAGGTTACATGGTGCAAGATAACAGGTTACATGGTGCAAGATAAAGGGAGTACACTGTCCAAGGACATCAACCCCAGAACTGGAAGTGTCAAACTGTTTTCAGGTCCTTGCACTGCTGGACGGTGTCTCTGAAGATTTTGAGGTAGTTGTCAGGCATGAGGTGCCCCAACAGTCCATCTCAAAAACAGTCCCCAGAAAGAGAGAGGTATTGATAATTGGGGACGCAGTCACTAGGGGGATTGCTGAGTGTACAGGTGGGGGAACTCACTGGAAAGGTGGATAGGCATTTGGCCAGGGCAGGGGTGGATCCACTTTTTCTCCACGTTGTAACAAATGACATACATAAGAGTAGTCTGTCAGTTCTGCAATCCAAATTTAAAGAGATAGGTGCCAGGCTGAGGAGCAGAACTGACAAGGTAGTCTTGTCTGAAGTTTTAAAGAGATAGGTGCCAGGCTGAGGAGCAGAACCGACAACGTAGTCTTCTCTGAAGTTCTGCCTGTGTCACATGCCAGTCTAGGTAAGATTGAGTAAATTAGAAGGCTTAACGTGTGGCTTAAATCCTGGTGTAGGGTAGAAGGGTATACAGTAGGTGTATGGGGCATTGGGACTCCTTTTGGAACAGACGAAACCTGTTCAGCCGTGACAGGCTACATCTGAACCAGTGTGGCACCACTGTGTTTGAGAGGCGTATGAGTAGGTTAGTTTAGGATTGTTTAAATTAGGGTATTGAAGGGTGAGGGAGGGACTTTAAGACAGGTCAGTTTTAAAACTGTACGTGGGGGAACAAAGAGTAGTGTTAAAATAAAAATGCACAGTAATATAAATTGTAACCCAATGTTTAAATGTAAAAGTAAACAGATTAGCACATTAAAAATATTTTGTCTTAATGCTAGAAGTATCAAAAATATAAGAATTGAGGGATGCTCATTTTATAGGAAGCAGAGACAGAACAGAAAAGGATGTGGGGTTGCTGTTTATGTCAAATAGAATTTAAACACAAGTCTTATTCATTTGGACGATGAGTTCCAACTTAGTGAGGATATGTGGCTTTGCCTGGAAAGCATTAGGGAAAGAAGTTCAAATATCAAATACTTTCAGAAAAGGTATAATAAAACAAGTGTGCCTTTATTCAAGAAGATCCAGGATCGAACCCACAACCTCTTGATTTAGAAGCAGCTTTTCTTAACTCTACACCAACCATGCTGTTGATATTTGGGATTTAGTTTTTACATATTGACAGCAACATGTAATTTGAATAATCTATTTTTCTTAGGTTATGTACTTGAATAAAGACGCACTTGTTTTGTTATACCTTTTGTGAAAGTTTTTATTTTTGACTTCATTCTTCATACATTATACATTTCATGTCAACATTTTATTAATTTTTACTATAACATGAAAAAAATGTCTTGCCCTGTATTTCTTATCATCCTACATTTACCCAGATTTTAGTAGACACGGAACACACATGAAATATGTGTATTCCAAATAACGATACATTATTTACCCTATGCAACTCCAGGCACCTCACACCCAAATAAACAGACGAGCTGGGAGAATTTCAGCTACATCGGTGGGGGATGGGATAGCAGGCTGCTTGCTGCCTGTTCTGATTGACACATTTGCAGAACAAAGACACTGATGAAGAGGTGTCAAAGAATTTAAGGGGGCCCAGCATTATGACTTCTTTCGTATGCTTCAGGGATTCTAGTGTTAAGAAGATAGGACATCAAAGCATCCTATTTTCCTGAATTGTACCAGTATCAATCACAGTAACATCTGTTTAAATGGAGCACAAAATCCAGGAGATGCCCCAAGTTGTATTGATTACTTTATCACCTGTGAACAGATGGGCACCTAGGACTAAATTGGTTTACAGCTTGAGAAAGGAAAGCATGCTCAATCCTCAGACTGCATTGATTACTTTATAACCTGCAAACAGAAGGAGATGCCGTGGGACTAGAAATTGGTTCACCAGTTTACAGCATGGGACAGGAAGGTGCTTAAAACATCCAAAACGTTATTGTTTGGGAAACGGACATAATGGTTGAGCAAATTCATCCATCATATTGACAGTCAACCAATCAGGTGTATGTAACAATCGCGCGTTGCAAAACTCACATGGAATTTTAAAATAGATATGATGTACTATTTATAATAAGTGGCACACATGGACTGAATTATGTAAATATCTCGTTGTGAATTTAATAAGTGGCACACATGGACTAAATTATATAATTATCTCGTTGTGAACTGTAACGTGTGGACTACGACACTGAAGCAGCATATATGAGTGGCTTTTTATGTAACATTCATTGTAACCATGCAAAGTCATGTAACATATAAATGTGAGGAGCTTCTGAATATCGGTTGCAGTGTGCCACCTGATGTGACCCAGATACAACTACATCAATGGACCTTGCAACTTTGTTGATCATAGGTGCTCATGCCGCTAAACAGGTAGCCCGATGGTGGAGGACCAGAGGCAGAAGAGCTGGCATCTTGGTTCGATTCAGGAAATGAGGACTATGGCAATAACTGCCTGGAGTATGTCTATCTAACATGTGCTCATTGACAAACAAAGCTGACGAACTGCAACTGTTAATACATATTAAAATAGACTTATCTTTTTTACCTGATCTGTGTTTTACTGAAACATGACTGAATAACTCTTATTCCCAGCTCTGCACTTGAATTCACGCTGTACGAAGTGCACCACGTTACTGAACTTTGCATCAAAACAAAATTGTGTTTCTAAATTAATCAAGGTTGATGTAACGATGTGACAGTTCTTTTTAAATCATGCTCTGCCAAACTAGAATTGCTTATTATAAACTGTAAGCTGTTTTATTCACTACGCGAGTTTTCCTCAGTAATTCTAGGTGGTACAGTAATCCCTCGCTGTATCGCGCTTCGACTTTCGCGGCTTCACTCTATCGCGGATTTTATATGAAAGCATAACTAAATATATAACGCGGATTTTTCGCTGCTTCGCGGGTTCTGCGGACAATGTGTCTTTTTACTTCCTGTATATGCTTCCTCAGTTGGTTTGCCCAGTTGATTTCATACAAGGGACGCTATTGGCGGATGGCTGAGAAGCTAACCAATCAGAGCACGCAGTTAAGTTCTCCTGACTGAGAAGCTAACCAATCAGAGCACGCAGGAGCTATGCAGTGTTAACCAGGAAGTCTCATCTCGCTCATTCAGCATCAACGTGCTTCGCTGTGTAAAGAGTTGTGCTCTTTAGCGTTTATCTTTGTGCATAGTCAAGCCCTTCATTATGGCTCCAAAACAATCTGCTACTGCTTCAGGTGCCGTGCCCAAGCGCAAGAAGAAGATGTTAACGATTGCCGAAAAGGTAAACGTTTTGGATTTGTTGAAGGCTACGATTCTTTTTATTTAAAAAGTAGCAAAGGAATATAAGATCTACGGCTGCAGCGTCCTTTTAACCAGGGTGCAAAACGAGTTGTAAGTGGATGTAATAAGGCAGTAGTCTGGATGGAATCTGCTTTAGGGATTTGGATTGAAGACTGCCAGAAGAAGAACAACGGCAGTGCTACACAATCGCCTGAAGTGGCTCCTTTACAAGGGCTGTAACGCTCTCCTTTGTTGTGCAGTAAAATTAAACTCATTGTTATCGGACAAGTCATCGTGTCATTGTTGGTGAGTAACCATAAATAATTAATACATTTACTGTATACTATTTTTCTTGCAATGTACGTATTTATTGCTGGTGACCTGTCTATCGTAATGGCTGTAACATATGTGATATCGGAGACACTCAATATCTTTAAAATAATATTTAGGTTTTACTGTATACTAGCAAAATACCCGCGCTTCGCAGCGGCGAAGTACTGCCTTAAAATTTTTATTAAGAAGAAAATTTAACCTTTTTAAACTGAGGGAAAATATGCTAATAATTATTTGTTAAGGATCTCTTTGTATACCATGTTGTCAGTTCGGCCCTCCGGTTGTAACATGACCAAGCTGTGCGCTGAGCTTACTCTTGAGCATGTAACTTACAGTTGGCCATGTGAATTGTAATCTTGTCTCAAATCTCACAGCTTGGATTGCTGCTGTCATAATAGGTTTGAGTTTCAAGGTTTGTTTCAATTACGATAGTATTTGCAGGATTTGTTGTGTTGAAGTGACATTCGGCATCTGTCAAGCGTTGTAAGCACACAACCGGTTTCATCGATAAAATCACATCCAGCTTTTGAGAGTTTAAACACTCATAAACATCAAAGTGTCCACTACTGAAATCGTCACCTGTGAATCTAAGATGTTTAAGAGGCATTGGCGGTTGTCGAAAGGTGTAAAATATTTGGCCATTTCGGTACACTTGAAAGCGACAACCGAACAATTCAGCGGCAGCCATCAACTCACATGCAGAACCATAGGTGAAGGGCTTAAGCATTTCACTCTTATAGTGCTCCTGTGTAGTGTAATTATATCCTGTACCGTCATCAGTCCACACCTTGAACCTGTCCCAGTCATTCAATACATAAGACACAATGTTCTTCCAGATATCAAGAGTGAGCCTGATATGGCCGTGCAATATGTAACACAGAGAATGGAAAAGGTAGGTACCATCTCCGGGCATGGAAACCACTCGGTAAGTGACAGTTCTTTGATCGATGGTGATTACCTCGATAGACATGGTAATGGGGGTTGGAATGATGAAGGAAATGGGTACCTGAGTAATGTAAAGTAAGTGTAAAATACCTATACAATAACTATAATTGTAATAAACAAACAATAAAACAGCGGAGAAGCCGTGGATTAAACAAAAAGGCTGTAGTTATCAGCAGGGAGACGTGAATCCCGTGGCGAAGCAAGGAAGGGAATGTAGAGACTGGAGCGACGGACGGCCTTATATAGGTAGGCAGCCAACAACGTGGGAGGTGATGGGATGGGAGACCCAACGCCGCCTCACATGGTGACCAAGCTGCAGGCTATGGACGTATATATGTACGTAAATAGGATTCAGTTAGCGTTGGGAACCCGTGTACCAAATTTCTTGAAGATGGGCCCATAAGTAACAAAGACTGTTGAAAAGTTCAATATGGTGGCCGACAGTGGCATCATACCACTGAAATAAGTACGTACATTGGTTTCGGTTAGTGCAGGGAAGCCGCCTACCAAATTTCGAGAAGATGAGGCCATAAATAAGAAAGTTCAACATGGCGGACGTTGTTGATCGTTACGCGTAGAATTTCGAAATGAAACCTGCTTAACTTTTGTAAGTAAGCTGTAAGGAATGAGCCTGCCAAATTTCAGCCTTCTACCTACACGGGAAGTTGGAGAATTAGTGATGTTGGAAAATTCAATATGGCGGCTGACAGTGGCGTCATACCACCGAAATAAGTACGTACATTGGTTTTGGTTAGCTCAGGGAAGTCACCTACCAAATTTCGTGAAGATGGGGCCGTAAATAAGAAAGTTCAACATGGCAGACGTTGTTGACCGTTATGACCGTTATGCGTAGAATTTCGAAATGAAACCTGCTTAACTTTTGTAAGTAAGCTGTAAGGAATGGGCCTGCCAAATTTCAGCCTTCTACCTACACGGGAAGTTTGAGAATTAGTAACATTGGAAAGTTCAATATGGCGGCTGACAGTGGCGTCATACCACCGAAATAAGTATGCACATTGGTTTCGGTTAGCGCAGGGAAGCTGCCTACCAAATTTCGTGAAGATGGGGCCATGAATAAGAAAGTTCAATATGGCGGACGTTGTTGATCGTTATGACCGTTACGCGTAGAATTTCGAAATGAAACCTGCTTAACTTTTGTAAGTAAGCTGTAAGGAATGGGCCTACCAAATTTCAGCCTTCTACCTACACGGGAAGTTGGAGAATTAGTGACGTTTGGAAAAATCAATATGGCGGCCGACAGTGGCGTCATACCATCGAAATAAGTACGTACATCGGTTTTGGTTAGCGCAGGGAAGTCACCTACCAAATTTCGTGAAGATGGGGTCAGCCTTCTACCTACACGGGAAGTTTGAAAATTGGTGACGTTGGAAAGTTCAATATGGCGGCCGACAGTGGCGTCATACCATCGAAATAAGTACATACATCGGTTTCGGTTAGCGCAGGGAAGCCGCCTACCAAATTTCGTGAAGATGGGGCCATAAATAAGAAAGTTCAACATGGCGGACGTTGTCGACCGTTATCGACCGTTATGACCGTTACGTGTAGAATTTCAAAATGAAACCTGCTTAACTTTTGTAAGTAAGCTGTAAGGAATGAGCCTGCCAAATTTCAGCTTTCTACCTACATGGGAAGTTGGAGAATTAGTGATGAGTCAGTCAGTCAGTCAGTCAGTCAGTCAGTGAGTGAGTGAGGGCTTTGCCTTTTATTATTATAGATGAAGCCTAAAGTCCAAATATTAAATATACACTTTCACAAAAGGTAAACGTATAACAAAACAAGTGCGCTTTTATTCAAGAATATAACTGCAGAGAAAGAACTCACGTTAGGGTGCAACATTGACACGCCCTTAATACGACCACTTTGGTGGTGCAGCGGTAAAAATTGCTGACTCGTAATCAAGACGTTCACTGATAGATCCTAGATGCCTCCGTTTTGATTAGTGAGGTACTCATATTCTTACTATTATAGTATAAAAACATACATTTGTTTTGAGTCCTTAACAGCGGGTGTAAATTTATGGTACTTGTAAAAGTTATCTTTTTTAAAAAAAAAAATCAGTTTTATTCTCTCAGTCATGTTCACGCTCCCACCAATCTGACACAGTTAGTTACCAAATAAGGTTCTATATCGGAGAAAGAGAACAGAAGACCTCCCTGCAAGAAGCATCTACTCACACATAAGAACAACGCAGCTGCACCAGGCATAAAGGCAAAAGTTGGCACCGTTTGGATGCAGCGGCAGGTCGGGCATCATCCTGCCAGTCTGTCTGCCCCACGTGTGTCCTTCAAAGAAAAAAAGCAGGACTTACAGAGCAGACGTATTGTGCAAAGTCCTGTTTGTGATTATGTTTTATGATGGTCTTTACATAAAAAACATTTATATGTTACTTATATAAAAATCAGATCGGATGTTATTTACATTGATTTATTTACTTATCTTCCTACAGAGTAAAGTGTTAGTTCTAGTATTTCTAGTGTTAAAAATGTCTCTAAAGACAAGAAACAAACATCAAACAGTTTTGCTGATCACAGTCTAGCTAATCAGTTAAATCAGTTTTACAGTCGTTTTGAAAGATAATAGGACATAAATCTTCCTTATGGTCTCACTGTTACTACTTTACACTCCTTCTCAGTTTCCCTCTCTTGTTGTCACTAGCAAAATATGTCTGCAACTTATTCATAAAGTAAAATATTACAGAAGCTGCAGGTCCAGACCTTATATCCCATTCCACATTCAAGCACTTTGCAGACCAGTTGACTATAGTTTTTGCAGACATTTTCAACCGATCTCTGGATCTGTGCACTGTTCCTGCATGCTTCAAGACTTCCACTAGTTCAAGTTCAAAGTTTATTGTCATATGCACAGTAAGGAAACACATTTTCCTGTGCAATGAAATTCTTTCTTTGCTGTCCACACCAAATGACAAAACCAACGTATAAAGATAAACATAAATAATAAGTAGCAGATAGATAATAAGTAACAGAGGCAGCATAAAGTATTAAAACAGATTAGAAGTATAAAGTGTAATGTGCAGGTAGGTGTGTGATGGACAAGTCAAATACAGTTGTGTGAGGTAGATAGAATGAGGTGAACCATGGTTATAAACTCCAGTCAGTTATTTAGGAGTCTAATGGCCTTGGGAAAGAAAGAATTCTTTAGCCTGGAAGTCCTGCATTTCATGCTTCTATACCTCCTGCCTGAGGGTAGATGTGTGAACAGTTCGTGTTGGGGGTGGGTGCCTGAGGATCGAGGCAGTTCTCCTGCGGACTCTGCAGTTGTAGGTGCTCTGCAGAGAGGGCAGTGGGGTCCTGGTGATCTTCTCAGCAGTCTTTACCACTCTCTGCAGGTGTTTGCAGTCCATAGCAGTAGTGCTGCCGTACTACATGGTGATGCAGCTGGTCAAGATGCTCTCAACAATGCAGCTGTAAAAGTTGCAGAGGATCTTAGTCGACAACCAAACTTCCTCAGCCTCCTCAGAAAGTGCAGCCACTGTTGAGCCAACTGTGTGGTGTTAAGTGTCCAAGTGAGGTCCTTACTGATGTAGACGCCCAGCTATTTAATGCTGCTCGCCCTCTCCACTTCAAGAACAGTGGCCGGTGAGGTCTTCTCTCCTTCCTCATGTCTATTATCATCTCCTTTATCTTGTCTGTGTTGGGTGAGGTTGTTTTCCTCACACCATGACGCCAGACTGTCCAGCTCCCACCTGTAGGCCTACTCATCCCCACCAGGGATGCGTCCTATCACTGTGGTGTCGTCTACGAACTTTAGGATGATGTTATCTTTGTGGGAGGCAACACAGTCGTGGGTGAACAGGGTGTAGAGGATGGGGCTGAGGACGCATCCCTGTGGGGTGCCTGTGTTTGTGATAATGGTGGCTGAAATCCTATTACCAATCCTGACAGACTGGGGCCTTCCAGTCAGAAAGTCTAGTTGCCGGTCACAGAGGGAGGGGTGCAGGTCAAGTGCAGACAGTTTATGGTGAATAACCGTGTTAAAGGCGGAGCTGTAGTCAACAAAGAGCATCCTGATGTAGGAGTCTTTTTTCTCCAGGTATAAGAGGGAATAATGTAGTGTGGCCGCGATGGCATCTGAGGTGGACATGTTGGGCCGGTAGGCATACTGCAGGGGGTCCAGAGTGTCCGGTATGCTGCTCTGAATGTGGGCCAGCACCACTCTCTCAAAACACTCTCATTCCCGTACCAAAAATGACTACAAACCGGTAGCTTTAATCTCTGTGGTAATGAAGACCTTTGAACGCCTTATTCTGAATTACCTCAAGATGCTACAAAAAACCTCCTGGACCCGTTTCAGTTTGTGTACAGAGCCTACCGGTTTCTGGAGGATGCAGTGAATTTAGGTGTGAGCTTTACCAGTGCTTTGATAACCCAGGGTCATAGGTGAGGATCCCGTTTGTGGACTTTAGCTCTGCTTTCAAAACAATGATCCTAGAGCTCCTAGATAAGAAACTCACCCAGTTAAATCTGGCATTAGATCATAGACTTTCTTAGAGATTGGAAACAGTATGTGTGGTTGGGCACACACATGTCTGACCCATTAATCCTTAGTTCAGGTGCACTGCAGGGATATTTCCTTTCCTCAGTACTCTTCCCACTTTATACAAATGACTGTACCTGTGATGATTCAACTGTCAAAATTCTTGATTTTGCAGATGACATATAACACTAATGCACCTCTTTTTAAATAATGGTGACTCCATATACAGAAAAGAGGTAGAAAATCTGACATTGTGGTAATAATGTGGTAATAATTCAAACATTCAAACAAATTCAGGATATGATTATAGATTTCAGAAAACAGGCACCTGCTCACCCATCATTTGCTATAAATTGCTCAGCTGTAGGGATGGCAGAATCATTTAAGGTGCTGGGAACAGTGCCATGACAAAATCTTAAACGAGACAATAACATTGCATGCATTATTAAGAACGCCCAATAGAGAATGTCCGTTTTGTGTCAGCTGAGGAAATTCAATCTCCCTCAAGCAATATTGGTCCTGTTCTGCACAGCTATCATTGAATCCTTTCTGGCCTCATCTATAACTGTCTGGTTTGGTGCTGCCTCTGTTCTGGCTAAGGCCAATCTGCAGCGCATCATCAAAGCTTGTGAAGGGATCACAGGCTGTAACTTACCATGCATTGACCTTTAGTGTACCTTTAAAGTTAATTCTGATTCTGATGAAATTAACTATTTAATTTCATTATGAATTCTCTCAAATGCCTTTTAAGAAACTTCCGCACCTGCCACTTTCAAATTGATTGCATGGCTAAATTTGTTGTTGTTGTTTTCTGTTTTTTCAAGAAAATCATTTTCCTGAAACCAATCAGCTTTTAACTCTGCCTTTGACATCAGAAACCAGGATTTTTTTGTAGAAATAAAAAGGCCCTTCCTTTGTGATTTGTACACATGGAAAATCTTCTGAGCATGGACAAAAAAAAAACAAAAACTTTTTTATACTGTAAAGGAAACCATTTTATTTTTACATTTAAATGATATTCCTTCTACCATTAATCCGTCCTTTGCCATTTCAGAAGCTAACTTTAAGGCTGATTGGCTAAAGCTGTTTTGGGAACAACAAAAACTCAACAGTATCAGTTCAACCTTCTGTCCTTTCCTTATTTTCTAGATGCCTGATGTTTGGAGATTCTACAGTATATAAGTTTTATTGTTAAAAAAAAAGGTTTCAGAAAAGGATAATGGCCAGGGAAAACTTGCACATGGGACATATAGTATCTGGCCTGCAGATATTTGATTATCTCAGGTTCTGTTGTGTCCCAGCATCTTTCAAAGCGTTTCATAACAATGGCAGTGAATGGCACTGGCCAGTATTTTTTAAAACAGTCTACTTGTCTTTTGTTGTAACAGGGATTTTTTTTTTCTTTTTAATGGAGATGGGGACCACTGATCCTGTCTTTGAGGGATTTTAAATGCCACTAATAATGTTTAGTGACTGGCCGCTACAGGTTTTGAAAACACACCATGACACTTTGTCTGGACCAGCTTGCTCATGGTTGTTGATTCCATTAAAATATTCTTTAAATCATCCACAGATGTCTAAAACATGCTTTGACATCATCATCCATAACAAAGGTCACAGTATCTTTAGGGGATAATGGAGAATGTATTGGTTGTTGTATTTTAGCATGCATAAAAGGCATTTACTTTATTTGTTAAAAAGGGGTCTTTGGCTATAATTGCTTCCATATTAGTTTTGTAGATTGCAATTGCCAATACGCTATGCTACATATGGCTTGAGTTTGAAATATTAGGCAGTGACTATTAGTTTATTCCAATATTGTCTTTTAGCATGTTGGATGTCTTTTTGTAAATTATGCTTGTTTTTCTTGTATCACATCAACAGATTTCTTTTCCTCATAAACAGATTAAAAAGCTTTGGTTCAGGCTCATACCATGGAATGCATATCATGGTTTGTTTTGTAATGAAAAAAATATTTCCATTATTATGTTGTGTTCCACAACAAGTTTTTATAATATATTTAACTGCTATTGTGTACTGCTTCAATGTAGATGAGGTGGTTTTAAGTCCACTCTTTAGACACTAAGCAGAAATAATTTTTGTTTCCTAAGTCCAGCATTGACATGATGTTTAGATGGAAGCCAATTCAGAATCTTAAAAACGTCTGTTAAATGGTTCTACTTCCTAATTTAAGTAAAGAACATTATCTTTTTAACTTAATTTTAACTACAGCCTTTATTGGTCCATCATCAATTATTGTTAAGCTTTTTGATTATGAAAATTATTAGATTTTACTTGTTCATACAAATAAATGCTATTAGTTCTGCTTTTTAAACTACATATAGTTTAAACAACAAACAATTTTTTCAACAGAAGCTATACCAATATTTAAGCCAAAGATTATAAAAAAAAGTCATAATAAAACACGACTCAAGTATATTTAGAACTGTGTTAAGGTTGAATATTTGCCCACTGACAAGCAATATTTTAGAGAATTTGACATTTTAATGTAATTTGTTAGACTCAGAAATGCTACTGTCTTGTGAATTAATATCAGTTTATTTAAAAAGAAAATAGCATAACTTTAAAGGCAAGTAAGAGGTGTCTCAAAACATTCATGTTACCAATCCCTTTTTTTGGATTTTTAGGGTAGTTACAACATTCACAAAAAGGTATTTCTTTTCATTTCAGTGATATTATTAATGCATGTAGTGCACATTAAATATGGTGATTTGCTCAAATTATATTTTTATTGTATAAATAGCATGCATACCAAATTTAGTCATTTGCTTTTAAAATACAGAATGCTTTTAACAGTATTAACCTTTATTACATATAACAATAGTCAGCATTTAAGTATATCATTCTTTACATTTAATACATTATTAATGTGTTTATACTGTAGATTGGTGAGTTTGTGAAAGTGTTTATATGTATTAAAGTTTAATTTTGCAGTATGTAATTTTAAAATATAAAATTATTCTTTAATTGAAAACATTTGAAAATGATTACTGTACAAACAAATAAAGCAGTGTATGCAGCTGTAACTGAGTAAATTTTGCAAACTACTCTCCTATACTTTCCATGTTTCTTGCTCTGTTCAGTAGAGCAATAAAACCTGTTGTATCTCATTTTTTAATGTTTGGCATATTAACCTAGAGAATTTAATTGGACCATTGGCACAGAAAAAAAAAATCAGTAGCACCTACCTAGTAGGTTTGCCATAACTTAATTTGGTATAGAACTTAAATGTACTAATGATGTCTGTTTGACCTTTTTATTTGCAAATGGGAACACAATGTTTTCATAAATTGTGGAAAGAATTCGATCCTCGTGATACCTTTCAGACTTTTTTATATTTTAAAAAACAGATTTCTGTAGAAGTGGCATTCAAGTGGCTTTAACCTGTCACATTTTATGTGATAAACTTTAATCTGATTGTAATAAATATTTTTTCACTTTAACATTAAAAGATTTTATGTGTATTGCCAAACTAAAATATTTTTATAGGAGCCAGAAATTAATCATGTGGCTTACTTGGCTCCTGTTGTTTTTTTATAATACAGTAATATATTTAACTTACTTAAATGTTTAATACCCATATTCAGTGATTTACTTCATTATTGCATTCAAAATTAGGACATATTTCCATTGAGGTATCCTTTGCCACAATCAGATTAATAATAATTAAAATATAAATCCTGGTGTGCTATTAAATGGCCTTTTTCAGGCTAAAGGCAATTTTTTTTTTTTTTTTTTTTTTGTTCAATCCAAAAAGTTTTAGAATATGGTTCATAAACATTTTAAATGTAACAATCTAATTTACAAAGTTATGAGTAACAAATGTATTTCATACAGATTGTTAGGTTCTTCATTTAGTCAGAAGAGCTCTGTTCCATAGTATAAACCAAAATAAGTTTAAACAGTGAAGAATTTACCACATTTTATAGTTCCCCCACCTTCTCACAACACTCAATATACATTTAAATACAGAAGACAAAATACTAATCATTTCAGGTGTAACTCTGTCCCATTCTTCTTTCAATCAAGTCTTAAGCTGTGCAACAACATTGAGTCTTTGTTGTCACACTTTATTTTTCAAAGTGCACCACACATTCTCAACTGGGGATAAGTTTAAACTGCATGTAAGCCAGTCGTGCACCCAAATTCTCTTCTTATGCAGTCATGCCTTTGTAATGCACGCAGAAATGTGTTGCTGAAAAATGCATGGGCATCAATGGAAGAGAACAGCGTATGTTGCTCCAAAATCTCTCTGTAGCTTTCCGCATTAATTTTGCCTTCACAGAAGTGCAAGTTAACCTTGGCTGGGGCACTGACACAATTATTTATCATCACAGATGCTGGCTTCTGAATTTGACACTGGTAACAATCTAGATGGTCTTTTCTTCTTTGTTCCACTGAACATAATGTTCATTTTTTTCTAAAAAAATATATTTTGATTTGTCCAACCACAATACATGTTTTCACTGTGTGATGGACCATCCCAGATACCTACTAGCCCAAAGAAGTCAATGGCACTTCCGAGCACTTAAAATATAGCTATCTTTTTGCACAGTATGGTTATAAGCTGCATTTGTGGATGTATCTACATATTGTGTTATTTGACAAAGGTTTGTCAAAGTACTCTAAACTCATGTGGTTATATAACTTATTGATGAATGACAATTCTTGATGCAGTAATCTGAGAGATCAGAGATCACTGGCAGTCAGCTTAGGCTTTTGCCCTTGCCCCTTATACACTAGAATTTCTAGAGATTCCTTGAATTTTTTAATTAATATTATGCACTGTTGAGGGTTAACACTATAATCCCTGAAGCCTACAAAAAAACCTGTAATCCTGGCCCACCATAAATTCCTTCGCACCTTTCCATCAACGATTTTTGTTTTTTAAATGTGTTGATCAGCACAAGCAGCAAGCAGCCTGCCATCCCATTCCCCTCACCACCAGAGCTCAACTGGCAAAAAGTTCAAGTCTTCTTTATCTGCGTGTGAGTTCCTTGAGTTGCGTAGCGTAAATAATATATCATTATTTGGAACACATGCATTTCATTTGTGTTCCGTGTCTACAACAATCTGGGTAAATGTAGGATGACAGGAAATGCAAGAAATGTTGAACAAATACTTAAAATAGAAACTTTTTTCAAGGTATAGTACTAATGACAAAATTTTGACATGGAGTGTATAATGGTTGAAGACTAAAGTCCAAATATCAAATAAACACTTTCACAAATGGTACACATATAACAAAACAAGTGCGCTTTTATTCAGGAATATAATTGAAGAAAAAGAAATTGGGTTAGGGTATACTGCTGACACAACTGCTTGGGTGGTGCAGCAGTAAGAACTGCTGACTCTTATAATCAAGAGGTTGTGGGATTGAATCTGGGTGCTCTCCAGAATTACCATTTTGAGTAGTGAGCTGCTCTTATTGTTACTATTGTACAATAAAAACATACATTTGATGTGAGTCTGTAACAGCCGGAGTAAATTTATGGTACTTGTAAAGGTCAGCGTTTTTTCAAATAAAGACATGCTATAACAGTGGTGAACTCAGATGAAGATGAGGGTTCTACATTGGAGAAATAGAACAGAAGCCCACCCCACAAGAAATGTCCACTCACACATAAAAACAATGGAGCTGCACCAGGCGTAAAGGTGAAAGATAGCACTGTTTGGATGCAGCGATAGGTTGGGTGTCATCCTGCCAGTCAGTCTGCTCCACACATGTCCTTCAACGAAACATAAGGCTTATAAAGCTCGCCAAGGTATGCAAAGTTCTGTTTGTGATTATGTTTTGTGATGGTCTTTATATGAAAAACATGTATATGTTACTTACAATAAAAGCCACATTGAATGTTGTTTACCTTGATTTATTTACTTATCTTCCTACAGAGCTTCCTGTGTTTGAGTAACACAGGCATGGTCACAAAGTACATGTGTACTGAAGTGACTTTAGCTGAAGGTGGAAGCTTCTGTCGCACTCTAAGCAACTGTGTTTGATCTTATTCAGGAAAAGATCCCAGTCGCCACACAAAGAAAGACTTTCCAAGACTAAGGTCATAAAGCTTATGAAACCGTTTCTGGATAAAGGCAGAACCGTAATAACAGCAGCTTGTGCTGATCGACACATTTACCAAACAAAAGATGCTAATGGAGAGTTGCAAAGGAATTTAAGGTGGGCCGGGATTTTTCGTAGGCTTCAGGGATTCTAGTGTTAAATATCCAAAACTTTTCTGATTTGTCTTTGAGAAACTTTTTTTTTTTTAACTTTTGAATGATTTTTTCACACATTTCTTGGAAAATAAGCAATCCTCATCCTGTCTTTGTTCTTAAAGTGCTAGGTCTTCCTGGATGCAGCTTTTATACAGTCACCTGTTGAAAAACTTTTTTTTTTTTTTTTTTTTTTTTTTTACTTACATTAGGTCAGATCAGGTTGGGGAGCATGCATAGGTACAGTGTGTTGCCACACCCACCACACAACAAAACCGCTCCGGGATCCCTGTTGGCAACCTCTCAGGCAGACACATAGTCCGGTCCTGCCCTCCAGAAATGACCGTCTTTCTGCCGCAGCCAGGTGTTACGTGGGTGTCATCTTGTCCTAGTCCCGCCGCACAGGTCCTCGACAATGAAGATCTGGACGAGTTCGACATTCCTTCTGCAGATGGACACACTGCTGATGACTGTGCCGAAAAGGTCATTAAACGCCTGTATCTTGGTTTTTATCCAGGACATTCTCAAGCCATACACTCAGACTACTCACTCAGTCTCTTGAGAGCCCCGATCATATCCTCCGTTGACCCTGCAAAGATTACAGCATCGTTGGCAAAATCAAGATTAGTGAATCTCTCTTCACCAACAAATGTCCACAGCTACTGGACCCCCATGACACTAAGTAACACCAAGTCCATGCAAGCACTGAACAGAGTAGGAGCAAGGACACACCCCTGATGAACCCCAGAATCAAGTGGGAAAAATGCATGGGTTCTGCCTCCACTCTGCACATCACTCACAGTACCAGTGTAAAGGCTGGCCGTGATATCCAGCAACTTCAGGGAGATCCCGCAAAGTCTCGGAATGTCCCACAGGGCAGCTTGATCAGCTAAGTCCAATGCTTTACAACAAATCCTCTATAGTAGATTTCTTAGCTGTAGAACCAGACTGTTCCAGTCACTGATACATGAGCAAGTGATCATGGATCCTGTTGAGGATGACCCTAGCAAGGACACCGAAAGCAGTGTTATCCCCCTGTAGTTGCCACAATCCAGGAGATTACCCTTCCCTTTCCATAGAGGGATGACGTTGGAATGATGCAGATGATTACCAGGAGGACAGCCTTACCACAACCCTTGAGAAGTTCACCCCAAAAACCACAGATCCCTGCAGCATTCTCTATCCTCAGTTGGTTCACCACCTGTGCAATCTCACTGAGATTTGGTGGTGTGCACCTATTTGTGGGATCAGCCTCAAGCACCGTGGCCCAAAGATGTCCGTCTTACCTGGAGGATCAGCTTTAAGCAGCTGCTCAAAGTAGCTAGCCCAGCATGTCAAAATTGCAGTATCACCCATAAGGACTGTTCCATCACACGCCCTGACTGCAATTTTCCGAGGAACAGATTCGGTTGTGCATCATGGTTTGACTCCTCTGTAAGCAAGAACATAGGTCACTAGACCATAGATGGTGTGTCACTTGCTCACAGAGTCCTCTAACAAATGCCTCCTTATCTGCTCTCAGAGCCTTTGCAGCCGTCCTTCTTAGTTCACAGTACAGACCAGAGTTGCCATCAAGCTATGCACTGTGACTCCACTCAATAATGATAATATGCAGGTTGCCCTGCGAAATGGAACACCAATAACACCAACATAACCCTCAGCAATCTTCAGCGTCTTGTCACAGAAGGTCTTCCACATCACATTAGGATCTGCAGTTGCACCGAAGTCTGGAAGTTCTTCACACAAACTGTGTGCGGACTCATTAGAATCAGCCTGATCTTGGAGTCTGGTCATGTCCTGCCTCATTCACCTACTAGGTGGTAGCCTGCTGGACCTAATCTGAATCTTCAAAGTAGCAACAAGTCTGTGATCAGAATTTCTAAACTGGCCACTTCTATAGACCCTGCAATTCTGTAGGAGCCTCTAGTGCAGGGGTGCCCAATGCGTCAATCACGATTGACCAGTAGGTCGCAAAGGTAGTGCAGGTAGATCGCGTTGCATTCAAAAAAAAAATTTTTTTAAACGTTAGTCTATCATATATCCTCCCTATGGCATTTTACACTTGATTGACATACAGGGCAGCCAGTCTGAGATCTCTTTTCTTCTAACACATTGGTCATCCCGCATGCACCATCAAACGCGCGAGCTACTGCAAAACTCTAGTTAGTCTTATATTTATATCAACTAAAGAAGGGATTTAAAAAAAAAAATGTTTGGGGAGGGTATGGGCTGTATGTGGAATTGGAAGAGGATTTTTTGTCTCACAATGTCACAATCAAAGTGCATTTGTCTTACGTCAGAGGTTCGATCCCCGATGAGGGGTGCAGTGGAGTGTGTACGCCTGATGAGCCCAAAATAGGGCGAAACATGTGTCATGTACTCTTTGCATTATTTGACAGTAAACTATGTAACATTCTATGATCTGCTTCTCACAACTGAGAGGGTACCTGTGGCGGATGTCTGCCGACTTGCAGACCAACCACACACGTTACCTGGTAGGTAACCACCCATACAATCAGATTGTGATTCAGACTTCGAATGATATATATATATATATATATATATATATATATATATAATCATTTTTAATGTAGGTAGATCATTTCAACCTGGTCATTTTAAAAGTAGCTCGCAAGCCGAAAAAGTGTGGGCACCCCTGCTCTAGTGTCTCCCCTTAAGGATGTGTTTGATCTTCTTCACCGTACCACCTGCATTGGAGTACCAATTCCAATGATGAGGCTCACGGCACTGGAACCAGGATCTAGCGATCTGCAGTCTCTGAACTTTTGCAAAGTCAGGGAACATGTAGCCACTATCACTGCAGTCGCCAGACCCAATCCTCACAGCCAGTCTGTCATTGCCAGTGGTTGCATTGAAGTCACCCATGACCAGGGGAGTGTCTCCTCATTAGCACCATGAAACACCAAACATAGTTGCAAATAAAATTTTTCCCTAAACAAGACATCACTCATCGTGGTCGGGGCATACACTAAGACAACAGAAATGGCACACAGAGAGCTCCTTAAGCTGAGTCTCATACTACGCTTGTTGAAAGGAGTGGCATTGGACACCATTAGAAGGAGCTGATCCACCACAGCAACAGCTACTGTCTGAGTATGACAGCCATCAGAGCAACCAGACCAATAAAAGGTATACCCACCTACAGAAATCTGGCCAGTATGAGGTCTGCTCACCTCAGAGAGTGCTACCACTGAAATGCAAAGTTTACAAAGCTCCTGTGAAACCAGAGGAAGGTGATCATCATACCAGAGAGACAAGACAGTCCACATTCCTACCCAGATTGGCTGCCTTAAATTGTTACCTAAGTGCTGCCATGCAGTGCCTCAGCACCACACCAGTTCCGATCTCCACCAGGCCTGATCCCAATGGATCACATAATTGTTTTCCTTTTTTTAACTCATTATTGGCTCTACGTTGAGAGCAGAGTGGAAGTCCAATATACCATTTTGTCACTCATTATCATAGCTCCTGAATGTGCAGTCAAACATTTTCAATTAAATTACTGTTTTCTTTTGTTTGTTATATGCAGAAAATAAGCTCCACCTAAAGCTTCACTAGTACTAGTGTTTACTCAACACAAAACATGTTGATAAAATAAAATTACTAACTATGCTGCCAGCCAGATCTTTTGGTCTAGCAACTTAAAAAGTTCACTGTTACAACAAAATGTTTGCAGTCAGTGGCCAAGTAGCTAAAGCACTGCGTTTTAAATCATAATACTGATAATTCAGTGCCTACCTTTTGCAGGTTTATTTTTGGTTCACTGTTGAGACCGTGAGCTTACTCGCTAAACACTCTGAGTCACATTTTAAAAAAAAAAGAAAAAAACCACTCGGTCAAAGTACCTTCAACAGGGATCACTGCCAAACTGATGAGTATATTATGTTAAGCCAGATTTTTCTGCCTCACTCAGCACCGTCCGTGCAACATGGCCACAGAGAGCTTAAACTACTCGGCACATCCACATAAAAACGACAAGGGTGAGCTTTCTTGAAGGCTTTTACTGGACATACCTCTTTGTAAACTGAAATATATACAAAAGAAACATACACGTATTTACAGGTGTAGAACCAAAGACAATGAATGATGATTTACAAAGCAATACATTGCAGACAGTATACATTAAACAATAAAGCTTTAAAAGGCTTACAAGGTGAGTTATTTCCACGGTCAGATTGAGAAAAAGAGAAGCGCGTAGAGAGAGGTTCAGATTGCTGCGTACCATAACTAACCAGACCCAGAGTTTATGTACCTTAAAGATACGTTTGAAACATGACCGGAACAAGAGATAAAGGGGTGCCTACGTGAGAGATATGGGGTGTATTGTATTTAAATGTTTATTTTGGGACCTACATGCTTTACATGAGTTTCATAGACATTTATATCACCACTATGAGTGTGGTATGTGACTGACATGCACAGTTCAACAAATAACAGTAATAGTTAACAGCATGTGGGGCAGAAAACAGATATTAAAAAACTATGGCTTATTGAAGTAGCCCCAGTTTATAAATAGAGAGCACGTTTTGCTGTGGTTTAGTTCTCAAACATCCATTCATTCATCCATCATCCAACCCGCTATATCCTAACTACAGGGTTACGGGGGTCTGCTGGAGCCAATCCCAGCCAACACAGGGCGCAAGGCAGGAAAAAAATCTCGGGCAGGGTGCCAGCCCACCACAGGGAACACACACACACCAAGCACACTCTAAGAACAATTTAAAGATCGCCAATGAACCTGCATGTCTTTGGACTGTGGGAGGAAACCAGATCACCCGGAGGAAACCCACGCAGACACTGGGAGAACATGCAAACTCCACGCAGGGAGGACCCAGGAAGCAAACCCGGGTCTCCTAACTGCGAGGCAGCAGCACTGCCACTGCACCACTGTGCCGCTCCGTTGTCAAACATGCTTCATCTAAAGTAAAAAGCAGCGCTTTAAAGCTATATTCATTTTGAAATTATTAAAAACTCTGTTCCAAAATGTCAAAGTGGCACAAATGTCAAAAGCCAGGCAGAGACTTTATATCTGTGTTGCATCAAAAAATATTTAATTACATTGCCCTCAATAATGTTTGAGACAAAGACACATTTTTCCTTGAATTACCCCTCTGCTCCACATTTTAATATTAGCCTCATAATGGCTTCTTTGACTTTCATTGGCACAGCTCTTCTCCTGCAACTGCAAACTCCAAAGGTAGTCTGTGGGTAGAAGTAAGCCTAGGTATCTTATGCCTGCATGAATGAAGCAACAAAAACACACCTGAGTGATCATAAACACCTGTGATGAAAATTGTTCCCAACCTTATGGGGAGACCATGTGTAAAAAGTGTTTTAAATTGTACATGTACATTCCCTTAAGTTAAAGTCTGCTAAGTGCACCTTAATCATGTCTGAATTGTTTGATTTTAATGTTTAACTGTAGAACAGAAGGGTAAATCAAGGAAAAAGGTGTTTATCCCAAACATTACGAAGGATACTGTATCTTGCCACAGTATTGATTATTTGAATGTGAGAAGGGCTCTTCTATAATAAAAGATAGCAAACCTCTCCTGAAAGCAATGCTGCACAGCAACAAAATTAGAAACATATTCATACTCTTGCTATTGCATACATCTTCTCATAACCTGATTATTTTTTTCCAATTACAAGGGTATGGGAAACTATAGCTTAACCTGATAATGTTGGATGGAAAATTACATCAAACCTAGCTGAGCTGCCTGGCCATCAAAGGATGCATTCACATGCACCTATATTCACTCATACAAAGCCAATGTAGAGATACTGTGACTAACAAGCATATGTTTGAAGAGTCTTTTTCAAAATAGTGTTGCTGATCATAGTGGTAAAAAGTTCACAGTAGAGAAGAGTGTCATTCTTTCAATGAACAATCTGATTGGATGATTACTGTTATTTGTCATTCATTAAAAATGTGTATGTTCTAATCTGAACTGATAAACAGAAAAACAGGAAAATCATTGGGTTGCTTTATTAAACACTACTTGTACAACCAGTAAAGCCCATCAGTACCTTAACTTTTTCGTATTTCTGCACATACTGTAAATTGGTATCACCTGTCTTTTACTAAAGAGTATGCATTTCTATATATGAAATGCTTGGCATGTTAACTTGACTAATACAGAGTCATTATAATAATTTTCCATAATATCTTCAATTCAAGCATAACTTGTAAATCGGCAAGGTACCTTATTTGAATATACTAACCAACTGCAAACATGAACTTGCTTTGGAAAACATATCAATTTAACCATCTACATAATACTCCCATTCATTCATCTTATAACCTCTTATACAAAATGAGAACCACCCATGTACAGGGCACCAGTTAATGACTGGACATTTTATACTCCAAGGAATCCATTTGTAATCACCAGTTAGCCTAACCTACATTTCTGTTTGAATGTGGTAGAAAATAAATTACATTCCTGAAATGAAACACACAAAGGCAAAAAGAGAAAACTTCAAACTTTATGCAGGCAGTGTTTGGACTATGACTCAAGTATGGAATCTGTGAGTAAGTGACATTTAACTGTTTGCATAAAAATGTATATAATTTGAAACTAATTGAGATGATTATCTTAACAGACATTTTTGGGATTAGTTGACAAATTGTATCAGTTCATATAGTAAGTATTGCAGAGATTTTTGCCTGAAAATAAACATATGCATTTACAAAGTGAAAATAACAAATATTTTTGTATATAAAGCACAATTCAGTATCAACAGTTAGTGGATAAATATGCCCATATAACTGTCTGACCCTCCAATCATTTAGCATATTTAAGGTAGTATTATTTTTTTCACCCTCACTCTTTTAATAAATATAAAGTTAAGGGAACTATACCGAAGATGTACTTGCCTGCTTTTCTATTTATTTGTATGTTCCATATCTACTAAGAAAAGGAACCAGGGATCAAACCAGACTAATGCTTTTACCCCACAACAAATAACCAACAGCAATAACAGTTTGTATAGTCAACTTGCTTAGAAGAGAGGAGCAGAAATCCAAACTTGTTGTTCAAGCAAGGTCACAGTTTATACTGCCATACAATTACAATTACTGTTGAAATGCTTCTTCTAAAAGACAGTTCCCAGTGAAATTTTCCCCAGTTTAAGTGAAAATTATACAGTTATATTCAGTGTAATTACATTGTGGTCCATGGTAGACTTCTGCCCTGATCTGATGCTTCTTAATTCATTATGATCCTGACCAGGATTATGGGGAGTTGCAAAAAATGAATCACATCATATCATTCCACTATAAGTTGGTGGGGTTAGTGCTGCAGTCTCATAATCCACCATCATGGGTTCAGAACCTGTGTCTTGTCATTGTGTTACATTTGTGGTTATACTTTCACATTCTAATATGTTGTGAGTATTAGGGTAATTTTGATATGACTTGGTGTTAGTATGCATGTGTGCATAAGTGGTTCTTGTGCTGAACCAACACCTTTCCCAGGGTTATTTTCCCCCTCAGTTCCAGATCTGCTCCCAGCCCCGGCAACCCTGATGTGGATTGAGTGGAATTGATAATGTTATATGTTGTACCTGCAATAAAAAAAAGTGCAAAAATATTTAAAATTCCAAAATTCCACCTCTCATTACGGAACTCTCAATAACTATAATCTAGCTCAGTCTGCATATTTTAAATGTATTTTATATCTAAAGTCTGTTTGAAAAATGATATACAAACTCAGTTTTGTTATTTTATGTAATCAATTTATATATAGCCTGGTCTCACTTATAAGGTGACACAGTCCATGTGTTCTTTCATGAGACTTTAGCATTTAACTTTATTTTTTAGTATAATTTGCTTGGCATTGCAAATTATACATGTAACTGAATCAAAGGTCTAATGTCAAGGACTTGTGCTAAATAGTTTTTATAACAAGAGCCAAAATGTCTTTCATTTATTGGCCTGATAAGTTTCTGTGTTGAATGGAATTCATGTTTACTTTAGTTATTTAACTTTAACTTAAGATCTGTCAGACAAACTAAATAAATAAGCAAGATTTATTTTTCTCTTTTCTCTCTAGCTTCAAATTAATATACATATTTTAAAAAGTTGTGTAATATTTATTGACTCCTTACCATCATTTAATAGACTCTTCTCCTGTTTTTTAGATGGCTAGATGTGCACATTGCCAATCTGACTTGCACACAGCAATGGGTTACTTATCTCAGGATCCTTCAAGAAGCAATCTGGCCTGGAGGATCTTTACCAGTTCGCCCTAAACCAGTACGCTCAGCAGAGCAGAAGGAGCAAACCAGAATCCTTTCTCTGCAGTGTCTAACAGATCTGTTACCAGGTAAGAAAAGTGACCAAATGAAGAGGAAGCCTATGACATGCTTTAGTTTAATGTTCATGAAAAAATAATTATAATGTATAAAAGAACATGCATCAACATTTTTGTATATGTGCTTTTGACAAAAAAGGCAGCAAGTCAGGACATGTGAAGTTATAAGAAAAACATCATGGAGAATAGAAGTGTGTGCAGATAATCTCAAAGCTTTATCCACAGATCATAACATTCATCTTAGCTAAATAGTTTGGGTGTGATCCATAAAGAGGCAAATAAACACACTTCATTATTTTTTTGCAGTGCAATTATCAGTATGGCAAGGATAAAAGTTGAGAAACCTGTCAGAAAGGGAAAAAAACTGATTTTTAATGGTTGTAGACCTGATACATGGGGATGCTGATTTGGCTGCATGGAAGGTGAATGAGTGTCAGTTTGTGTGAATAAGAGAGTATATGGAGTATCACTTGGAATACAGGAAGTATGATGGGAAAATCTGGAAGTAAAGTCAATGCTGCAGATAGTGTACTGTTATAAAAATGGGCATACAAAGTGGTGGAGGTGAAGTGAATTAGCATGTTGTTGTTAAATATCTCTGCGTATGCCCCACAGGTTGTCAGAACAGATAAGGAAAGGGATAAGCTTTGGGTCAGATTAATGGAGGTGACATCAGGAGTCTTTGTAGTGTCTGGCGACTTGAATGGTGTTGTTTGAACCAGCGCTGATAGCTATGAGAGAGTCCACGGGGCCTTTAGCTTCTGCATTAGGAATGTTGAGGATTATGGAATTTTTTGGTGATGATTGACTGTTTTCTCCAATACTGTGCTTAAGGAGGAAAACAAGTTTGTTACATATGAATGTCGTGCACAATAAACTACAGGTAAAATTCTGTTACAACGAATATCTTTACAACAAAATTTTCATTACAACGAAGTATTTTTATGGTTCCGAAAGTTTCCTCATATGACGTGAGTCTGTAGAAATCTCGCTACTACAAAGTACATTCAGCAGATACTTTCATTACAATGAAGTGCCCAAAAGACCTTAAAATGCCTGAATGAATCATCCACAGAGCAGCTAGTTCTGTGGCCGCAGCTCAATAATCCCCATACAGAAACATTGTAATTTTTTTTTTCTTTCTTCGGACTTACTGTTTTTTACTGCAGTGATACCTTTTGCTTATTGCTCGTCAACATTCAAAAAACATCCATTGGAATTTAACTCATTGTCACCCTCCTATAGAAATGGCAGACACGAAAAAACTTATTAGAAAAAAAAACTTTACATTTTTGCAGCTCTTGATTGTGGCATAAAGAAAAAAGATGTTACAGTGAATTCAGAATTTCACCATCGACGTCAACTTTTTTTGAAAGACCGAGCAAAAAAAGAAGAAAAATCTCGGGTTGCAAACATATGTGAACTGCTGCATTTGAAGATGTCGAAAAAGCAGTTTTTATGTTGTTCAGTGATGCTCATTCAAGAAATATTCCTATTAATGCGGCACTTAAGAAAATGTGAGGTTTGTAAACTCTCTTGGGCCCTCCCTTAACTAGACAGCACACCGAAGAGCATCCTGAAGTCCAATCTCCGCGTCTATGGAAGACTGTTTATCTGTTGCTGGGGCAGCAGCAGGCTCAAAGCTATGCTGCGTCTCTCCAGCAAAGCAGACAGAAAAGATCTCAATGGGTGGTGCAAGGTACATTGTTAAATGCAGGTAGCAGGATTACTTTTTCACTGATCTGGCCACAAACCTGCCTGACTGCTGTGTCTATGTATAGCAGAGTGGCAGATCACGCTACAATAAATAAGTGTGCCGTTTCTGTTTCAAGCTAAATAAAGCTGGTTTTACTAAAGTACTGAGACTCAGCCTTGTGTTTTGGGGTGCAAGACAGGGACTTATAGCGCGACCCCGATCTTTTATGGTTTGTTACTGTGTTGCTTCATCGCAACGCTATGAGCCTGTTTTTGCCCTGCCCCGGCAACGGACAAGCAATCTCCCACAGACGCTGCAATCGCGCTTCGGGACGCACTTCAGCGTGTGGTTCCAGTTGGGTGGGGGGGGGGGGGTCTCAAAAGAGTTCAGAAACCTCACAATATGAATAAGAAAAGGATGATTCGGCTCCTGATTGATAACTATGCTGCCCACAACATGCTTCCATATTTAGATAATGTTCGCGTTGAATTCCTCCCACCCAATTGCACAGCAGTGCTTCAGCCATTGGATTTGGGCATCATTCGCACCCTGAAAGTGTATTATCTCAAGGAAATGCTGAGAAAAATTCTCGTCAGCATAACTTGTAAGCAGGAGGAGATTAAAATTAACGCGAAAGAAGCTATTAAAATGATTGCAAACGCCTTGGAGCAAGTTAAAGCACTATAGTAACAAATACAGAATCTCATTACAACAAAATTTCCGTTACAACGAAATATTTTTTAGGTCCCTGGGAGTTCATTGTAATGGAATTTTACCTGTATTGGTGAAAAGGTTTGTTTTGGCATAGTCAAAAATGTGAAGGTGATCCCAGGGGATGGCTATGTACCACTGTATTACTTAGTTTAGTCAGAGGCATGAAAACAAACAAGATGAAATGTACAGAGGCTGAAGTTCTGGAAAGTGAAAGAGGAGATTGTGAGAATTATATTTTCTAAAACACTGGTAGCAAGAAAA
>JANRMT010062804.1:8194027-8206719 GCA_026402145.1 Polypterus bichir lapradei
TATATATATATATATATATATATATATATATATATATATATATATCATTTTTAATGTAGGTAGATCATTTCGAGCTGGTCATTTTAAAAGTAGCTTGCAAGCCGAAAAAGTTTGGGAACCCCTGGGTTAAATGATTTACAGTAAATACATCCCTTCATAATAGAACTAACTGCCTAAATAAAAGAATTACCATTCAGCCAAATTGTTGCTCCCATATCATTATGTTGAGAATGCTTTACTCTCGGCTATCAGTGGTTTCATCAGCTACAACATAAATTTTCTTGCCACAAATCTTTTGAAGAACATTGTCCATATTTTGTTCAAAGACACGGGTTAAATTAGTTTAATAAAGACTGGATTTGCTTTCAGGCAGCGTGCCTCCCTGTTTACAATGCTTAATAAAGAAAGGACACATCTTCGTCATTTTTTTCAAGCGGTATTTCTGACTCTACACACAAAGTCGTCCACAAACTGGCGTCTTGCATCTGACTATTTTGTTGTTTCCTCTGTTGTTTACCTGAAGGGGAACACTTTTTGATCTTAATTTCTCCTTGTTCTCCTTGTCCTTGGTTTTAGATTTGACGTGGTCATTGCAAGTAACTTTTCATGTCCAGTCTATGGTATGATGGCAAAACTTGCAGAAAAGTTATTGCCAGATTTGCAAAAGTCGCCAGGATATTATTGTGCCTTCAATTTTGCAGTTAAGCTTGTGCTTCTTAGTTTTTTTATCTGATATTGCTCGCGTCAACATTTCTGTCTTCATGCAGCTACCTAATTTGTGTGCCTTTAACGAGAAAACATACAGGAAACACGCGCACAAACAGATAGAGGCACAGCTGAATTTCTATGAAGAAATTGCGTTTGCTTGAAAAACAACTAGACTAAACAACTAGAAAATAGTATCTGAATGATAGAACTACAGATTATTCAATCGTTTAATCTATTGGGAAGTTTTGTAAGAGTCGCCCCTTCAGTCTCTAAATTTCGCACATAATTACCGTATTTAAATCCAAAACCCATTTTTATGTGTTAATTCCATGATTCAGTCCTTGTTTTCCGCATCGCGGAAATCATAGGACCCTTGTAAAGGTGTACAAGTATACAGCCCAGGGCTCTGGAACTGTGATGTACCAGTAGTAGACAATGCACCATTATGCCTCTTTCTTATATATGTTTTTCTTATTATATAAGTTTTTACATATGTCAATCAGAATTTTTGCCTTTTTTTCTTTCCCATTTTGATTGCTTTATGTTAGTGTTGATTGATGTAGTATTTCTATAACTTACTCATTTTTTAGATTTCTTCCAAACCATGTTGGGTGTAGAAAAATACCAATTGACCTGGCAGCTAATATTAGAATCCCTGCAAGATCCTACGGTTAACAGGTATGTATTACAGATCATATAGTGTCATGATATGTAAATTAATATCTAAATTCATGTTTTACTTTTTAATGGATTTATGTTAGCTTTTCAAGATGGATTTTTTCTCTGAATATACTAAACTAGAACCAAGCAATTCAACATTAAAACGTTATATTATAAAGGAAATATTCAGTAAGCAGGCTATTTAATAGTAATGAACATTTTAAGCAATATCTATAATCGATTAATTACATAATGAATAGTGTCGTGGCCAAAAGTTTTGAGAATGAAACAAATATTGTTTTTCACAATATTTGCTGCTTCAGAGTTTTTAGATCTTTTTGTCAGATGTTTCTATGGTATACTGAAGTTTGATTACAAGCATTTCATAAGTTTCAAAGGCTATTTATTAACAGTTACATTAAGTTTATGCAAAGAGTCCATTTTTGCAGTGTTACTCATTCTTTTTCAAGACCTCTGCAATTTGCCTTGGCATACTGTGAATCAACTTCTGGGCCAGATCTTGACTAATGGCAGTCCATTCTTGCATAATCAATGCTTGGAGTTTGTCAGAATTTGTGGGTTTTTGTTTGTCCACCCGGCTCAGGATCGGGGCACCACCAGTGCAGAGCTTTCTCAGGAATGGCAGCAGGCAGTTGTGAGTGGGTAAAGTCATTTTCTCAGATAAATCCCCTTTCCGATTGTTTGGGGCATGCGGAAAATAGATTATCCAGAGAAGAAAATGTGACCGCTACCATCAGTCCTGTGTCATGCCATCAGGAAAGCATCCTGAGACAATTTATGTGTGGGGTTGCTTCTCAGCCAAGAAAGTAGGCTAACTCACAATTTTGCTTAAGAACACACCCATGAATAAAGAATGGTACCAAAACATCCTCCAAGATTAACTTCTCCCAATTATCCAAGAACAGTTTGGTGACAAAAAATTCCTTTTCCAGCATGATGGAGCACCGTGCCATAAGGCAAAAGTGATAACTAAGTGGGCTGGGGAACAAAACATCGAAATTTTGGGTCCATGGCCAAGAAATTCCCTAGACCTTAATCCCATTGAGAACTCGTGGTCAATTCTCAAGAGGTGAGTGAACAAACAAAAACCCACAAATTCTGACAAACTCCAAGCAGTGATTATGCAAGAATGGACTGCCATCAGTCAGGATTTGGCTCAGAAGTTGATTGACAGCATGCCAGGGCAAATTGCAGAGGTCTTAAAAAAGAAGGACCAACACTGCAAATATTGACATAAAATTAATATAATTGTCAATAAGAGCCTTTGAAACTGCTTCTAATTATACTTCAGTATGCCATAGAAACATCTGACAAAAAGATCTAAAAACACTGATGTAGCAAATTTTGTGAAAAACAATACTTGTGTCATTCTCAAAACATTTGGCCATGACTGTAAGTTATTTTTCCATAAATGGCCTATAGGCTTATAATAGGCTTTTTTTCCTTCTTACTGTCTGATATTTCCTCATTTATGCATTATACCAAATAAATCATGCATGATTGAGTAATAAGACTTAACATGGATATTATTTCTTTTGAAGATTTTCAGACATTTTCTGTTGAACCTTCACAAATGCAAATAATGTGAAATTAATTGTTATGTTATATGATACATTACTATTTTTTGTGAATAGTTCCAGGTATTGTTATTTTTCTATTTAATGCCCAAGTGTATTTTTAATAGTAATTTGTCAAAAAAGGAAAAACAAAAGAAAGAGACTTTCTGTTTGGTAAAGGCTTACCAAAGGTTTACTCTTTCATGTCTAAGTTTTAACATAAGAAATATTTTGAAATAAAAGCCAGAAGTGTGACTTTCTATAATATTGATTCTAAGATTATCTTCTTTTAAATACTTGTACAATGAAGACTGATTTACGAGATAACTATGTTGTCTCTGTTGGCTTTACAGTTTCTATGCTGTATAAAGTACACTGTTTTCAATCAATCAATCAACATTTATTTATATAGCACATTTTCATACAAAAAAAATGTAGCTCAAAGTGCTTTACAAAATGAAGAATAGAAAAATAGAAGACACAATAAAAAATAAACATAAGTCAACATTAATTAACATAGAATAAGTAAGGTCCGATGGCCAGGGTGGACAGAGAGCTGGAGAAAAAAAAAATAAAATCTGTAGGGATTCCAGACCAAGAGACCTCCCAGTCCCCTCTGGGCAATCTACCTAACATAAATCAAACAGTCCTCTTTGTAATTAGGGTTTTCATGGAAGGACCTGATGATGATGGTCACGTAGACTTCTGGCTTTCAGTCCATCAATGTTGGTGCATCATGATGCTTTGAGTAGGTGGTGGGGGCGCAGGCCGCCACCACCACAAAGAAACCGGAAAAAGAAACAGAAGAGAGAGTAGGGATCAGTACGGATTTTGGAGCCACTGTGAATAGTTATTATGATGAATTGAACATACAGAGTATCAGTATTAAGTTAAAGTGAAGTTATAAAAAGGCCATGTTAAAGTAATGTGTTTTCAGCAATGTTTTAAAGTGCTCTACTGTATTTGCCTGGCGAATTCCTATTGGCAGGCTATTCCAGATTTTAGGTGCATAACAGCAGAAGGCTTTTTATCAGCCTTTATCAGGTTATGAGATTTAAATTCAGAAATAATTATTTATAGTCATCCATTTTTCTTTTAAATATACCAAAAGAATAAATCTTCAGTTCTTCAAAAAACATGCTAATGCATTTGTTTTGTCTATTGTCACATATACTAGATAACCAAAAGTCTATACACCCTTTTTGAAATTTCAGCTTTTATTAAAGGCTGAAAACACAACAAATTATTACAGACCTTTATTAACTTTAATTTATAAAGTAATAGTTTTGAAAAATAATGTAATTATTTGGAAAAAAATCTAAAATAATTGTTTATGCCTTGTCTGCAGAAATGCTGGCAAAGTAGTTATCAGTGTATTGTATTAGCATCAACATTCCCATCAGCTGCAAATGAATATTCCTCACTTCTTGGTTGTGTTTTTTCATTATTTATACAGACATCTGGTTTATTCTGTTTGGGATCTGCTTCTTGAGTTTCTTGTTCCTGAAACTTTAAATGAAGATTTTCAGAAATCTCTTATTAATCAGTTACCTGGCCATGTGGAGAAGTCAGCTGTTTGAAAAATACTCATGTCTACTGAGTTTTATAAGCTTCCAATTACCAGTTGAGAGGTGTGGCTTCATATGGAAGGTTCATCTGTTCACACATTCACTAGCACAAGAAGTCATCCAATAAAAGCAGAGGGTGAAGCTATTGTTCCTAATTTGCATGTTTTGATTCATTCTAAAAGTATCAACATGTTTACAAAAGTGGACTGTTTTGTTTTAAAAAAAAGTTAAATGTTTCTTAAAAAAATATTTTTGCACTTCTCATGCATTATTTAAAAGATTCATGTTCAGATATTTTTGTTTTTATTACAGTGTTATTAATTATATACTTCATTCAAGTCACACAAATATACAGTATTTGTATTGTACAGTTCAAATTAGTCAAAATAGCATTCTTAGAGAAAAAGAATGCCATGCCCTTAAAAGCTGTCACACATTATTACTAATTGGCATGTGTTCAGTTATGATGTCTTATTAGGTGTTTATATTTAAGAGCTCTTCTATTCAATTTCACTATTGTGAGGTTTTCTATAAGGCATATTTGAATAAAATAAGCAAAACCCCTGAATTAATGTTACCTGCCAGTTTTATGTGTTTTACAATACTTTGCCAGGGCTCTATGTGAATGTAAAGCAATATATGTGATTTTTACTGTATAAACAATGAAGAAAATCCATTACTATTTGCATGTATTTTAGTAATCTCTGAGACTAATTATACTTTGAGATAAATTTATTAAAAACCAACTGCTGATTCTCAAACCAAACCTATTTCAGATTTATTCAAACAAGAAACAGCAGTGTAACTTATGTTTTCATAGAAAAAACAGCACAATTGTAAAATGGAGTACACTGAGATTTTTTTTTTTGATAAATGTAAATGATGAAAATTATATATAATATTAGAGACCAAAAACTGCACACATTATCTGAACCAAAATTTGCCAAAGATACAATTATATAACAATTTAAATAGCTTTTAATTATAGTCAACCTGATACAGTCCTTGAATGTTCATCTTCTGGCTCAGAGTTTGATAAGATTTGTTTCTCCACCCATTTATTAAGTACATAAAAGTTTCAATACTGGCATGCAGGTTATTTGCTAACAAGTTTAATTCAGCAACTGTGATAACAGGGGTGGAAGATCTTATTAAATATCAAATAATAATAATGCAGTTATGGAAAAGAAAATAGTAGTCAATATTATAATAATTAACTGTTGTGTTGTTGAGTCAGCATGATTTTTTTAATGTTGCTTTGTATGTGTAATTATTATAAATGTATTTAATTTTTACATATTCATTGTTGCCTTTCTGTGTAGTTGTTGTTGGCTTCTTTTCCAACACCCTTTAGAACAAAAAAGTAAAATTAATATACCATATTATTTAAATGATGAAGGGAATGTCTTTCAAGTGTATATTTCATATATGATTATATGAAAACATGAAATATTCCATTTCTAAACATTTAAGTTACAAAATTAGATCTGAGCAAGATTGTTAGACTACTGATTCAGTTACTGTAACTTTAAGCTGCTTTTCTTAAACATAATCAGTGCACTTATAATCTTTGCAAGTATGGTATCATTCTGTGTAATATGTATTAACTGTTAAGAAAAATCTAATATTTAATTTATTACTTACTGTACTGCCAGTGTGGCATATGGGATGTGTGAAATAGACATTGACTGTGCACTGTCTTTGCATTACATTGTTTTTTATACTGACATTTTTGTGCAATATTGCTAATTGTGCTAAATTATTTTTTGCAGTGTGTTAGGACTATCATTTTTTTATTCTGTAATTGTATCAGGTTTCTAGCTGTATTAAATTATTTAACTACAAGCTGAAATTTGCATTATTTCTTTATACATAAGATTAATTTGCCAAAATAATATGCTACATCTTTCTTCTTTTAGGATTTCATTTGTTTATAAAATCATTTTATTTTTATATACATAATATATTCAAGAATTATAGTCTTTGAAACAAGCAAAATTCATCAAGTACACCTGCTTTTAGTAAAAAGTTTTCTAACTTTAAGAGGAAATATTTACTGTTTGTCTGGAATAAGTAACGTTGGGAATGACAGTGATAATGTGATGCTTTGAATTCATTAATTCAATATGGAAAATAAACCTAGTAACAGCTTGTTTATTAGTCTTTCTTATAGCACCTCTGAATGAAATTAAAGTGCTAAGATTTTAGACTGACTGTACTTGTAATACAGCAAATAGATAATAGATACTTTTAAGTAGTTTTTGCTTCTTTTTTGGATATCATTGTTTATTAATTTTAAATTATTAAGTCACTGTAAATCTCTGTAGCAGACCTTTGATAATGAAATCTCAGAAAAAGCAATTGATATTATTATCAAAGATTTACATAACATGATACCATATGCTTTCATTAACAGTTGGTGAGAGTCAGTGATTTCAGTCATCGTGAAACGGTGTGACATTAATTAAGACCACAGTTTTTTTTTTTTTTTATGAAGTCCTCGTTTTTCATCCCACCATGCCTTTTTACAAAACTAGCCAATACAGCATAAAGTACTACAGGAGGTTCATGAGGGATAATAATAATACATTCTGTTTTCACTCTGAGATCTACTTCCAGGATAATTTAGGATAATCCAGTTGGAGCATGAGCACAGGAGTTGGCATTGTCATGCTCCACTACAAAACAGCATGAAGAGACAGTAAACAGCCCTTTATTTTTATTTAGAACAACATCCTAACATTAGAAATAAGATATATGTCATCATTAATGCAGTTTACTGGAAAGCATAAGTTTGTGAACTGTTCAGTCATCTATATGGTATTCAGCTTAAAGCAACACAGGTTATAAGTAGGGAGTACAACCATATGGTTCTGGATCTTAAATTATTCTTTATTAATCAATTTATTTTTACTAATTCTACTCTATATTCATGATAACACTCTTTTTTATTCTTTCACAGTATTTACATCTTTACACTTGAATTTGCCAAATAAGATTTGTTTTAGTTCCATACTTTGGGTAAGCACGTTTTAATGGTGTGATATTGAATTTTACAGGCCTATCTAAGGGCATATTCCACAGAATGGTCTCAATACATTAAATGCTTTCAAGGCTGAAGACACAGAAGAGCATAAGACAAAGCTCGTCCAAACTGGTGGCTGTTTCAGACATTACTGTGTGAATTCATAATCATTGTGGCCATGTGTATTTGCCAGTTTAAGTATTTTAAATATGAAAATGACACTTGTTAAAAAAGATACGTTTAAACTATTTTCATTGGATTATAGCTTGTTTCCTGTCTTTATTGTGTGGCATTCCATGGTTGTGCATCAGTTCATTGTGTATTATAGTAATCCCTCCTCGATCGCGGGGGTTGCGTTTCAGAACCTTCCGCGAAGTAGAAACCATATGTTTGTATGGTTATTTTTATATATTTTAAGCCCTTATAAACTCTCCCACACTGTTAACATTATTAGAACCCTCTAGACATGAAATAACACCCTTTAGTCAAAAGTTTAAACTGTGCTCCATGACAAGACAGAGATGACTGTTCTTTCTCACAATTAAAAGAATGCCAACATATCTTCCTCTTCAAAGAATGCATGTCAGGAGCAGAGAATGTCAGAGAGAGAGAGTGCATGACAGAAAAGCAAACAATCAAAAAATCAATACGTGCTTTTCGGCAGCACCGCGATAAGGCAGCATTTTTTAGAGGAGCGTCCGTATCCTCTAAGCAAACAGCCTCTGTGCAAACAGCCCCTCTGCTCACACCCCCTCCGTCAGGCGCAGAGAATGTCAGAGAGAGAGAAAAGCAAACAATCAAGCACCGCACGGGAAGCATATCTTATATCATTGAGGAGTTTTAGTTAATATGTAATACATGCTCTGATTGGGTAGCTTGTAAGCCATCCGCCAATAGTGTCCCTTGTATGAAATCAACTGGGCAAACAAACTGAGGAAGCATGTACCATAAATTAAAAGACCCATTGACCGCAGAAATCCGCGAACCATGGAAAAATCCGTGATATATATTTAGATATGCTTACATTTAAAATCCGCGATAGAGTGAAGCCGCAAAAGTCGAAGCGCGATGTAGCGAGGGATTACTGTATATTGAAGGAGCACCTTGCTTTTAATCTTAACATGGTGAGTATAAAGTGAAGCAAAATATCATTTGGTGCATTGTTGCTTATTTTATTGCTTTTCTAGGTGTATGTATCATTTTTATCAATATTGCCTTTCTCTCTGCATGGGTTTTTCTGCTTTTTAACATAGCTTTTCCTCTTGGCATGATAGATGATGCAATAGTTACCATTGCTGGCTCACAAATTCAGCACCCTGAATTTGAAATCCACTCTTGGTGTCTGTTTGTTTGTTCTACTCATGTCTGAAGGAGTTTTCCCATTGTACTCTGTTTTTCCCCCCCAAGACCTCCATGCTTCATTGACGGGCAATTCCAAACTGTTGACGTACTGGACTAGATTAAGTTGGATTGAGAGCATTATCTGTAAAGTTTCAAAGTACTAGCTGGATTTGGATGAAAACCTGAATTAAACTACAGCTAACAACCCATGGTGAAATTAGTCAAGGAAAATTGTATCCTAATGGACTAGATAAGAAAAATTAAAGGACTACTGACAGACCTGTTGACACCCTTGAGAAAACTGCATCAAGCTAGCAGAATCTGAACAACTAAAATACAAAATCCTATAATGCAACATTCCTAAATAATGACATATATTGGTTTTGTTAAACACCCCAGAGCTTTATTTTGCTTTCCATTGCATTGTTTTAAGGTATTTAAGAAGTGTTTCAGGCATCACTTGCTATTGCTTTGGTTGATTATATTTTATTTTTATTATATTGACTTAAACATATTAAATTGCTTGATTATTTCCCCATAAGTTTTGGTGACTGTCCTGTGTTTTAACTAGCTACCATAAATGGCTCTAGACTTCATCACAATGTTATTTTTGTTTTGCTCCACAATAGCATTTGCTTGCTTAGACAATCACATTGTTGATTCTAAAGATGCTCTTTGATTCCTAGTTGTTGACATTTTCTTTCATTTGTTAAGCATGTGTTCACACCATTTGCGAAGAACCCAGGGCAGCTGATTTTGGAGATTAAAGGACTTGGAGCAGCTCGCATGCCACTGTCTCCCAGGTGCTGCAGTATTTAGAAGAGACTCTCCTTGATAATTACAGAGCTCTCCTTATGTAATGGGCAGTCAATAAGATGACCTCAGAGACATATTGGTAATTAAAAACATTACTGTTCAAAGTTTTCTTATCCATGATATAATTCTCAACAACTATAATTAACATAATGGAAAACCACAGATAAAAAAACTGAATCAGTATTGCTGTGTTTATTTCAGAATCCCCACTGCAATTACAATAAAAAACCATCCAGAGGCAATATGAGCTAAGTTCAAGCTTAAAAACCATAATGGGCTGAATTCATACCATTTTCATAAGTGTTTCCAGGTTGAATTTTATTAAATATTTTGAAAGAAAAGTTCTACTAGGTTTGGAGACCAAATTGTTTATATTGGGTTTTATCATCAAGCTCCTTATACAATCCAAGTTTTTACTCAATAGCAAGGTACTGCTTGCATATAGAATTACTGTAAATTCATTAAAATATAAATGCATGTGTGTGTGTGTGTATGTATGTATGTACTATATATACTGTATATATATATTTACTAATTATATCACATTAGTAAAGTATGTGTGTGTATGTATGTATGTATATATATATATATGTGTGTATATATATATATTGTAAAAGGCGCTATATAGCGCCCGACCCGGCACAGACCACGCAGAGGCACGTGTAAAAACACACAGGCTTTATTTTCTTTTCTTCAGCTGTGTGACACGTCTTCCCCGTGCCACACAGCCCAAACACAGTCCCAAAGCACACAAAACCACAATTCTCCACCACTCCTCCCAGACAAGCTTCGTCTCCTTCTTCCTCCCAACTCAGGCTCCCCGAGTGGTGGTGGCTGGGCCCTTTTATAGCCCACCCGGAAGCGTTCAAGGTGATTAACCACCTGGTCCTAATTGGACTTCCGGGTGGGGCTGCAGGCTCGTCCAGCCGGGCTGTGGGAAGCAGGCAGCTCCCCCTAGCGGCCACGCCGGGCCCCAACCAAGCTGTGGAGGACTCCATCTCCCATGGAGCTCTGCGGGTGGTTGGGAAAACCCCGTCGGCCAGGGAGGCTGCCACCAAGCGTCCCGGGGAAGGTACTGGACTGTCCATGGAGGCTCCCCCGGAACATAAGCAGCAGGGGCGTCCCTGCCGGGCATGGGACCCGGCTGTCCTTCACAATTCCCCTCCCTCAGATGAGGCTTGAGGGGCTCATCGACCTGCCCCGCGAGGGCCGGTCCTCTCCAGGATAGGGAGTCGGCATCGTTGGCTCCACGGCTGTGCCCTGTAAAAACATAATGAACAGGTCTGGGGGTGTTGCCCCGACGTCCCTGCCACTCGGACGTCCTCTTTGGACAACCCCTCCAGACATGACCAGCGTGACCACAGGTAAAACACAACCGACCCCCTCCAGCTCGACCCTTGCGGGAACGGAAGCACGCAGGAAACTCCTGCCCCTCCGCCCACTCCGGGGAGGGCTTGTGACGTGTTCGCCCCTCCGCAGCGTAGCCCTCCTGTACTGTCACACCGACGGGCTTACGCTGCACCTTGTCAGGAGTCCCCGACCTCTTTGTCCGGGTCCTCCTCTTCCTCTGGGGTGCACTGACGGTCTGGGTCCCCTTATGGGAAGAAGGGAGACCCTGTGCCGCCTGCACCCCTTTAGACGACCGCGAGACCGGTGCAGGCAGAGGGGACGGAGTTGTTTGGCAGCTGACATCCACCAGCTGCCTCTCCGCACGTTCCTCTGCCACAGTATCGGTCCACACGGCGGCGTCTTGTGTAGTGGGCGGGGCGGCCTGGCAAGCAGCACTGATCATAACCGCAGCCGTTGCGCTCCGCCCCCTTTCCTCTACGGCCCAGGTTTCACTCACCTGCACCGCTCTGTCCTGCTGGTAGGAGGCTGGCCTTCCACCGGCACGAAGCCATTCAGCCAGGGCCCCGCACGGGCTGCTGAGCTTCTTCTCAAGCGCCTCCTTTGACTCCTGCAGGACCTGAAATACTTTTAGCAAGGACTGTAGGGCCAGGACAACAGATTGCACCTCCCCTACAGCCCAGGAAATGTTAATCATTTCGGTCGGCGGTGGACTTGGGCTTTCCTTGTCCCCTCCCGCCGACCGCGAGCCATCAAGACCCTGCGGAACCTCCGCAGGTCCGTTTGGGAGTCCGAGAGGCTTGGGGAGAAGGCCCGTCACCCCCGCCTGCGAACCTTCCTCGGCGGGCGGCTGACACACTCCCCCCCCCCCTTTACCTGTTTCGGAGAGGAGCTCCTGCTCCTCCAGCTGAGTCACCGCGTCGGGAAATTCCTCCGGGCTCTCCTCCTCCAGCTGGGTAATTGGGCCGAAGAGAAGACACAGCCCAGCCTCGCTCTCTCCCGAGCTGGCTCCGCCGTCACGCCATGGACACCCGTCCCCCTGCCCGCATCGGGTGCTTCGCCCCTCGGCGTCTAGGAGGTAGGATGACCCACAGGCGGAAAAACATACCCGCGGCCCGTCACCTACCTCCGATTGCAACCCGTGCGGCGGACTAGCGTGGCGGCGGCTGCCAGTTGGCCTCTGTGTCCGCCCGGTCTTCTTTTTCCCCATGGCGCGGTGTCTCTAGGAGTCCCTTGGCGGCCTCAGTTGTGCTGTGCTGCGCTGCGCTGGCTGGCTTGCTTGCTTGCAGCTGCGAGCGCGCTCTCCCAGCGCTGTGCTGCGCGTGTCCGCCGGCAAGTCGGGCAGGCACGTGCCTCGCGCTTCGGCCTCGGTGGCGCGCTCTCGTCGGGAGCGTGCCCCGCTGCAGTCCAAAGGGCGCTCTTAGCGCTGTACTTACAATAGAGCGCACTCTCTGCCTCACGAGTGCGCTCGGCGCTGCGGTGCTGTGTGCGCTCCTGCGCTGAGCTATACGTGCCCCCAGGTGGTGTGCCGGGCCGTTACACACAATTTTTATGCAGGTCCCGGTCCAAATGGACGGGCCAGAATCCTGCCGGCTACGCCAGATGTAAAAGGCGCTATATAGCGCCCGACCCGGCACAGACCACGCAGAG
>JANRMT010062804.1:8211719-8230546 GCA_026402145.1 Polypterus bichir lapradei
ATATATAATATATATGTGTGTGTGTGTACGAAAAACAAACACCACAGTCCTGGGTTTAAACACAAGATGTTTTTATTTTACAATGCCTCCTGCAGACCTCCAAATCCTATTCCACAGCAGCAGAATGCAATAATAATCACTCTTCCCAACTCTTAACTACTGGTGCAGTCAAAACCGGCTTCTTTTAGCTCAGACCCAGGAGTACTTTTAGCACAACACCTTTGCACATTGGAAGCCCTTCACAGAAGGTATACTGCTCTCCTGCAGCTCCCCCTAGTGACAGTCTAGGACACTGTCAGGGTTATCTCATGCAGGTACAATTCCCAGCCTGGCCTGTTGGTATCCATATGGAAGTACCACCAGTGGGATACTGCCAATGTGTGCACAGGGGGAATACATAACTCCCGGGAACAGCCACCATCTGTCCTTCCACACATGCCTCCCATCTTGGCAAGGAACTGGCTCCCATCCTGGTCAGGATACCGGACCATTCTTGTCCTATCATTATGGCCTGCCACCCTGGCAAGGAACCTGCTTCCATCCTGGTCAGGACGCCAGGCCATCCTAGTCCTTCCATTATTGTCTCCTGACGTGGCAGGGAACCAGCCTCCATCCTGAAAAAGATGCCAGTCCATCCAACACATCCAGGACACCTGTATAATGGAAGGACCAGGATAGAGAACACATACAGGGCATTATCTCCCTTGCATTGCTAGATGACAGCCCCTCCGGGTTACAGTGGTGCCTTGGAGTTTGCGGTAGCCCTGTTGGGTTTCGTTGGTGCCGCCAGGGGGTGCTGCGGAAACTGCACTGCAGAGCCTTAATTTGTTGGGCTTATGCTTCACCCGAAGTGCTTCCAGACCTGGCTAAAAGGCCACCAGAAGTACTCCCAGGTGCGGGATAAAAGGAGCTGCCAGTACTCGAGGAGCCAGAGTCAAGAGGAAGAGGGCCGTCGCTTGCTATTGGAGGAGTGGAGTTGAATAGAGAGAGGAAAAAGAAAACTGCAGTATTGTGCTTTGAACTGTGCTGAGCAGGTGGGAAACAAAAAAGGAAAGCGTTTCCATGCTTTAGTATTAAACACGTGTTGCTGAACTTGCGTCCATGTCGGTGTCAGGTTGGGAAGCTGGTGTGTCCACTATACATGTATTTATATGTGTGTGTAAATATATATATGTAATTTTCCGATATATTTTGTGATCGAGACGGTACCTGCTGCACATTCCTGCTATTCATCGTCTGCAGGTATACATAGAAGCTCTATTAACCAACATTTCAATGGGAAACAAACTAACTTCTAAGAAGCCCTTTGCAGCATCAATGGCACCTTTACTGTATAACATGCATATCATACAATGCTTAGAATATTTAAAGCTGAGCCTTCACTTGCACTTTTGATTTCTCCCCTGTCCTCTCTTCTTCAGGCTTAGTCTGACCCAGCTGATGCTTCCCAGCCACTGACCCTCCTTTGCAAGGCAGGCTTTGTGTTCTTTTAACCTGAAAAGGTGAATTAAATTAGGGTGATTGCTGTGACGCTTGCCTGTACAGTGTGCTTGTGTGCTGAAAAAACACTTGTATTATGAATAAAGCCTTGAGGTTGCTCCTGTCTTCCCAAAGCCCACATTTTTAGGGCCTCTCCTATTTGGTGTGGGCAACAGTGATCCTAAAGAGGCCTGCCCAGTCACAGATGTAGGACTTGATCCCTGAGTAGTCACAGGGTCTCAGGGAGGTGGCCATCACAAATCTGCTGCCAACGTGCAGGACTGGACAGGAAGCTTCCAGTTTCACCAAAACCTGCTCCTGTCATCCATATCCCATTCGCATTAGACTTCTAGATAGGTTAGGAAGAAAAGCCTGAGACGTGGCTTTGTTTAAGTTGGACCTCAATTTGTAAATAAGTGGCCCGCACACCGTGATTTCAAGGCCTTTTTATATATGTAATATGTGACATACGGACTCTGACACTAAAATTGCAATGAATGGCCTCTAACTCACATAAGCGGAGTCGCACCTTATAGGCAGTCCATCTGGCATTGCTCTCATCTGCCTCCACAGCCATTGGGAATCTGTACAGTAGTTCCTCCTGTGCCTGCTTTACCATTGGGGACTTGAAAGGGCTTATAATTTTCATAATCCTGACAAGGGTGGCTGATTGGTTGCTGGTACTTGCCAAATGTACCACCCCAGAGTCAAGTGGGCGGGTCCTCCATTTCCCTGTGGTAGGCTTTGGCTCCAACCTTTCCTACCCCAGTGCCCCACTATGTATATACAGTAAATATAGTGGATTCATAAAGTATTTTGCGCACTTTATTGTGTTGTAAATTCCATTTTAAAAAGATAAATTTGCCATTTTTACCCATCAATGAACGCTCGAATCACTGTGCGTGTTTTCAGAAAGTTTTGAAACTTTTTTTTTTAATCGAAAACTGAAATCTCTCATTCATATAAGTACTCAGACATATTTTGCTATGGCAGTCCAAATTGTGGTCAGGCGTATCCTGTTCATTTTGGCATTCATCATCCTTGAAATGTGTCTAGAAATTCATTTAAATCCATGTGTGGCATACTGAATTGATAGGACATAAAGTAATTTGGACCAGCACTGCTGCCCTTCTATAATAGGGCATGGATGGATGGCTTTGGGCAGCAGTGAAACAGTTGGAGGTTCTCTGCTGGTTTGGGGCTGCTTGTCCTAAAACTGAATTGATGATTTGAACAAAATTGATATCTGTCTCACTGCTGAAAAGTACAGGCAGAAAGTTATTGATCATACAATACAATAAGGGAGGCAACTGATTGGTCCCTAGCATGGCAATGACCCGAAACATACATACAAAGTAATAAAAAACTATCACAGTGAAAAGAGAAACAGATGGTACAATTTTAACATCATCAAGCCAGTCTTAGATTACTTGCAGAGATAGAAGGAAGTAAGACAACCAAAGTCTGCAGCAGAACTGTGGCAAGTTCTCTGAGAGAATTAAAACAACTGACCATGCAAAGACCTTCAGAAACTGTCAAGACAGCGGAACTCCTGCTGTTTTTAAGGAAGAGTGTGGTCACACCAAATATTGATTTATGTTTTTTCCCGTTTACTGCACCTTATAGAAGTTTATTGATTAATAAAAAATATTTAAGGCATTAGTTTTCAAAGCATTCTCCCTTTAGGGTATGGTCGTGATGTATGCAGAATCTGTAAGCAGATGCAGTGCCCTCCCCTTGTAAAAAGGGTTAGAAAAAAATTGCTGTTTGCTGAAGAACCGTCATCTTGCACTGAAAAAATGAGAAACATCTGACTTTTAATTAAAACAAGTTCATTCAAATAAAAACAAAGTCCTCATCAAGAAATAAATATTTTTAATAAAAACACATGTGCCACAATTGTTGGCACCCCTGCATTTTTAATATTTTGTACAACCACCCTTTGCCAGTATAACAGCACTGAGTCTTCTCTTATAACCTTTTATAAGGTTGGACAATACAGAGCATGGCATCTGAGACCATTGTTCTTTACATAACCTCTCCAGATCATCCAGGGTCCTTGGCCCTCTCCTGTGTACTCTCCTCTTCAGCTCACTCCACAAGTTTTCAATAGGGTTCAGGTCAGGGGACTGAGATGGCCATGGCCAAACTTTGAATTTGTGGCCAGGTTACCATCGTAGGATGTATTTGGACATGTGTTTTGGATCATTATCCTGCTGGAAGATCCAGTGATGATCCAGTTTTAGTTTCCTGGCGGAGGTAGCCAAGTTTTGATTTAAAATCTCCTGATATTTCATGGAATGCATGATGCCATATATCCTTACAATGGTCCTTTGGAGGAAAAACAGCCCCACAACATCACAGAACCTGCACCATATTTTACAGTTGGGACAAGGTTCTTTTCATTGTAGTCATCCTTCTTTTTACACCAAACCCACTGTGCGTGTTTATTGCCAAGAAGTTCAATTTTTTGTTTCATCCGACTATAGAACCCAGTTCCAGTTAAAGTTGTAGTCATGTTTTACAAAGTCCATGCGCTTAACATTTGTTGATAACTGACAGAAAGGTTTCTTTCTGTCATACCTTCCAAATAATCTGTTGGCATGAATATGCCATCTGATGGTGGTTCCGGAGACTTGATAACCCCAGGATTTTACATTTTCCCCAACAGTGATCATTGGAGATATTATTGCCTCTTTTGACATCCTTCTCACTGTACATGGGGGTAAAATAAACTTGGGGCCTCTTCCAGGCATGTTTGTCACAGTTCCAGTTGATGACCATTTTTTTATTATTTCCCTAACTGTAGAAATGGGCATTTTCAGGTGAGTAGCTATTTTTTTCATAATTATTCCCCAAGTTATGAAGGGCAACACACTTCTCCCTCATTTCGATAGAGTGTTCTCTTTTCTTTGCCATGATGATGGTTGCCTAAAGAAATTTGGTTCTCTGTCTCCTGACATTTGTATCCCAGTTAATCAGGAAGTCATTGATTTCAGCTGGAAAGTTTCTATACACTCCAATCAACTTCCATCCATCCATCCTCTTCCACTTATCCGAGATCGGGTCGCGGGGGCAGCAGCTTGAGCAGAGATACCCAGACTTCCCTCTCCCGGCCACTTCTTCTAGCTCTTCTGGAGGAATCCCAAGGCGTTCCCAGGCCAGCCAAGAGACATAGTCCCTCCAGCGTGTCCTGGGTCTTCTCCGGGGCCTCCTCCCGGTTAGACATGCACGGAACACCTCACCAGGGAGGCGTCCAGGAGGCATTCTGATCAGATGGCTGAGCCTCCTTATCTGACTCCTCTCGATGCGGAGGAGCAGCGGCTCTACTCTGGGCCCCTCCCAGATGACTGAGCTTCTCACCCTATCTTTAAGGGAAAGTCCAGACACCCTGCGGAGGAAACTCATTTCAGCTGCTTGTATTTGTGATCTCCTTTTTTCGGTCACTACCCATAGCTCATGACCATAGGTGACGGTAGGAACGTAGATCAACTGGTAAATTGAGAGCTTTGCCTTATGGCTCAGCTCCTTTTTCACTACGACAGACCAATGCAGAGGTCGCATCACTGCGGACGCCGCACCAATCCACCTGTCGATCTCACGCTCCAATCTTCCCTCACTCGTGAACAAGACCCCAAGATACTTGAACTCCTCCACTTGGGGTAGGATCTCGCTCCCAACCCTGAGAGGGCACTCCACCCTTTTCCGGCTAAGGACCATGGTCTCGGTTTTGGAGGTGCTGATTCCCATCCCAGCCCCTTCATACTCAGCTGCGAACCGCTCCAGAGAGAGTTGAAGATCACGGCCTGATGAAGCAAACAGGACAACATTATCTACAAAAAGCAGTGACCCAATCCTGAGTTCACCAAACTGGACCCCCTCAACTCCCTGGCTGCACCTAGAAATTCTGTCCATAAAAGTTATGAACAGAATCGGTGACAAAGGGCAGCCCTGGCAGAGTCCAGCTCTCAATGGAAACGGGTTCGACTTACTGCCGGCAATGCGGACCAATCTCTGACACAGATCGTACAGGGACCTGAAAAGCCCTTATCAGGAAGGTTCGGTACCCCATACTCTCGGAGTAGCCCCCACAGGATTCCCTGAGGGACACGGTCGAACGCCTTTTCCAAGTCCACAAAACACATGCAGACTGGTTGGGCAAATGGTTGGGCGATGTTGAAGAGGCGTGTCAAACAAGACAGTCCTACAACATCCAGACCCTTGAGGAACTCCAGGCGTATCTCATCCACCCCTGGGGCCCTGCCACCAAGGAGTTTTTTCACCACCAGGCCTGACCAGCATCCTCCCCCACCATCGAAGCCTACTCACCACCAGGTGGTGATCAGTTGACAGCTCCACCCCTCTCTTCACCCAAGTGTCCGTGGCCACAAGTCCGACGACACGACCACAAAGTCGATCATCGAACTGAGGCCTAGGGAGTCCTGGTGCCAAGTGCACATATGAACACCCCATGCTTGAACATAATGTACATTATGGACAATCCATGACGAGCACAGAAGTCCAATAACAAAACACCACTGGGGTTCAGATCGGGGGGGCCATTCCTCCCAATCACGCCTTTCCAGGTCTCACTGTCATTGCCCACGTGAGCACTGAAGTCTCCCAGTAGAACAAGGGAGTCTCCAGAAGGTATGCCCTCTAGCACCCCCTCCAGGGACTCCAAAAGGGTGGGTACTCCAAACTGCTGTTTGGCGCATACGCGCAAACAACAGTTAGGACCCGTCCCCCCCATCTGAAGGCAGAGGGAGGCTACCCTCTCGTCCACCGGGGTAAACCCCAATGAACAAGTTCCAAGTCGGGGGGGCAATAAGTATGCCCACACCGGCTCGGCGCCTCTCATCGGGGGCAACTCCAGAGTGGTAGAGAGTCCAGCCCCTCTCAAGGAGATTGGCTTACAGAGAGGAGGTCAAACAACACATGCTGGTGTAAGAACAATAACCTGACACTGAATGTTGATAAAACAAAAGAGATCACTGTCAACTTCAGAAAGAGCCATGCCAACCATCATTCCCTCTCTATTAATGGCTCCACTGTGGAGTCAGTCAGGAGCACAAAGTTCCAGGGAATGGAGATAATAAATGATGCTCTTCTGGAACCAACACACCTCCTCCCTAATCAAGAGAGGACAGAAGCAACTGCACTTCCTGAGGTGCATGAGAAGAGCTTGTCTCCCTACTCCCAACTTCATCCCTTTCGACAGAGACAGCATAGAGAGTGTATTGACCACCTGCATCTCTGTCTGGTATGGGGTCTGTATGGCGTCATACTAGATTTCCTTACAGCAAATGGCGAGAGACATTTCTCTGTCCCATACAGAATCTCTACAGCAAATGTTACCGAAACTGGGCCACCAACATTATCAGACCACACTCAACCCCACCATGGACTGTTTGTCTTTCTGCCTTTTGGCAACTGGTACCGAAGTATATGGTGCAGAATTGCCAAGTTTCATAAAAGTTTTGTCCCATAAGCCTCTCTTAAGCAATAATCAGTTTGACAATACATGCAATATGTTATTGATTCTCTGTTGTTTCATCTTGTTTCTTACTTGTTATTTCTGTTGTCTGTGCTTACACATAAAGTGATGCAATTTCATTCCATTGTACACTGCTGCATGTGGTTTCAACTGAGAAATCAAGTTAACCTTGAACCCTGATCAGTCCAGATCACCTGCTGCCATTTTTCTTCACCCCAGGCCTTGTGTTTTTTTTTTTTTTTTTGTGTAGTTCAGTTGGTTCACTTTATTTGCACCTCAGGGAATGGCTTTTTGGTCGTGTCTCTTTCCTGAAGATAATGCCTGACATGACTTCTCCAAACTCTAGGTGGGGGTACCAGGATCTGAATGGTTTCTGCCTGTTCTACAGTGCTGGGCATCTTCCAATTTCAGCGAAGTAAGCTTGATGTAATTCTTTTTTGCTGCACTCATTTTTTGTGACCGATAACTGCATTTATATTTCTCTGCCTTGCCCGTTTGTTTATGCTTCTGCAGAACAGCTTGAGGAGCACATCTGGAAATGCCTATGAGAGACCTTGATGATGCAGGATGATCACATTGAGTTTTGTTTCTGTGCTCACTTTTGCCAGGGTGGAAGATTTGCAGGTTCTGTGTTTAGTATGGTTGTCCCCTGCCCTGCTTGTTATATTCCCACTACTCAGCTGTTTCTGTTTCAGTTCATCACTTTGGTTCAACCTACAGATTATGTCGTTGATCATTGGCACCTGTTTGTTGTACTGCTAAATGAAGCACTGGGCTATAGGCCTATGAAGAACTTACATTTTTTAACTACAAAGTGGTCTATTACTATGTTAGTTTCTTTCTTTAAAGACCTTAAGATATTGTATTCTATTGTTTCACTTTCTGCAAAAAAAAAAATACTTGGAATGCTAAAATACACTCATTTTATTTGACATACCAATCCAGATGGTGTAAAATAACAGTCTAAGGCAAACATTTTAGTGAACAAATGCACATGTCTAAAACTTTTGCATAGTACATTATTTTAAAAAAATCATAACACTTGAGTCTAATATAATCAGGAAGATTTTAGAAGACAACCAGCTTGTAGGTAGGTCTTACTTTATTGGTGTGGACAATCTTCAGTTGTTGAACTGCCTAGACTGTTTATATTTAATTTTAATTATTTTACTAAAATAGAGCAGGTTGAACTGAATTTACAGGACTTTAATTACAGGCATTGCAAACATCCTTATTGTATTCTACTAGTAATTTATGCGTTTGTTCCAGTCATTTTTTTTTTTGGTCAATTACTTTATTATCTGGGAATGGACAATAAGCACAGATGCCACAAAACACGATTTGATTAATTTATAACCTGCGCACAGATGGATGCCATAGGACTAGGAATTACCAAATTAGTTTACAACTTGAGAAAGGAAGGAGTGCAAAGGTACTGAAAAGATCAAACACTTTGATCAGAGTCATTCCTCATCAGGACAAGATAGCCAATCAAATGTAGGCAATATCACATGTCCTGAAACCACGTGTGTGTATTTTAACATAAATATGGCTTGCTTGATGGACCAAAAAGAAGAAAAGGAAAACTGATGGCAGAAGAGCAACATAGGAAACAACATCAGACATCAGGACACGTGAGACCGTCTAATTTGGACATCAAAGAACGTAACATAAGAGTAACACCAAAGTCACCCCGGACAACATCCACCCGTTGACATTTCAAATTTTTTCGTGAGCTTTCTTATATCCAGACTTAGCTATTTATTTTGTGTTCTATTATATTTCCTTCTTTTTGGTATTGTTATATGTTAATAAATACCAAGTTGCTTTTATGTCATGTCTTTTACCTAGAGTGATTGAAATAATAAGAGGACACCAAATGTGGGTTAGTTGGCTACTTTCTTATCCACAGGATTTATCAAGTCTGGACTTATCAAGGTGGCTCCTTAATAATTGGAACAAGTGCAGTAAAAGCAGGACATGTTTGGTTAGTAAGTGGCATATAACCGAAAGAGTTTTATGACACCCACATGTTTGCTAGAGCTGGTGATGGCAAGTGCCTGTTATGCAGAGATTGTGGAGTGAGTGGCAATTGGCTCACAGGCTCTTGCTCTTTGTACAGAATTGCTGTGTGTGTATGTGTTAATCTCCAAGGGTGGGAGTAGATGAACCTCATAAACGTAACTATCACAAACTTCATGATAATATACTTTATGAGGATGATTCATATCTAATAGGTTAGCTTTCGTATTTGGAGTTTCTGCTGTCCTCTGACTTCAGGTGAGAATTAAATTTTGTTCTTGTATTTTATACTGACATGACCATGGCTGAATGTTTTTTTTTTATTATTATTAAACAAAACTTTAGTCAGCCATAAATTTGACTATATTCCAGTAATTATTTACAGCAACAGCATTAGAAGAACATTAGACTTGCCTTTCACATTTTCCTCTGCTAAATTCCACAGTGTTGCTCCTGTTCAATCTCTAGTCCAAACATTGTGTAATTTAAACAGATATGTTCCTTTTTTAAGTGCATTCATTAATATACATTTACCAAAAGTACATACTCTCAAGAAGGTGATAATCTAAATGAGTCAATTTGTGAATTATAAAAAAGGCAGGCTCCCCATGGATCCTCCTTCTCAAGGTGCTCACGCTGTATCCTGTGGTTTCTCGGTTTAAAACAACTGCAATTTGGCTTAAATTGAAATCAAGGAAATAAATAAATAAGCAATCAGCACAAGAGGTTGCCAGAACCCCAGAGGAGAAACTGTGGACATGCCTCTGGCACCTCCGTCAAGTGACCAATGTGTCATTATAGCCATCTGAAGTCAAACTTGACCTTTAAACCTTGCTGTTCAATTTTTGGCTGGGCTTCTGTTTTTTCTTAATAACAGCATCCATCTGTGCTGTCCTTGCAAGATAGCTACCCTGAAAAATGACCTTATTTAATTGGTTGGGTTCAGAACAGTGAAGACGGAAGATGGATTTCCCATCAAGCTGGAATTTATGGCCCGCCTGTTTCCAGCATACAGTACATCACTATAAGAGACGGGAACTTATTGAATGATAAAATCTTTCCATTCCCCCTGCCCATGTGATTAATACTAGGGAATGAATGATGAGTTTTTGGATGCTGGCTAACATGACATTATACAGTATGTACAGTAAAAATATGGTCAAAGATGAACAGCACATATTGGGTTTTAGGCTCTTAAGGTTACTTGTACCCTTTGAAACATGGATCAATTCCAGCCTTAAATGAAAAACAAAATGGTTAAATAACTACAGTGGAATACAGTTTTTCTTCCAAAAAAACAGCTTTGCAAAGTCTGCACATAGTTGTGGAATAATTTCAAAGACAAGGATTTGGCAGAGACATGCAGTTTTAATTTATTGATCCCAGTGTTTGTTGTATGCTTGTTAAGTTGTTGCTCACAGTGATGAAACATAAGATGTTCAGCTATGTGTTATTTAGTGTTGAGCTGTCCCCATTTCTCTCTCTTTAGTAAAGACAAATGAAAAAAATCCCTTTTTTTGAAGGAACTGACTAATAAACACATGGCTCTCTGTGCCGATTGAGTTGTCTGGCATATTGTCCATGCACTTTAAAGGAAAACAAATTACAAGTTAGGAGTACTTAGAGACAAGTGAACCCAAACAATTGCAAGAATTAAAACACAAAAACAGTGGCGTGAAAAAGTATGTGAACCCCTTTGGCATTACCTGGTTTTCTGCATTAGCTGGTCTTAAAATGTGACCTGATCTGAATCAAAGTCACAAGTGTGGACAAACACAATATTCTTATGCTAAAAACACACAAACAATTATAATCTTTCATGTCTTTATTGAACACATCTATCAAAGCATTCAGTGTGCTGTGGAAAACCCTTGAATTTAATAACTGGTTGAACTTCTTTTGGCTGCACTAACCCCATACTAGTGCTTCCAGTAGCAACAGATCAGACCTGCATGATGTTCAGGAGGAATTCTGGACTGTTATTGAACTGCTTCAGCTAAGCCATTTTCTTAGGATGTCTAGTGTGAATGGCTTTCTTGATGTCATTCCATAGCCTCCCTATTCGGATAAGGTCTGGGCTCTGACTGGGCAAATCCAAAAGATGGATTTTCTCTTTACTTTGGTGTGTAGGATTATTGTCTTGCTGTATCACCCGGTTTCTGCTGACCTTCACCTGGTGGATAGCCAACAGAGTATGACAAAATTTATAGCGGGGCTACATAGTAATAATGTATTTGACGTGTGTGCTGAATGCGTGTTATTTTCATCGTCCTGTTTACTGTTCGTTATGTGTACGTCAGTGAATGTTGTCCCCATAAGTGCAGAGGGGACGGATGAGGGAGAGAGACCACAGCCCCAGGATGAAAAGCACCTGTTCACATTCAGTTACATCCGGCTCTTTACTATTTAAACGATCAGGAGGGCAAGAAGAAGGAGAAGGAAGGAGAAAGACGGAGATCTCATTTAACAACAATGAACCACCATTTCCTGCTATTTTTCACATCGCTCTTTGTATCCAGTTTGTTTTTCATTCCGCCGGATTCATGTCAGCTCAATCATCGGCAGAGACCCCGAGGTTGGACTACATCATCCACCGTACACAGAGGAAACACGATGAAATTGTTCCATTTTTCCGGGAGATTCAAACACATCCATTCTTTGTTGATCAGTCATCCGTATTTAGGACAGTAATATGCCCAGACTCAAGTTTACGATCATTGTCATTTTTGTGTTTGTTATATGTTACAGGGGCAAGGGAGGGTTTGTTATTGTATGTATGGTGTTTTCACGTTGCTGCTTTGGTGGATGGATATACATATCTATATATATATATTTTCTGCGGGTGGAATTTGCATTTTTTGTTATTGTGTTTCATTTAATATATTTATACACCTATTTTACATATCTGCTTTTGTGTGCTTATGTTTAAACCATCGATTGAGGGGAAAATATTATTTGTCAGAGGTACGGCTTGGTATATGTAGGTTAGTCTCAGTATTTCATCCAGGCCACAGGTCTTGATAGTGTAGCTGCAGGCTGGGTAAGGGGTCGGCCGTTACAAATGAAATGTGGTATTTGCAAAATTTGGGGCACTCTTTCATTTTTAAGGTTTCAGAACTTGTTAGGTTGTTAATTTAGTCTGGTCAAGAATTGTCATCTAGGATTTTCAGCTAATGACAGTTTTAGACCATAATTCTTATGACTCTTCAAACATTGTACAGTACAAAAGCTAAGAGAGGATGTGAAATATCGTTATTTTTTTAAATTGTTTCCTCAAGGTAAATGACTAATTTTATCAAGATCTCAAGAAAACAAACTTTGTTTTCTCGAGATAACGGAATCATTTTATTGAGATCTCGATAAAACAAAAGATATTATTTTAATGAAATAATAAAATAATTGTATCTAACATTTAATGTTTAGCTTATTGAAGCCACTTCCTGTTTGAAATGGCAAAAGAGCAGAACTGTATTGATCAGCGCATCACATCTGTGTTCAATCAAGGGCTGACGCAGACTGAAATATGTTTATGCCTTAGTTTAGAAAATAATTTAGTTAGTGTCCATCATTTAAGAAGACGGTTAGCAAGGCGTCAGGTGTATAGGCATCGCAATCTAAGCAAGCCTGATGCCAGGAGCAAAGGTTAAGTTTAGTTTTCTCGAGATTGCGATAAAATTATTCTGTTATCTGAAGAAAACTAATTTTCGTTATCTCGACAAAATTATTCTGTTATCTCGAGGAGACAATTTAAAAAAACAAACGATATTGCACGTTCTTTCTCGGCTTCCGTAGTACAGCACTCAACAACCAAAGGACTCTTCTAAGCAACTGACTGAAGGCACAAAAATTAGGCTACAAATCAGGAGAAGGCTATAAAAAGATATAAAAGCTCTTCCAACTATCAATTTCAACAGTGTAAAATGTCATTAAGAAATGTTTGTTAAGGGGAACCGTGGAGGTCAAGACAAGATCATGAAGTTAAGTGAGAGATAGAAAAACTTGTATACAGTGCAGCAATGCAAAGCACAATTCAGGGACCCGCGGGCAGGTTTAGCTGAGAAACGAGTGGTATTGTTCTGCTACACGGTGCTTGTTACATGGGCATGGCTTTCACGGAAGAGCCATCAGAAGAAAAACTTACCTGTGATCTCATCACAATAAGCAATGTCTTAAGTATGCAAAACAACACTTGCATAAGACATTTTAGAAGCAAGTGTCTTTGGTCACAACCACAAAAGGTTTGTTTGGAGAGAAAAGGAGTAGCATTTAAAGAAAAGAACACTTTGCCAGCTGATAAGTATTATGCTTCTTTTCTGTGTGGCAGCTAGTGGTACAAGAAAAATTGTGCAAGCACAAAGAAAAAAGGATTCCACTAAATATCAACAAATCCTTGAGGAGAATGTCAGACGATCGGTTAGGAAACTGAACCTGAAAAAGATTTGTATAACAAGACAATGATCCAAGACACATTTCAATATCTACTATGAAATATATCAAGATATATAGGGTTAGGGTTTAGATGGCTCTCTCAGTCTCCCGCATTGAAAATCTGTGGGTAGAACATAAACATGCTGCACACACAAGACAGCCCAAGAATATCCATTATCCATTATCCAACCTGCTACATCCCAACCACAGGGTCACAGGGGTCTTCTGGAGCCAATCCCAGCCAGCACAGGGCGCAAGGCAGGAACCAAACCCCGGGCAGGGCACACACACACACACCAAGCACACACTAGGAGCAATTTAGGATCGCCAGTTCACCTAACCTGCATGTCTTTGGACTGTGGGAGGAAACTGGAGCACCCGGAGGAAACCCACGCAGACACTCTATGCAGGAAGGACCTCCTAACTGCGAGGCCCCAAGAATATCTCACACCTGAAAGCGTTCTGCAATAAAGATGGGGAAGCAATTTCCAAAAAATGAAAATTCAAAGACTCATAAGCTGGCTACAAAAAAACGTTCACAAACAGAGTTTTTTTTTTAACACAGGGGATGTTGTTAGAGTTTGACAAAGTTTTGCAAATGATATATTTACTCGTTTATTTTTGTAATTAATTTATTTTCATTTCTTCATAACTGCACATTAGCACTTTTGTAAAAATGCCACTTTTTAATTTGTTTGTTGTCAAAGTTGTATTTATTATTTTGTACTTCAAATGTCAAAAAAATATGTAATGTAGGTGGGGTATCCAAACCTTTGCATGGAACTGTAGGCTTCTGTCATTTCAGAGTAGCATCAGTCATGCACAAACGTCTAAGGGCTTGTTTATACTTCACGCTCAGAATGATTATGCGCATGCATCATGGCTGCCACGCGTTCCCAGCGTTCATTTGATGTGTCCTCTGAGCTAGTCCTCAGAAATTCACATGACGTTTGTGCGAGTTACAGTACCAGCAAAACCTTGAGGTGCGTAGTGCGATAAATGTCGGAATGTGACGTCAGAGTCTCTGTTTACTATCTGCAGTTGTGCTTGAAAGTTTGTGAACCCTTTAGAATTTTCTATATTTCTGCATGAATATGACCTAAAACATCATCAGATTTTCACTCAAGTCCTAAAAGTAGATAAGGAGAAACAAGTTAAACAAATGAGACAAAAATATTATACTAGGTCATTTATTTATTAAGGAAAATGATTGAATATTACATATTCGTGAGTGGCAAAAGTATGTGAACCTCTAGGATTAACAGTTAGTTTGAAGGTGAAATTCGAGTCGGGTGTTTTCAATCAATGGGATGACAATCAGGTGTGAGTGGGCACCCTGTGTTTTTTAAAGAACAGGGATCTATCAAAGTCTGCTCTTCACTCCACGTTTGTGAAAGTGTATCATGGCACGAACAAAAGAGATTTCTGAGGACCTCAGAAAAAGAGTTGTTGATGCTTATCAGGCTAGAAAAGGTTACAAAACCATCTCTAAAGTGTTTGGACTCCACCAATCCACAGTCAGACAGATTGTGTACAAATGGAGGAAATTCATGACCATTGTTACCCTCCCCAGGAGTGGTCAACCAACAAAGATCACTCCAAAAGCAAAGCGTGTAATAGTCGGCGAGGTCACAAAGGACCCCAGGGTAACTTCTAAGCAACTGAAGGCCTCTCTCGCATTGGCAAATGTTCATTTTCACGAGTCCACCATCAGGAGAACACTGAACAACAAATGTGTGCATGGCAGGGTTGCAAAGAGAAAGCCACTGCTCTCCAAAAAAAACATTGCTGCTCGTCTGCAGTTTGCTAAAGATCACGTTGGACAAACCAGAAGGCTATTGGAAGAATGTTTTTTGGATGGATGAGACCGAAATAGAACTTTTTGGTTTAAATGGAAAGCGTTATGTTTGGAGAAAGGAAAACACTGCATTCCAGCACAAGAACCTTATTCCATCTCTGAAACATGGTGGTGGTAGTATCATGGTTTGGGCCTGTTTTGCTGCATCTGGGCCAGGACGGCTTGCCTTCATTGATGGAACAATGAATTCTGAATTATATCAGAGAATTCTAAAGGAAAATGTCAGGACATCTGTCCATGAACTGAATCTCAAGAGAAGGTGGGTCATGCAGCAAGACAATGACCCTAAGAACACAAGTCGTTCTACCAAAGAATGGTTAAAGAAGAATAAAGTTAATGTTTTGGAATGGCCAAGTCAAAGTCTCTGACCTTAATCCAATCGAAATGTTGTGGAAGGACCTGAAGCGAGCAGTTAATGTGAGGAAACCCACCAACATCCCAGAGTTGAAGCTGTTCTGTACGGAGGAATGGGCTAAAATTCCTCCAAGCCGGTGTGCAGGAGTGATCAAAAGTTACCTGAAATGTTTAGCTGCAAAGGGGAGTCACACCAGATACTGAAAGCAAAGGTTCACATACTTTTTCCACTCACAAATATGTAATATTCGATCATTTTCCTTAATAAATAAATGACCGTGTATAATATTTTTGTCTCATTTGTTTAACCGGTTTCTCTTTATGTACTTTTAGGACTTGAGTGAAAATCTGATGATGTTTTAGGTCATATTTATGCAGAAATACAGAAAATTCTAAAGGGTTCACAAACTTTCAAGCACAACTGTACATGTGACAGAAAGCCGCTATGCAGCTCTGGGATCGATGTGCGCGCTTTGATGTTTGATGAATGGTTCGATGTGGTGAAGCAAAATGCCGACATACAAATGCATTTGTGGTGCTTTTATGTTCAAGGGTCACATATTGCCCAATGTAATAACACAATACATTTTAAAAGTCTCACGTACCATGTTCTGTGCCATCTTTTTTTTCTTTTTCTTTTTTTTTTTTTGCACCTTCACAACAGCATCAGAATATATGGCAGTTTATTTGAGCCACAGAGAAAAAAATTAAGGGCACAGTAAAAAGGTCTATTTTGTAATTAAACTGGAAATTTCAGCTTTGATCTCAAAATATTCACTTTAACCTCGTAGTTTACTTTATCATTAAAGTGGACCGTCGTAAACGTCATCTTAAAACCGACCCAGTTGTTAATCGCTATGTACTTCTGAGGCTTCCTCCTGAGCTGACAGCAGCAATCACCACACACAGAACACATTACATTTATGATATTCCAGCTCTCTGCACATTTAAAATCCTTAGATTTATACTTGATATCATTTTCATGATGAAATGCATTAAAGTATGAATGTTACATTATACAGATAAGTCATTAACTTCATTTAAATAATGAATACTTTTATTAATTACACTTGTGGTGGCACAGTGGCAGAGTGGTAGTGCTGCTGCCTCGCAGGGATTTTGTTTTTTTCTTGCGCCCGATGCTTGTTGGAATGGGCACATCCCTGGATTGATGGATGTAATCATAAAACATCCTTTTCACATATATCATGGCAAGGCGTCCTCAGAATGTAATGGATGTGTCAGGCAATTCACAACACAGCGAAGCCAAACGTTTTCTCACCATGATGATATCTTGCACTGCCATCTGGTGAAATCTTCCATATTTATGTAAAGTACATGCGCAAGTATAAACAGTACAACACTTGTGTGACAGTAGTGTCTGCTAGAGCATTTGTCACTTTGCGTGAAGTATAAACCTGGCCTAACAGTGTGTGACTTGCACACACACATCCTATGAGGCAGTGAGCAACTACAGGTCAGCTGTAAAAAAAAAAAAAAAAAATCAACGTCTTTTTTAAAGCATTGGCACTGAGGAACTTCATGATTTGTTTCACACATGTGTGTCAGAGGATCTTCTCACCAGCAGAATCAAGGTATGTAATAACCTACCGGGGAAAGAACGGGCACTGTTGCTAACATTCTTTTCTCCTTCTCTCCCCGCAGAACTGAGAAACTGCCTAGTAAGAGCACTTAGCCCACCCCTTCCAGTTCATCCGCTATAAGAAACTCGACTGCCAGGAATGAGGCGTCTTTTATGACCTAAACAACCCTCCGGACAGAGCTCCTGTGAATGACCTCTAAATGTGTGGCTGAGACCCAAATCTGTTTGTTTGCTGGTAACATAATGGCAAGAGACGTTTCTTTTGTTGAACTTTTCCTGCTGATTAAACGGGATGACCCGGTTGGTGTCCCAACTTTTATCTTTGCATGACCTATCATTCTTCCACCCGGCCACACTAGATAAGGACTGATCCCTGCAATGGGCTAGAAAGAGCAGAACTATGAGAAGAACATTTAAAAGCGGGTCCTGTTAGAATATTAGAATTACTTTTTAGATGAGAATTAATGAAGTAAAATTCATAAGTCCTGTGCCTCTTTGTATAGTAGAGAAAAAGATCAAGCCATTTATGTTTTGTGTTGTTTGTTATTGTCCAGTGGCTGTATACACATATATGTCTTCTATTAAACTTATGTTATGGATAAACTGTATTGCTTCATTTATTAACAGCCACTGTGTTTGGGTTATTTGGTATAAAATGTCCTATTGCTACATCCAAACCACAAACGGAGAAAGGAAAAGTTGAGTTTGTGTAGACTTCATTCATAAATCAAATATCTCTTCATAGTTCTGGCATACCAGCTGGAACGTGAAATGGATCATCCATATAGGAAATTATCACTAAACAGACACCATGGATTTGAAGATAAATGGCGATTAGATTACATTAGTTTATTGGCACATATTTTGCATGAGCATAGTGAAATTCTTGTGCCATTATTGCAGTGATGTATAAAAAATATAGCAAATAAATAAGAGTAGCTGAAGATAAATTAATAAATAAGTAAACATTATAATGGCACCAATGGGCAAATGGTAAACATGAACGACATGTTGTTGTAGGTGCCTTGTGTTCTCTCTGTTGATCAGCATTGCGATGATAGTAAAGGTGTTAATGTAAGTTTGAAAGAATTGTCAGCAATATTCGCAAAAATATGAACTGCAATTTATGCATTTGAAGTAAACGGCATGTCACATCCTGTCAAAAGGACTGCCCTTAAGAGAGTGGATAATGAAGAACTGCAGGAGATGCAGATTTCAGTACTCAAAACACCTGAATTTACAAATCTGTCTAGCAAAACCAGTAAAGCATAGATACAGTAGAGTCTCGCTTACCCAACCTTCGCTTACCCAACATTCTGTATTATCCAACGGCCCACCGAAAAAAAAAAACAAAAAAAAATGCATCAATCAGCAACAAGAACTGCAAGTTGCGAGCGTGAGCGTAGTCTATTTTTAGTTGCTAAGTTCATTTTTTCAGTTAAATTTTTCTGTTGTTTTGTTGTAAAACATGATTACAGTGGATTATGTGGCCAGCCCTCTCTGGCGTGTGTGCGCGCCTGTGTCTCTGTCTCGCGCATGTGTGTGCGTGCGCCTGTGTCTCTCTCTCACATGCCCGTGTGTGTGTG
>JANRMT010062804.1:8230556-8280648 GCA_026402145.1 Polypterus bichir lapradei
GAAATTTAACATTGGAAATACAAACACGCCATGACAAAATAGCCACAGCGTTTTAACACGTTGTATTTATATACACCACAATGCTTATCTAAACTCTATTTGCTGTTGTTATGTCATAAAGTGATGCAATGGTTACAATGACTGGAGCAGACCCTTTTCCTGACTTTGCTTATTTTTACTCTATATATATATATATATATATATATATATATATATATATAAAGCCAGTAAACTCCAAACCCCAAACATGTATACAAATATACAATACTATGTTCAAATAAATGATGGTTTATTAGAAAAATACCTCAATATGAGCACAAAGCACACGTTTTTTTACCTTACAACTCTTCTCCTTTCACCAGAGTACTACCCACTTCCAATTGAGTGTTTCCATCCTCCCTGCTCCAACTCACCTGGACAAGGGAGTGCAGTCTGTTTCATTGAAGATCCGAGAGTACTTCTAGTGCCAGGGCTGCTGCTAGTTGGAAGCATTTCCGGGTCATACGGAAGTCCAATATATTGGGGATTGCATCTCCCTGCAGCACCCTCTTGCAGGACCCACAGACCCTAGCAGGGCTGTGCTGCCAGACTACAACTCCCAGCATTCCCTGAGCCAGTATAAAGGGCTGCTGCTATCTAGCACCTTAAACATCCTTCAGGGACAGTCCTTCCCTGTCCTCTTCTTTTCTCCTGTCCAAGGAAGGTACTGTAGCCATGTCCGGTCTGGACACCTGCCTGGGGCCTCCCGTTCGGATATGGAATCTTCTTGTCTGTCCAGGCTGTCCTTCCATCCCCTTGGGAAGTCCCGTTTGGGTGTGGCCCCTTTCTACTTTTCAGTTGGGGTGCCTGACTGACCTCCTGAAGCCTCCTGTCCGTGCAAGGAACCAACCCCCTTACTTGTCATATATATATATATATGAGATGAGACACAAAAATAACTGGATTGGTAAAAAAAATATATATATATATTTTTGAATTACAGCATTCTAAACATTGTCACCTTCTATATACTCCCCCTCCCTAACTCTACACTGCTCTATATGTATCTTCCATTGATTGAAACAGTGCAGGAAGTCTTCTTGCATGAGAAAAATGTGTTCCCTTCAGGTCACTTTTGATTTTTGGGAACAAATAAAAATCTCAGGGAGCTAAATCAGGCAAATAGGGAGGATGATTGAGGACAGGAATGTTTTTGTCAGTCAAAAACTGCTTTACGGAAAAAGAGAAAATTTGCAAGAAATTTGATGTTGATACGCTGTTCAATTTTTTCACCTGACATTATCACAGCAACTTGTGTAGCGATTGTTGTGCAAATACTTACTGGGCTATTCATAGGATATACCTAGCCGGTCGGCAGTTTCAGAGGGTGTGTAGGAGGGGATGTAGTTCTATGATTCATGTCTAGCCGACTTCCAGACAGTTTTCCAGGAAAGCCCTAAGCCCAGTCCAGTTATTTTTGTGTTTCACCTCATATATACTGCATATATACAAACATTTCAAATACAACAGAGTATTCCTTCTCATAAAAAATCATTACTGGATGGGCCTAGCAGTCTGATGGGGTAGACCCCTTGAGCCACATCCAGAATGACAGGCCTTCTCTATTTTAAGGGTAGGCATATGTAAGAGAAAGTTTTTAGGGCATTGATGGGTTTAATGATCTTATTAATTGATTGTGAACAGATTAACATTGGCTGCGGCCTTAAAAAAATTTGCATAAAAAATCTTTTAATCAAGATTTATTTTAGTAACCACCCCTTCGGCCACCATTTAAACTCCACCCATGATTTTCATAATTTGCTGCCTCACTTATCAAATGCCTACTGAATTCTGTTAGAAAAATGCAACATTTCCACAGTACCTCTCTTATGAAGCAAAGCTGATCAAGGAGATTTCAGAAAGGCATTCAACTTGTGCTTTTCTCTGTGCTCACAGTAGCTCACAGTCTTTTTAGTGTACTACTTTTGTGCTTAAAATGATGAGTAGGTTATTTGATAAAGCGTTTATAATTAGTAGACTGTTTTTATGAGTTGGAACTGGAAATACTAGACAGCCTGCTTTAGAACTGAAGGGTTATGCCAGCTGCTGAAGGGATTAACCGTAAAAGACAATAATCATGTCTAAAATAAAACCATGTAAAGAGCAGGGTGCACTTAACTCTTTGCGGATCACTGCTACAAGTTTGTAGTTTTATGTGGTTCACTTCATTTCCAGATATTCTGTAAAGGGGTGTCTGATAAGGTCCAACACTGCAGACATACAGTGTGAGCTCCATAGCCAGGGAGGGTCCAGCAAGGACTCGAGAAAAGGAACATCATTTCTGGCAGGAGAAAAATATGTCGAACTGCCAGTCTGTTAGGAGAACTGCCAGTTCTGTATAATACAGGTGCTTGTGGAGAGTGCCAGGTTACTCCAAGGCTTCAAACATGGCAGGAACATGGCAACGTGTGGCTTCTAATGTCTGGTTTTCTGCCTTATTATTTGCAGTTCTTGCTATGTATTGTCACCCTTTGGTCACAGATTTGCACAGAGACACACAAGAGGTTGTAGAAAGCAGGAATTTTATTCAAACACTGCAAACAAACATTTGTTTCTTTTTCAAAAGCTTAAACGTGCTCCATGACAAGTCAGAGATGACAGTTCCGCTAGGAGCACAGAATGTCAGAGAGAGAGAGAGAGAGACAGAGAGAGAGAGAAATAAAAGCAAAACAATCAATTCCAAATCTGACAGGCGCTGCACAAGGCTTTTAAGTAAGCGGAGTACCACGTGAGAGCTTTATTACGCATTATATCGCAAGAGAAGGGTGTACTTGCGCCAGTTTTTAAGACAAAATCCTTTGTGAAATCCGGGTTTTTTAGAACACAACGCTTTTTTTAAATCGCTGAAAGGACTTCGCAATTTTCTGTCCACAAGATAGGTCGGTTTTTCCTGGCTCTAGTAAGTTCTGTAAGAGAAGCAGCTCTATGTGCAAAATTTGGTATGAACCTTCTGTAGTAACCAGCAAGCCCCAGAAAAGTGCATACCTGTTTCTGTGTTTTTGGTCTTGAATAAGCAAGCATTTCTTCTATTTTCCTTAACTGTGGCCTAAGTAAACCCTTGCCCATAGAATAACCTAAGTAATGAGTCTTGGACATGCCCACTTTACATTTTTTAGGGTTAGCAGTAAGGCCATCCTGTCTCAAGCTTTCAAGAACAGCTTGAAGCCACTCTAAGTGTGTTTGCCAATCATTGCTGAAAATCATGACATCGTCAAGGTAAGCCCCGGAATATTCAGAATGAGAACGCAGGATCTGATCCATCATACGCTGAAAAGTTAGTGGTGCCCCGTGAAGACCAAACGGGAGTCTTGTAAATTTATAAAGTCCGTCAGGGGTCGCAAATGCTGTTTTCTCACAACTGCTAGCCTCTAAAGGTACCTGCCAATAACCTTTCGTGAGATCTAGCGTGAAGATATAGCTCGCCTGACCCAGTTTTTCCAACAGTTCATCAACATGGGGCATCGGATAAGCATCGAATTTAGAGACCTTATTCAAGTGTCTGAAATCGATACAGAAGCAAACCGAACTGTCTTGCTTTGGGACTAATACGACTGGGCTGCACCAGTCACTTTTACTTTCACAAATTACACCTAATGTCAGCATCTTTTTTACTTCTTCGCGCACAATATTTCGTCGCGCTTCCGGAATCCGGAACGGCCGCATCTGTACGCGAACAACAGGTTCAGTGGTAATTTTCTGTTTTGTAATGTCAGTCTTGCCTGGTAAGTCTAAAAAGACATCAGTGTTCCGTTCTATCAAAGATAACAGTTCTGTCTTTTGCGTGTCAGTAAGATCGTTACCAACGGCAACATTGGTCTGAGAAACTGCAGCCAAGGAAGTGTTAACCTCTTGTCGGTTGTGCCATTCCTTCAAGAGATTAATGTGTAAAATCTGGAATGGTTTGCGCCGGCCTGGTATTCTAACCTTGTAATTTACTGGACTCATACGCTCCTCAATAAGGACGGGGCCCTGCCATTTAGCTAAGAATTTGTGTGGGTCAGATGGAACCAGTACCAAAACACGATCACCAGGTTTGAATCCACGGAGCTTACTGCGCCTATCGTAAAGACGCATCTGAGTTTCCTGTTCTCGTTGTTGATGCTCCACAGCAATAGAGGAAAGCATAGAAATTCTGTCCTGCAACGAAATTACCCGATCTGCAAAGCCTGGTCCTTGAGCTGTTGCCTCGTTTCCTATCCATTCCTCTCGCACAACATCCAGGATGCCTCGCGCCGTCTGCCGAATAACAACTCGAAGGGACTCAAGCCAGTGGACACCTGTGATGATTCTCGCACTGCGTACATAACAAAAGACAGGACAGAGTCCCAGGTTGTGGGATCATTATGAGCGACTCGCCTGATCATCTGTTTCAAAGTTTTGTTAAATCGTTCAGTCAAACCATTCGTTTGTGGATGGTAAACAGTGGTACTCAATTTCTTAATAGCAAAGCTATCACACAATTGTTTCATCACGCGAGAAGTAAAAGGAGTGCCTTGATCAGTTAAGACTTCTCTAGTGATGCCATCACGAGTAAAAATTTCACACAGAGCTTTGGCTACAGCTGTGGAGTTGGCCTTTATCAGGGCAATCACCTCGGGATATCGTGTTTCATAGACAACCAACACCAGCAAATATTGGTACCCATTCTTAGTCTTAGGTAAAAGGCCTACAATATCTAATCCCACCCGCTGAAAGGGAACTTCTAAAATGGGCATAGGACAAAGGGGAGCTCGAGGAGGCTTATAAGCAGAGACGATCTGGCAGTCAGGACATGAAGTACAAAACCGTTCAACATCTTTTCCCATATTCAGCCAATAAAATCATTTTCATAACTGTTCTCTGGTCTTATCAGCACCGAGGTGCCCTCCCAAGATGTGAGAGTAGGCCAGATGCAAAAGAGTTTCCCTATGTACTTCAGGTACAACCAGTTGTTCAATAAATTCCCCCTTTAAATGGTCTGAGATCACTCTGAAAGGCAACCGTCTTTTTCTATAAAGTGCGGGGTTTTTACGCCCCCGGAATCACGCTCTTGGTAATAAGAGTCATTGGCAGAGCGAGCTTGTTTAAATGCATATTCTAATGAGCTATCAGTATGCTGCAAACGCACAAAATCTGATTGTTCATTAATGCTCGGTTTGTGTTCGGAGGCGTTTGCAATCTGAGAAGATGTAGAAGGACCAGCCTGCCATTCTGGAAAATTGTCGGGGGTGACTTCCATCTCACTGAAGAGATTGGGTTCAATATCTAAATTGGGCTCTAGATTTTCCCCGGCCACTACCAGTTCTTCGTCTTGGTTTTCTTCTTCTCACCCCCGACTAAGTACAATAGTGGACTGGACTACTGGTCCCTGACATTTATTAATTAGTTTAGGAAAAAGGGCATTTCTCTGTCCTATGAGTAATGGCCATGGGCACGAGTCTGAAATGGCAGACCAAACTTTAAAGTGGCGACCCTTATAAGTTAAAGGAAGAAGTAATGTCTGATAATCTTTAACATCACCATGTACACAGCATATTTTTACAGTCTCACAGTCTCTAAGGCATCGTTCATCAAGGCAGTCTCGTCTCACGATACAAAGGTCACTTCCCGAGTCCAACAATGCTGAGATTTCTCTGCCTCCCAATTTCACTGGGATCAACAAGCCATCTTTTCCATCCGAAGAATATGTAATATTTGAGCAACAAACCTCGGCCATTCCAACTTCCATTGATTGAGCTGGAGACAAGCGACATTCTCTTGCCAAGTGGCCGAGTTGATCACACCAGAAACATCTACAGTCTGCTCCGCTTCGGAAATATCCTCTGCGACGTCTTCGGTTTCCTCGGCTTGCTGTTGCCACTGTCTCCCCATAAATAGGCATCTCATCTACAACTGGATTTCCCGGGGTCCTACCTGACCCCATTCGATTTTCGGGTCCTGCAGCTTGTTAATGTTGTAGCTGTCGATTGAAGCGACAAGAATGTCCTGGACGTTCGTTCACAGGTTGCAAAGCAGCACCAAATCCACCGCTCTTTCTCCAATCTGACTGTGAACCCACCAATCGTCTGGACATAATCGTTAATGATTTAATATCATGAGGCAGAAATTCATCTCGAAGAACTGCAGATATCCCGGCCAGTAATATATTCATGACAACTTTTTCCATCACGTCTCCTTCAAACCAGCAGTGCACTTTATGTATCAAATTTGCGCACGGATTGGGCCATCCATGTTTAGTTTCCAGTCGTTAAGTGCAAAACTTTTAGCCATTTGAAATAAGTCTTCGGCGGCATCCATCTGTGCAACCACTCCTGGCACCACTTGTCACGCTTGGGTCACAGATTTGCACAGAGACACACAGGAGGTTGTAGGAAGCAGGAATTTTATTCAAAAACTGCAAACAAACATTTGTTTCTTTTTCAAAAGCTTAAACGTGCTCCATGAGAAGTCAGAGATAACAGTTCCGCTAGGAGCACAGAATGTCAGAGAGAGGGAGAAAAGTAAAACAATCAATTCCAAATCTGACAGGCGCTGCACAAGGCTTTTAAGTAAGCGGAGTACCGCGCGAGAGCTTTATTACGCGTTATGGCGCAAGAGAAGGTTAAGAAGCAATGTGAAGGTAGACTGTGTTTCAGGGATTTTCCCAGGGGCGTCTGTGTCTTCTTGGGGTGCGATCACCCCTCCAGCTTACAGTGTATATAATGTATGTCATGTGTAATGCTTACCTTGAACATGTTGAAGATGTGCACATTTTCTTAAGAATGAAAAAAGTAAGGATTAACTTAATTCTATGTTACATTATCCCAATAGCTGGTATTTGAGGTGATGGATTTTCATGGCCAACCAACGGATACACTGTCTTGCTAAATAATCAATAATGGGCTGTTTTTTTTCCTTCAAAAGAATATTTTTGAAGGCCACAACTAAATATGCTCCTAATCAACAGATCATTTAATTCATCCTACCTACGCAACTCTCACTTGCATGTCTCTTGTCATTAAATCAAACCGAGAAACATTCTGTACTACATGAAATACAGATTGCCTTGTTGTCTCAAATTCATCCAGAGAGAGGTCACTTCAATTGGTATATTTTGTTTACGGTATTTTCCTTTTTTATATGTCAGGTTGATGCTTCTTTCAGCAAACAGACCCTCAACCAGATATTTAAAACTGACCACAACGTCATGCGTGAATGTCCGCGTTTTATGATTGAATGTGCCGCCTGTATAAACAGTCTGAGAGAACCTCGACCCGTCACCCACCCCACTATGACAAAATATTTAATAAACATCCATCAATCCATTATCCATCCTGCTATATCCTAACTACAGGGTCACGGGGGTCTGCTGGAGCCAATCCCAGCCAACATGGGGCAGGAAACAAACCCCGGGCAGGGCGCCAGCCCACCTCAGGGTGCACACACACACACCCCACTAGGGACAATTGAGAACCGCCAATGCACCTAAACTTGCATGTCTTTGGACTGTGGGAGGAAATGAGGAGAACATGCAAACTCCACGCAGGGAGGACCCGGGAAGCGAACCCAGGTCTCCTAACTGCCAGGCAGCAGCCCTACCCACTGCACCACCATGCTGCCCCCCTTTGATCAAGTAAATAAAAAAATTAAAAGTGTTTTAACTTTCCATCAATCCCTCCATTTTCTAAACCACTTATTCAGAGCAGGGATACACAGACTTTCATCAGGCACAAGGCAGGAATAATCCCTGGTAGAGTGTAAAAAGTGTAAACACTTTTTACACTCTACCAGGAACTATGTCTCTCGGCTGGCCTGGGAATGCCTCGGGATTCCCCTGGAAGAGCTAGAAGAAGTGGCCAGGGAGAGGGAAGTACGCACAGACAGTGGGGGCCAATTTAGTACCACCAGCCCACCTAACATGGCTTTCAAAACATGTAACCCAGTCCCATGTGTGTATGTACTAACTTGTTTAAAAAATAACATGTATATTTTGCCACAAGTACAATAAGTAGAGAGAAAAAACAAAATAAACATTTTTAGTCATTTCAATATCATTAACGGCACTTGCATTACTTTTTCAGAATTTCAAACATTTTTATACTTTTATGAGATTTTGGTTATATTGCAACTTTATAGTATGAACAATTTAATTAATGAAACTTGTAAATATGTAGCAGTGCGGTTGTGACCCTAAAAAATTGTAATTAGGTTTTATGGGGGATTTTGAAATTATAAAACTGTACAGCACATCTCTGTTTCAAATATCTCAACAAAAATGGATTTTCCTTAAAGAATAAGTGTGCCAAATTTCAACAAAATCCTTCTACTGAGAGCCACGTTTTTTCATGCTGACAGATAAAGCAACTGTAGCTGAAGATTTTCACATTATTGACAAACACATCTTAAAAGAGTCCTGACATAAATAACTAGTTTATATTTAGCTTGTATTAAATAATCTTACAGCATACAAATCCACAGTCAGGCTATGTTGGGACACCCACGATTAAAGTCAATGTTCATGAATATAGCAGTTAGCAGAGGTGCTTTCCATTTTCTACCTGTAGTCTTCTCCAGAGGTTTGGAGGGTTGAAGAGTATGGAGAGCAGCATTTCAAAAGTCCACAGGGTTGATCAAGTCAGTAGTTGGATTGCTCCATGGCAGTGGTTCTCAAATTGTATTCCTTCAAGCCGCAAATCCATGCAAAAGATGGATATGTGAGGGGGTCGCCCTAAGTGACATTTCCACTTTTGTCTTTTGCTGTAGTCTTGACAAAGGTGCTTGTTTTTGAATTTAAATATATTAACAAGATTGTTGCTAGTGCAGTTACATTGCTTGTATTTTTCAAAATTGTAATGTATAATTAAGCCATTTCAAAAACAGTCTGTGTATTTGTATTTATTTATTTATTTATTTATTTATTTATTAAGCACTTTAAAAACAACATCAAGGCTGACCAAACTGATGTACAATAAAACCCAACATATCAGACACACAATAACCAAAATGGTAAAAGAAACTTAAACAGATAAACACATTAGAGCTGAAGAAATTCATTATAAAAAGTACACAGGTAGTCAACATATCATACTGGGTTAAAGGCCAGAGAGTAAAAGTGTCTTTTAAATAGGATTTAAAGACAGCAAGTGAAGGAGCGCTCCTAACAACAACAACATTTATTTATATAACACATTTTTATAGAAATAATGTAGCTCAAAGTGCTTTACATAATGAAGGAAAAAAAAAAGACAAAATAAGAATTAAAATAAGAGAACACTAATTAACATAGAATAAAAGTAAGGTTTGATGGCCAGGGAGGACAGAAAAAAAACAAAAAAAAACTCCAGATGGCTGGAGAAAAAATAAAATCTGCAGGGGTTCCAGGCCACGAGATCGCCCAGCCCCCTCCAGGCATTCTACCTAACATAAATGACCAGCCCTCATTGCATCCAGGGTCCTCATGGAAAGACTTGATGATGACGGTCACATGGACTTCTGGCCTTTAATCCATCAATGTATGGACATCACCGTGCTTTGATTAGGTGGTGGTGGTGCAGATCGCCACCACAGAAAACCAGAAAAAGAACAGAAGAGAGAGTAGGGGTTAGTACGGACTAACACGCAATGGCAAATCGTTCTAGAGTTTTAGAGCTTGAACTGAAAAAGCCCAATCACCTCGGATTTTGCATCTTGTATTAGGATCACATAAAAGCATCTGGTCTGCTGCCGCAGTTCCAACAAATAAAATGGGGCACAACCATTAAAGGATTTAAAAACAAATATTAATAATAAATCAAAGTATTTTTTAATTTAGAATAAAATTTAGACTTCAGACATAGAAACAAAGCTACTTTGTTATCCTCTGGAGCAAGCATTTCCATCACATTTAGTACGAGTGGAAATGCAAATGTGTTTTTGTTCAGCATACATTAATCATTCAACAACATTGTGTAGGTCGGTGGCAGCAGTCAGGTAAGCAGCAGAAGGGTAGCCAGCCCTGGCACCTGTACAGCTTTAAAAAGTGAGTGAAGTGGCAGCATCCCCTCCGTGGATCTGACATATTTTTGCCATCGTGCTAAAACAGTACATCACTTTAGCTAGTGCCTGAATTTATTAATCATAACATAAAATAAGTTGTTGTTTTAAGGATAAATCATAACCATTAATTAGCAAAATACAGAATGGGCCATGTTCTGTGCCTCTATTGTTGAGGCAGCTGACCGGAGCTGTGGCCATAAGGTGGTCGGTGCCTGTCGTGGTGGCAATCCCCGAACCCGCTGAAGGAGGAGTCCTACAGGACCCTTTTGTCCTGTGGGACTCTGAAGGCAGCTGATAGGTACCGGCAGGCCAAGCGGAATGCGGCTTTGGTGGTTGCTGAGGCAAAAACTCGGGCGTGGGAGGAATTTGGGGAGGCCATGGAGAACAACTTTCGGATGGCTTCGAGGAGATTCTGGTCCACCGTCCAGCATTTCAGGAAGGGGAAGCAGTGCAGTGTCAACACTGTAAATGGTGGGGATGGTGCGCTTCTGACCTCGACTCGGGACGTTGTGGGTCGGTGGGGGGAGTACTTCGAAGACCTCCTCAATCCCATTAACATGCCTTCCAGTGAGGAAGCAGAGCCTGGGGACTCGGAGGTGGGCTCCCCCATCTCTGGGACTGAGGTCACCGAGGTGGTCAAAAAACTCCTTGGTGGCAGGGCCCCAGGGGTGGATGAGATACGCCCGGAGTTCCTCAAGGCTCTGGATGTTATAGGACTGTCTTGGCTGTCACGCCTCTGCAACATCGCATGGACATCAGGGACAGTGTCTCTGGATTGGTAGACGGGGTGTGGTCCCCCTCTTTAAGAAGGGGTCCAGAGGGTGTGTTCCAACTACAGAGGGATCGCACTCCTTAGCCTCTCTGGAAAAGTCTATTCAGTGGTCCTGGAGTGGAGGGTCCATCAGATAGTCGAACCTCGGATTCAGAAGGAACAGTGTGGTTTTCATCCTGGTTGCAGAACAGTGGACCAGCTCTATACCCTTAGCAAGGTCCTGGAGGGTACATGGGAGTTTGCCCAACCAGTCTACATGTGTTTTGTGAACTTGGAAAAGGCATTCAACCGTGTCCCTCGGGGAATCTTGTGGGGGATACTCTGAGAGTATGGGATACCGGACCCCTGATAAGGGCTGTTCGGTCCCTGTACAATCGGTGTGAGAGCTTGGTCTGCATTGCCGGCAGTAAGTCGAACCCGTTTCCAGTGAGAGTTGGACTCCGCCAGGGCTGCCCTTTGTCACTGATTCTGTTTATAGCTTTTATGGACAGAATTTCCAGGTGCAGCCAGGGCGTTGAGGGGGTCCGGTTTGGTGAACTCAGGATTGGGTCACTGCTTTTTGCAGATGATGTTGTCCTGTTTGCTTCTTCAGGCCATGATCTTCAGCTCTCTCTGGATTGGTTCACAGCTGAGTGTGAAGCGGCTGAGATGAGAATCAGCACCTCCAAATCCGAGACCATGGTCATCAGCTGGAAAAGGGTGGAGTGCCCTCTCAGGGTTGGGAGCGAGATCCTGCCCCAAGTGGAGGAGTTCAAGTATCTCGGGGTCTTGTTCACGAGTGAGGGAAGAATGGAGCGTGAGATCGACAGGCGGATTGGTGCGGCGTCCGCAGTGATGCGGGCTTTGCATCAGTCTGTCATGGTGAAAAAGGAGCTGAGATATAAGGCAAAGCTCTCAATTTACCGGTCGATCTACGTTCCTACCCTCACCTATGGTCATGAGCTGTGGGTAGTGACCAAAAGAATGAGATCACAAATACAAGCAGCTGAAATGAGTTTCCTCCACAGGGTGTCTGGGCTTTCCCTTAAAGATAGGGTGAGAAGCTCAGTCATCTGGGAGGGGCTCAGAGTAGAGCCGCTGCTCCTCTACATCAAGAGGAGTCAGATGAGGTGGCTCGGGCATCTGATCAGGATGCCTCCTGGATGCCTCCCTGGTGAGGTGTTCCAGGCATGTCTAACCGGGAGGAGGCCCCGGGGAAGGACATGCTGGAGGAACTATGTCTCTCGGCTGGCCTGGGAATGCCTCGGGATTCCCCTGGAAGAGCTAGAAGAAGTGGCCAGGGAGAGGGAAGTCTGGGTATCTCTGCTCAAGCTGCTGCCCCCACGACCCGATCTCAGATATGTGGAAGAGGATGGATGGATGGATGGATATTTTTGATTATCTACAAAAGTTGTTCCAAACTTACTTGACTTAAATACTACTTTTTAAAAGTATGTATAAAATAATGTATTTCTGAAAATAATGAATCAAAGTAATATTTAAATTTAGAATTCAATTTAGACTTCAGACACAGTAACAAAAGCTACTTTGTTATCCTCTGGAATTAAAAACAAAATTTGAAATTTAAACCAAAGATATTAACACAACTCCCATAAACATAAATATCAGTGTGATAATCTAACAAAGATGAAACAATTAATAAATATTTAGCAAAATGAATCAATTGCCATTACTTTATTGAAAACCAAAATAGAGAGTAAATATAGGATGTCACTTAACTGTCAGTTCGACTACATCAAGTCCTGTACCAGACGGGTGTTTGACAGACAGACAGTCAAAGACCTAAAAATTGATACAATATATTGCATTTATCTTTATGGGTCAGTTTACTGTTGTGTGCTTCACATAAAAAATAATTCCTTTTCACAGTTAAACCAGCAGGTGGCTGCCCTCTGCTCCATAAAGGCTGGGAAAAGCCATAATCTGTTGCGGTTCATCGTGAATGTGAGTTCTCTTGAGTGTATTCTGTGCTCCAGCAGATCCCCATGACCCCGTAGTTAGAATATAGCAGGTTGGATAATGGATGGATGGACATTATCAAAGAGCCAATTATCACATTCTAGTTTATTAAATATTTTTGTAACAATCAGACACATACAAAATATCAGTAATAAAGTATAATTATATGTTAACAGATTGCATTAAATATGTGCTTTTTAATAATACTTTTTAAAATGTTATATAGGCAAAAATGGAGCACAAATAGGCTTATGATGGGCTCAGCAGTTTTTATACATAGGAGACTGATGTACAGTACAGACCTTCAACAACAACTACTACAGGTAGTTGTCAAAATATGGCTTATGCGTCTTACGACCATTTGACTCACGACCGCTATTGCATCTCACAGGCAAATGACAGATTTAGCTACACCAGCTCCATATACCATGACTCGTTCATCTTGATCTCAGTGGTTTCAATTACGTTCAGTTATATTTGTCTTACAAATGGTCAGGTTTGAATAGATATATCGGTCTGTCTCAAATACCTGTAATTATAATCTATTTTGTTTTGTTCTTTTGTTCGTAAGAGTCACTGTGAAAATGTCTAGATTTTTTGTCTGACATGTCCTGACTCAGTGATAAGAGAAAACCCCCACATATGACATATTGTTTGACTCCTCTTCATGTCTACTTATAAGAGATCACAAGCTTTTGGGGTTCCTCCGTATCTTTGATCCTTTAGACCCCAAAAACCCTCATTTGTAGCCAGGTTTTGGACAATATTTTGTGCAGGAAATTAAACCCCTATGAAAAAGAGTAAATTAATACTATAGGTGTCTTCAGCAAAAATGATCAGAAGGACTTGATGTTGTGAGTGCCACATCAACCGGCCCCAGGGGTTCACCATTTAATGGGATGCAAGGGCTCAAGGTTACTCCTTTTCACAAAACTTTGAAAAATGATGATTGGTAATATAAGCATATGGAGTGTCATTTTATGCTCTTTCAAGGTTACTAATCACAAATATGAGGATATTTTTGATATTTGATTCTTTATCAGTGGTCCTAGCTCTCTAAGAGCCACTCCCAGGAGGTAAAATATGACTAATTTCAAATATAATAATATGGTGTATCATTTTAGAATTTTTCGTTGTTAGGGATCATGAATATGATCTTATTTTTTATATATTACACTCAATAATTAGTCTTTAAACATTTAAATTAAGGCAAGCTTTTTATTTTTTCACATATCTGAACTATTCTTGTTTACTATGTACTTCTATCTCATTAAATAAATCATTAAATTTCTTATAAACACCTAAATTTACAGTATCTTACACTAATTCAGACTTGTTTTTTTTAATAAAAGATATCCCAAAAACAGGAAACTGTCAATAACCACCCAATAAGTATTTATTGTAGTAAATACAACCCTGTCTTTCTCAAGCTTACCACTAAATGGCAAGTGTATCACCATAAAGTGAAATTACTAAAAGAAATATAACTACTGTATAAAAAGAACATTATCAATACTATCGTGGAAAAAACTTTTCTGTATCTTTAAAGAAGGCAGTCACGGAGTTTAGATGAGAATGCAGAAAATGTCATTATTCGCAGTGAGTTTTGCACAAGTGTTTCTGTCCATGGAGTGAGCAATCAATTAAATAATTAATCTGGTTTAATATTTTTTCTAATTACCATTACCTCTTCTTATACATCATCTTATCTGACTCTTAATATGAAGAACTTTATTATCTCCTCCCTAACACCTCCAGTAATTTATGATTCATGTTGATTCTCCCATTATTCTGAACACTGCTTTGTTAAGAGGGGTGTTTAGCAGATTATCCTATTGATCTTAGCTCCTCTTCATAGGAGGGCTTTCCCATCAGTTTATCCTCGCTTTCTGGAGGGATGTTCATTACTCATTTACCTCATTGTAATCTTGGAAAATTATGTTGGTGTCTTCTCTAAGATAGACAAGCTTACAAATTTACCAATGCTTTTTAAAGAGATTTTTAAAAATTCAAAACTTTGTACAGCATGATTTAAGATATCTCAACGAAAATTGAACTGTCTTATCAAATTTCCTTGAAGAACAAGTTTGCCACATTTTAACAAAATTGGTCCACTAGAGGACAGTTTGTTTCATGTATGCAATGTCCACTTCTATTGATTTCAGGAAATTAACTAATCCACTTAAAAGAGAGCCAAATAACATGCCATATACACACATAACCGATATTCTAACTTTTATAAACTCTTACTGCATGAAAAGTCTTAGTCACATTTGTTGCTGCATTTAGAATAGATTACAAATTGTTCAGCATGGTCTAAATCTCTGCTTACATATAGTATTCAAGTTCAAATGCCTTGTCAAATGTACAGTATAAAGTGAAGTTCACAAAAGCTGTCTAGCTTTTCTTTAGGTATAGCTTAAATTCTACTGGGATAGCATACTCTAGCTGCCTAATAAGCTGGCCCTGCCTCTTTAGGTTCCTAATAGAAGTGGTAAGGCAGATAGCAAAAAACACCAAGTATAACCATAACAACAGTTATGTTTCCCCCAGTGTTTCATGCAATTAGAGAAAGCTGATGACAAGATACAATTAGATTAGTAGTGTTTTATGGTGTTATCATATTACCTATAACATGCACCTTTTGCAAAAACGTACTAATTAACCTCTTAGATTCTTTTCTAATGAGGGATTGGAAGACATTTTAAAACCAGCTATGCAACTGTTACCTGTATTCTCTTACGTGTCTCACTGTTCATATTGTATCCTACCTATTTAACCCTGTCTTTTATTTTCACTCCTTTACTTCAATCCAGTTTACCCTGCCAACAGAAGATTTTACAAAGCGCCTGTCATGCTTTTAAGGGACTACAGCTAGACAACAAATGAACAATCGTAGCATTCAGCAGCAATAGAAATCAATAATTGAACACAGACATTGAGCTTAAGCTTTTACTTGAAAAATAGTTTTATTTACATAATAACCAATTGCAGCAAATATAATTAATACAAAAAATTATATAACCTGGGTGGGTTCATGAGGTCAATTATTCAGTCCCAGATGACATTTCCCAGATGGTCCAGTTCCTTGGTTAAAGATTATTTATCCATACAAAGAAGAACTCCTTTGCAAGTGTCCTGCAGCTAAGAAGGCAGCAAGCTTCATATGAATGTTGGTGGCTTCTCTCAAAGTGTCAGAAAGACAACAATTGAATCAAAGACTCCAATTTTAAATTTTGCACTAAAGCAACAACTGAACTAAAACTAAACTAAAAACTGAATTCCTTTTGGAAATTGTTCTAGTAAAAGGCAATATGGCAATTCAATCCCAAAAACGAAGTGTAAACATCTGGATTCCTATTTGCTAGCAAAGCAGCTAAGATTTTCATGGTTTCTGAACATATAGGAAAGGTATCACACAAGCTCAAGGGATTTAAAAGCTGCACTAAACATCACACAGACTGGGTATGCAAAACATTCTAAGGCTCTGCTATGCTTTTCAGCTTTTCCAAAACGCACGTCACTCCTGTCCAACCTGGCAAGTTTTTCAGACCACGGTTGTTTACCTGAAATCTGTCAGTTAAGAAGGTTAAGGCATCCCATATACAAATACCAATAACAATATTACATTAGGAAAAATATGATTTCTTTACTGTCACCTTCAAGATTATCTGTTGCGGTAGGATGGTGCCCTGCCTGGGGTTTGTTTCCTGCCTTGTGCCCTTGTGTTGGCTGGGATTGGCTCCAGCAGACCCCCGCGACCCTGTAGTTAGGATATAGCGGGTTGGATAACGGATGGATGGAAGATTATCTGTCTACGTGTAAGCTTTTGCCTCTTTCCTGTTTCATATTTTTATAGGCTGGGTGGTCATTTTAAAGTCTTTGTCAGTTGAAGCTTGTTATGTTTTTGAATAATCTTTTATATTGATATACTGTATTTAAAGATGCCCGGTGTAGTGAGTTAAGAATCTGCTTCGCTGCAACCCTTTAATGTATAAAGCAGACTCGGAAAATGGCTGGAGGGATGTATTCAAAAGGGCCCTGTCCACACATGATTTAATGGAGCATATGTCTGTGAATCCACACCATAAAGACCACAGACTTGTTGTCTTCTTTGTTACATAAATGTAATCACTCGACTTAGAACATTCTAACTGTATATTTGAGAGAGTACAGTTAGTTCTAATAAAACAGAAAAAACACAGTCTTTGTTCTGCCTCTCTTAAGACTCATCCATAAATGTTCAAAAACATTTCAAATACATCCAAAGAATAATAAATTACATTTTGTTTTTTGCTTCATTGAAAAAATTTAATAAAAGAAAATTTGCAGTCTGTGGTCTTTACATTTAAATGAAATAAAGTCTGTCATCAAATTACAAGTTTCCCTTATAAATGATAATATACTGATTTTTCTTTTTCCTTGAGAATATGTGCACATTTTTAAAATGTAATATGAAGTACTAATATTGATTGTCTGGCACAACAGAACATGTAAAACTTTAACCTTTAATTTAATTTCACTCAGATGAATACAAGAGAGACAGAGATGCACAAAGTAAAAAATGTTTTCTTCCATTTTAGCCATTCTGGTGTGTGTATATACATTTTTTATTTATGGATTTATTTATTAAAAAAGCTTTGAAAAAGGCAAATTTTCCCCCTGGAGACAATTAAAGTTCAATCTGTGTGTCTATCTATCTGATGTATAAGGCCGTTGTCTCCTTTTCTGACTGCCTCAGAGACCAATTCAAATCCTGCTTTACAGACTCGACTGCACTTCATGGCTGAATCCCTGCCTTCAAACCAAGCTAAATGTCAACATGTTTTAACTTCCCACACAATTGTGTAAGGCAGAAAATATTTTTATTAGAATTGGATTAGGTAAGTAACTGCTTCTCACATAAAGTTTCTCTTTTTATCATTGGAACATTTGAGCAAATAGACAAGAAGCGGCCTTCCAACTGAACACAGCTTACCAATTCTGTTTGCCTGATTTTTTCCAAACTTTTGATATGGAAGGGTCCGATGGTAACTGAATCCTCTCCATAGGACTTTCTGTGCAGCCTCTTGCAGAGATGTTGAATCATGTCGAGGTCACTATCAGGATAAACAAGGGTGGACAGCATTTATGGTTGAAATTCATCCTCCCTTCTCTTATCTCTAGATACCAGTCAGCTTAGGTTAAGTCCACACTTATATGTTATGAAAATGATCCCCGTCCACACTAGTGTTCTCAATTAATTTCTGAAAGTAGTTCCAGCCACACTAAAATGGCCAAAAACTTACAGTATATGAAATAGATATTTGCCTAAACTGGGCATGTGGGCATCGCCAGAAAAATCCTTGATGGTAATACTGCAGGCCAGGGGATTTATAAGCAAAGCTGTGTCGGCCGGTAAATTATCTGCAGCATTCAAACTATGAGAAATGCAATGTAAATACTTACTTTTTTTTTTAAATTTTATTAATTTTATTGTAATCATTCCCTTAAAGATAGGGTGAGAAGCTCAGTCATCCGGGAGGGGCTCAGAGTAGAGCTGCTGCTCCTCCGCATCGAGAGGAGTCAGATGAGGTGGCTCGGGCATCTGATCAGGATGCCTCCTGGACGCCTCCCTGGTGAGGTGTTCCGGGCACGTCCAACCAGGAGGAGGCCCCGGGGAAGACCCAGGACACACTGGAGGGACTATGTCTCCCGGCTGGCCTGGGAACGCCTTGGGATTCTCCCGGAAGAGCTGGAAGAAGTGGTCGGGGAGAGGGAAGTCTGGGCCTCTCTGCTTAAGCTACTGCCCCCGCGACCCGACCCCGGATAAGCGGAAGAGGATGGATGGATGGATGGATGTAATCATTCCATACAAATAGACCAATTTTTACAAAAAATAGGATTGAAAACAAATCGAACCCCACCTCTGAGAAAGAGAGCATGGCCAACGGAGTAATACTTAAAGCTTGTAAGCATACCTAAATTGATGAGTTTAATAGGGCAATAGAGATGAATGAAGAAGAAAAAGAAATGCTGAGAGAATTACTCCTTCTTATTCTAAAATATTATTGATTAATTCCTACCAGGTTTTGAAAAAGTTCTGCACAGATCCTCTAAGTGAGAATTTGATTTTTTCCAATTTCAAATAATATAAAACATCAGTTACCCACTGACTTAAAAGAGGAGAGTTAGGATTCTTCCAATTTAGCAAAATAAGTCTGTGTGCCAATAGTGTAGTGAGTGCAATCACAGTTTGTTTGTCCTTCTCCAGTTTAAACCCATCTGGAAGAACACCAAACACAGCTGTTAGTGGGTTAGGAGGGATTGTGACACCAAAGCTGTCTGAAAGGCACTTTAAAGGTTTTGTCCAGAATGATGTTAATTTGGTGCAGGCCCAAAACATGTGACCCTGTGAGGCTGGGACTTGATTGCAGCATTCGCAGGTTGGATCATGCCCTGGAAACATTTTGGAAAGTTTTAAGCGAGACAGATGTGCTCGATATATAATTTTGAGTTGAATAAATGCTTACATTTTATTCACCAAAACAAGCTACAAAGAAAGCAACTGTTCTGCATCTCCTATTTGTGAATATGAATTTTTTTGGTAAAGAATGACCAGTCAGGGAATGAGGTGTTGTAATGAGCAGAATCCAATGAGGGAAGGGTTACATAATAAGCACAAACAGATTGCAGTCTGCATTTTTTAAAAGTCTACATTTTCAACTGTCCACATTGTAGCACAAAGCCAGCATTGTCAGAAGAATACTGCTTTTTAGAGCATTTTCATAAGTCTTCATTTTCTGGGTTAAACATGCACAGGAAAGCGTGGATGAAAGGCAAAAACTGAGACTGATGTCTGTGTTTTAAAACAAAAACAGAGTAGTGTGGACGTAGTCTTAGTAAAGAGAAAGAGCGCAAGGTGAAGCAAAGGAGTTTTTTCACATAATATAGGATAACATGCTTTAAACTCAGGTTCCTACAGTGCCTAAAGCAGAAGCAAAACACTAAGTTTGACAACACATAACAATTCAACCCGTATGGCTAGTAGTTCTTCTTGCTAATATATGCCTAGAGGGTCAGGTTAGAGGGTCATCAGTTAAATGTTTTAAAATAATACAATTCCTTGATTTGGCAACATTGTTGATTTCTTTTTCTAGGAAGTTAATTTGCCTTTTTAAGCATAAATTAACCAAATTATATGTAAAAATTGTCATTTTCTGTTGAATCAGATTCTAAGTAGCTGCACTATGAAAATATATACATATAGTAATTTGATAATGGCAATATGCCATATAAATGATTTCTGTGAGTGGTGCTGTTAATTAAAGAAATGAAAGCCATTTATATTATTTCTATTTAAATTATACTTCTTAATGAAATTTAAGTTGGGTGTGCCAGAACTGGGTACCTAAAGACTTAAAACCTGTTCATTTTAAGTAAAGTCAATTTAAGTTAGCTGAGCAATAGCAACATACCCTAAGAATTTTTTTTAATTGAATTTGTAGAATATATGTTATGGAAACAAATGGACATACCAGACACCATTTTTTCAGAGAACATGCAATGAGACAGAGACTCAAGATCAGTAAAATCTCAAAAAATCGCAAGGCATGCTTAAGAAAAATAAAATAATATGAAAATTACAAATGTAAAAGTACACACAATGAAAAAGAAATTGAGCCACTACTAGTTAAGGTTACAAAAACAGATTGCAACAATCTAAAGCAATCCCAGCCATTCAGACATGTCAAAGGTACACAAAATTAAATTCACAAATGACTGAGCCCAATTAGAATTTCTTCCATATATGTACTATATGTATAACAGAACATTATGGCACTGGGGCAGTGTAGTGGCGCAGTAGTTAGCAGTGCCGCCTTATTGACTTTGCATCCTGGGTTTAAATGAACAAATTCTGCAATGCATTGGTACCTTGTCCAGGAGTGCTGCCAGAATGGCTTCTGACCATCCTGTGAATGTAAGTTCGATTATGCCAGTTTGAGAATGTTGTGTTATCATTATTATGGCACAGATCTAGAAATCCCCCTCCTTGAACCGTCACCTTATTGTGGTGGAGGGGTTTGCGTGTCTCAATGATCCTAGGAGCTATGTTGTCCGGGGCTTTATGCCCCTGGTAGGGCCACCCAAGGCAAATTGGTCCTAGGTGAGGGATGAGACAAAGAACGGTTCAACAAACCTCCAATGAAGAGTAAAAACTGTGGACGACGTTTTCCCTTGCCCGGACGCGGGTCACCGGGGCCCCCCTCTGGAGCCAGGCCTGGGGGTGGGGCTCGATGGCGAGCGCCTGGTGGCCGGGCCTACACCCATGGGGCTCGGCCGGGCACAGCCTGAAGAGGTAACGTGGGTCCTCCTTCCCATGGGCTCACCACCTATGGGAGGAGCCAAGGAGGTCAGGTGCAATGTGAGTTGGGTAGTGGCCGGCGGCGGGGACCTTGGCGTTCTGATCCTCGGCTACAGAAACTGGCTCTTGGGACGTGGAATGTCACCTCTCTGAAGGGGAAGGAGCCTGAGCTAGTGCGCGAGGTTGAGAGGTTCCGGCTAGATATAGTCGGACTCACCTCGACGCACAGCTTGGACTCTGGAACCAATCTCCTTGAGAGGGGCTGGACTCTCTACCACTCTGGAGTTGCCTCCGGTGAGAGGCGCCGAGCAGGTGTGGGCATACTTACTGCCCCCCGACTTGGAGCCTGTGCGTTGGGGTTTACCCCGGTGGACGAGAGGGTGGCCTCCCTCCGCCTTCGGGTGGGGGGAAGGGTCCTGACTGTTGTTTGTGCGTATGCGCCGAACAGCAGTTTGGAGTATCCACCCTTTTTGGAGTCTCTAGAGGTGGTGCTAGAGGGCATACCTTCTGGGGATTCCCTCGTTTTGCTGGGAGACTTCAATGCCCACGTGGGCAATGACAGTGAGACCTGGAAGGGCGTGATTGGGAGGAATGGCCCCCCCGATCTGAACCCGAGCGGTGTTCTGTTATTGGACTTCTGTGCTCGCCACGGATTGTCCATAACGAACACCATGTTCAAGCATAAGGGTGTTCATATGTGCACTTGGCACCAGGACACCCTAGGCCTCAGTTCGATGATCGACTTTGTGGTTGTGTCGTCGGACTTGCGGCCATATGTCTTGGACACTCGGGTGAAGAGAGGGGTGGAGCTGTCAACTGATCACCACCTGGTGGTGAGTTGGCTTCGATGGTGGGGGAAGATGCCGGTCAGACCTGGTAGGCCCAAACGTGTTGTGAGGGTCTGCTGGGAACGGCTGGCAGAGTCCCCTGTCAGAAGTAGCTTCAACTCCCACCTTCGGCAGAACTTCGACCACGTCCCGAGGGAGGTGGGGGACATTGAGTCCGAATGGGCCATGTTCCGTGCCTCTATTGTTGAGGCGGCTGACCGGAGCTGTGGCCGTAAGGTGGTCGGTGCCTGTCGCGGCGGCAATCCCCAAACCCGTTGGTGGACACCGGCGGTGAGGGATGCCGTCAAGCTGAAGAAGGAGTCCTATAGGACCTTTTTGTCCTGTGGGTCTCTGGAGGCAGCTGATAGGTACCGACAGGCCAAGCGGAATGCGGCTTCGGTTGTTGCTGAGGCAAAAACTCGAGCATGGGAGGAGTTTGGAGAGGCCATGGAGAACGACTTTCGGACGGCTTCGAGGAGATTCTGGTCCACCGTCCGGCGTCTCAGGAAGGGGAAGCAGTACAGTGTCAACACCGTATATGGTGGGGATGGTGCGCTGCTGACCTCGACTCAGGACGTTGTGGGTCGGTGGGGGGAGTACTTCGAAGACCTCCTCAATCCGACTAACATGCCTTCCAATGAGGAAGCAGAGCCTGGGGACTCTGAGGTGGGCTCTCCCATCTCTGGGACTGAAGTCACCGAGGTGGTCAAAAAACTCCTTGGTGGCAGGGCCCCGGGGGTGGATGAGATACGCCCGGAGTTCCTTAAGGCTCTGGATGTTGTAGGACTGTCTTGGTTGACACGTCTCTGCAACATCGCATGGACATCGGGGACAGTGCCTCTGGATTGGCAGACTGGGGTGGTGGTCCCCCTCTTTAAAAAGGGGGACCGGAGGGTGTGTTCCAACTATAGAGGGATCACACTCCTCAGCCTCCCTGGAAAAGTCTATTCGGGGGTTCTGGAGAGGAGGGTCCGTCGGATAGTCGAACCTCGGATTCAGGAGGAACAGTGTGGTTTTCGTCCTGGTCGCGGAACAGTGGACCAGCTCTACACCCTTAGCAGGGTCCTGGAGGGTGCATGGGAGTTTGCCCAACCAGTCTACATGTGCTTTGTGGACTTGGAAAAGGCGTTCGACCGTGTCCCTCGGGGAGTCCTGTGGGGGGTGCTCCGGGAGTATGGGGTACTGGACCCCCTGATAAGAGCTGTTCAGTCCCTGTACAACCGGTGTCAGAGCTTGGTCCGCATTGCCGGCAGTAAGTCGAGCCCGTTTCCAGTGAGAGTTGGACTCCGCCAGGGCTGCCCTTTGTCACCGATTCTGTTCATAACTTTTATGGACAGAATTTCTAGACGCAGCCAGGGTGTTGAAGGGGTCCGGTTTGGTGGACTCAGGATTGGGTCACTGCTTTTTGCAGATGATGTTGTCCTGTTTGCTTCATCAGGCCGTGATCTTCAGCTCTCTCTGGAGCGGTTCGCAGCTGAGTGTGAAGCGGCTGGGATGAGAATCAGCACCTCCAAATCCGAGACCATGGTCCTCAGCCGGAAAAGGGTGGAGTGCCCTCTCAGGGTTGGGGGCGAGATCCTGCCACAAGTGGAGGAGTTTAAGTATCTCGGGGTCTTGTTCACGAGTGAGGGAAGAATGGATCGTGAGATCGACAGGCGGATCGGTGCGGCATCCGCAGTGATGCGGGCTCTGCATCGGTCTGTCGTGGTGAAAAAAGAGCTGAGCCGTAAGGCAAGGCTCTCAATTTACCAGTCGATCTACGTTCCTACCCTCACCTATGGTCATGAGCTATGGGTAGTGACCGAAAGAACGAGATCGCGAATACAAGCGGCTGAAATGAGTTTCCTCCGCAGGGTGTCTGGGCTTTCCCTTAAAGATAGGGTGAGGAGCTCAGTCATCCGGGAGGGGCTCAGAGTAGAGCCACTGCTCCTCCGCATCGAAAGGAGTCAGATGAGGTGGCTCGGGCATCTGATCAGGATGCCTCCTGGACGCCTCCCTGGTGAGGTGTTCCGGGCACGTCCAACCGGGAGGAGGCCCCGGGGAAGACCCAGGACACGCTGGAGGGACTATGTCTCCCGGCTGGCCTGGGAACGCCTTGGGATTCTCCCGGAAGAGCTGGAAGAAGTGGCCGGGGAGAGGGAAGTCTGGGCTTCTCTCCTTAAGCTGCTACCCCCGCGACCCGACCTCGGATAAGCGGAAGAGGATGGATGGATGGATGGATGGATGGAGATCTAGAAATCTTATTGAAGACCATAAGACCATGACCTGCAAATGACAGGTCTGAATGTTATCATCATTGCAGAGGAGTCGTACATACAAAATATTATACAACAGAGCATAACTTTACAATAACCTACAGTTGCAGAAGTCACGCAAAGCTAAACTCATCTCAGATGTGACATCCTTCTTGATCTAGACTCCAAACAAGATCCTTTTACATTTAATGGGGAAACTGATAAAAGGCACAAAACAACCTGGGAAAAAAATCTAAATCATCAGACAAACACAAAAGACAAACATTTCTGAGTTAGTGTGCAGAGAAAAGGAGATTCACTAGTAGCAGAACATACTTTAGGCTTGTTAGACATCACTGAGTTATTCACCAAGTGACAATCAAACAAGGTATTCTAACAAAAAGTGCTAATTCAAGATTCAGAAAAGATTCTGCCCTCATTTTTCTTTTTGAGCTATTTTTCAAATTATTAAAAATTTGGAATTACGTATTCTCGTGTGTAAATGAAATGGTAACCAAAGGTCTTGAAGATCAAGTGTAATATAATACTTAGATGCATGTGATGGCCAAAAGACTTGCATAACCTTTAGAACTGACACATTGTGTGAAGTTCTTGGACCCTGATTTGACCAGGAATGGAACGAATCTGAATCTTGAAATTCAAAAACAGGCAGTGAAACAGAAGAGCCAGAGAAAAACAAATAGGATGTTCTGCCAGTAGTTGAAGAGTGGGCAGATACTTGGAAAAGGGGAGATAAGGGGATGAAACAAAGTCTGAAACAAGCAAGTTGTAACCAAAAACACACTAGATGGCGCATCAAGCAAAAAATCTAAATCAAAACTCAAATGTCATGATTAGCTAGCCTAAGTTCAGAAACCATAAAGCTAAAAAGTATAGCAATAGGAAAAGATTCTTTTGGAAATGTATCCACAATTTCAGGAAGTCTGGAAGTGCACAATGCTGACCTTTATGCCATCGCAATGATAGTACATCTTTTAAGCATTCAAATTTGAATGGAATGACCAAGAGAGGAGTCATTTACAAAGGCAAGGGATCTTAACTAGAAGACTAAAGGAGAGATCATTAAAGCCAATTTGTAACCAAGAACTTAATCAAAAAGCAAAGGCAATAAGTCAGCAGCCATGAAGTGAACATAAGGAAATAATAAATGCAAACACTCAAAGTTTTTTTGTTGTTTTTAACAGAGTTCATTAGACTTGGATAATTATGGCTTTATTGCACAGATCTTTAAACTTTTGCATAAATAACGTAAAAGCTGTAGCTTCTGGGAACACTTTACATGGCAACACAACTCTAAAACTGAACTATAGATTCCTTATATTAAAAAACATAAATTTTTGGAATTCACCTACAAATCAAGAAAAAAAATCTTAATTAAATAACAAATTCCATGAATCCTAACAGGTGAATGAAATTTCTTAGCATAGTTAACCTGTTATTGTCATAAAATGGAGTGCTAACTACAGGGTCACGGTGGTCTGCTGGAGCCAATCCCAGCCAACACAGGGTGCAAGCCAGGGAACAAAACCTGGGCTGGGCACCAGCCCACCACAGGACATACACACACACACACCAAGTACACATTAGTGACAATTTAGAATCGCCAATGCACCTAACCTGCATGTCTTTGGACTGTGGGAGGAAACCGGAGTACCTGGAGGAAACCCACGCAGACACGGGGAGAACATGCAAACTTCACAAAGGGTGGACTCAGGAAGCGAACCCAGGTCTCCTAACTGCAAGGCAATGATTGGTTCTTTGATTTTAAATGTTATTCATTTATTTATAAATTTTTTAATTTCTCTAGTCTGTTGTTTTATTTTTCAGCTACCTGTTTGTATTTCTAAGAAAGTTCATTGTTCTGCTGACCATTCTTGTTTGGATTTTTTTTAAAACTTTTTTACCTTTGGCTTTGTTCTTGGTTTTTACCTTTTCGTTTGCAGACTTGGTTTTCTTGATTTTTGAATTTTCAGCTATTTCCTTTTTTTATATTCTTGAATGTTTAGGTTTTCTTGGTTTATTTAGAATTTGGCTTTGTTATTTACAAGTATGAAATTCATTTTTAGTTTATGTATTTTGTTGCTTTAGAAATTATAGAGATCTTTGGATATTATCTGTATTTGTTTTAATAAATCAAATCTGCTAATCAAAATCTTGTTATATTGGGCCAGGGTCTCTTCTCCCTTTCAGTGATGTTGTCAGCCTTAGGCCTTGATGAGAGTGAAGTTCCCTTGGTTTTTTTGGCTGACTTCAGGATTTTGGTTAGACCAAAATCACAACAAATCCACAACAAATGTTTTATTTCTGATAATTAATTATATGTGGACGTGAGCAGTTTTAAGTTTTAGTTGTAAGAACTGCTGAATTACCCTAATCTACTCTATACAGTATATATAAAATCATTAACCAAAAAGTGCAACGATTTTATATGACATTTTTACGTTTTTTGTCACACTTTAAATCTGGCTTATTTTTAAACCTACATATATATGTTTGGTATCATTTTTTTCAGAGTTTATCAAACTTTAATATGATGTTGTTAGATAGATTATAAACTAAAAAATATCAAAAACTCACATCCCGCGAGACGAGACTTTGTGCCAAGAGATTTAACCACGCCTGGGGCTTGGAAATAAAAGACAAAGAGTAGGACAGCTGCTGTACAGGCTTTTAAATGTTTGAAGTGCCACGCGAGATGCAGATCAGCATCAGCATCAGCATAAGCATCGGCATCGGCAGCAAGTCAGGAACTGATCGAGAAAAGAGAAGGTAAAAAAACTATTTGTTTCCCATGGTGTCACCATTTACGAAGGGGTTTCGGAGGAGTGACCGCATCTCCTTGGGGTGTGTTCAGCCCCCCTCTTCACAACTTGAGCAGCAGAGACGTGAAGTGGCTGGGGCGTAGCACAGGCCGGGGGGGTTGGTGAGCGAAATGAGCAGGGGACAAACCCCCTAGTAAAGAAATAAAAATCTAATAAATATGCAACAGTTCTGCTGCGGAGGCAAGATGAGAGCTGTACTTAGGTCTTCGTGCAGAATGGAGTCACCTTTCACATGCACGTTTGTAATCTAATTATAGTGGTGCCTTGGTTTGTGAGCATAATTCATTCGGGAAATGTGCTTGTAATCCAAAGCACTCGTTTATCAAAGCAAATTTCCCCATAAGAAGTAATGGACACTCTGATGATTTGTTCCACAACCCAAAAATATTTATATAAAAATGATTAATACAAAATATAAAGTAAAAATACATAAAACAAATTAACTTGCACTTTACCTTTGAAAAAAATCGTGGCTGGTGTGCGGGAGATGAGAGAGAGGAGAGGAGGAGGAGGAGGAGGGTTATTGTGTAGGACAACTTTCACTCTAACTAACGGAATCACTGCTGTCTTTTGGCTCACTGGAATCTTTTTCTTTTCTTGCGACTTTAACAAGGAACCTATCCAATGACAGTTGCTTTTAACTCCTTTTGAGGATTACACGGAAATGTGACATTGCATTGTCATTAAACAGATTCATCGTTCACACATAAAAAATGCTTTACGCACACACACGTGGTCACAATGCTATTGTAAATAGTATACGCTCGTACGGATGTTGACTATACGAGTGAGGCATGCCGACTGAGACCGAGCATGGGAGACAATTACCCACAATCCTGCAGCAAGAGACAGAGAAAGAACCACTATCAGCTCAGTTGTGATTACGTGACACTCTGCAAACAAAGCGTATACGCACTACTCGTATTGTAAGACCTCGCTCATTTATCAAGTTAAAATGTATTAATAATTTTTGCTCAGCTTGGAAAACACTCGCAGACCAAGTCACTCATAATCCAAGGTTTTACTGCAATTATATTCACAGTTCTGGAATGGACTTGCAGTATTATGTTTAATTTGCAAGTACATGCCTGAAAATTTTTTGCATCCTTAATTGAAATGAAGATTCTTCTTTGGCCAAATGAATAATGTTTTTCATAATGTTAACGTGGTACAGTTGGTGCCTGTCACTTTTTTCCTGTCCACATTCTCTTCTAGCTCCTGCTCTTAGAGCTAGAGATGTCTTAATGGAGTTATGCTTTATAGGGCCTCAGCTTATGCAAGCCCATGAAAGATACACAAAGCTCTCCAAGCCAATGTCATGGAATCATTTCATTGCTTTGTAATGCTCAAAGTCTACCAATAGTCAGACAAGTAAATACATGCAAATATTCAGTGGTCATTTGAATGCATCATCACAAAATGTTACATCCTAAATACACCTTTAACTGTAATCTTAAATGCTATAAGAGCATTATACTGTATGTATCATATTCATCGAAGTACTGACCTAAATTGAACACTGAGCGACTATGTTTGGTTGTCCAAGTATAACATAATTCCTAATTTTATGCTCAAAAGAGCCTCTGTAAAGAATTACAAGGTGGTATATTGTCCGGCACTGCCACAACTCCCAAATACTGAGTTAAAAATCCTAGTCACTGTCCGTGTGGAGGTTTTATACTCCTCTTGTGTCTGTTCTCTAGGTTCTCAAGTTTCCTCACACACCCTGAAGACATACCAGTTAGGTCAATTATAAGCTTAAAGTTGTCCCAGTATGAGTTAGTGTCCGGGTTCAATCCCTGCTGTGGCTGCAATGTTGCCATGACAGACTATGGTTCCCGCTATCCTGATTTGGAATTAGTGGGTATGGATAATTGATTAATCCATTATGTAGAAAGTAATAATGAGCAAATTACTTGTTGAGATTTCTTCTGATTGCTTTATTAATATAAATGTAAAGAGAAAAGATGTTTCAGATAAAGATAGATAGATAGATAGATAGATAGATAGATAGATAGATAGATAGATAGATAGACTGACTAAAGGTTATATGAGGACTGCAGTCTGATAAGAACATCAAGTTTTCAATATAAATCTCATTAGAGTTTAAAAGGAAACATAAATCCTCAAACTGCCAAAACTGAAGTTGTGAAAAGCAAGGAAAAAAAAAACAACTTTGAAATGATTTTTGAAATATTTGTATAAAAATATTAAAACTTTCTCCGATTTTTTTTTTTACTCTTTTTAACCTAAAGGCACCAATAAAAGAAACTGCCAGCCTTTCACATTAAGAATATTTCCTTTAGTTTTGTTCCAAGGTTTGTCAAAGGGACACAAGTAGGAGAAAGCCAAACAGACCAAATTCCACCTCATTAGCAGAAAAATCTGTCTGAAACTATAATCAGAGCAGTCATCCTCCAGTTCAACTCAAAATTGTTTTTGCTGGTGGGAACTTCTTGGAAATAAATCTAAAATTTCCACGTGTGTAACTATTTAACACAAAAAGAGAAATTCTTCCAAAGATCAGAACACAGAACATTTCCCATGTGGCATTTGATTTTTGATGTACTGATTTTACCAAGCATAACTGTCCCGTGACCCTGCTCAGGATAAAACATGTTTGGAAAACGGATGGATGGATAGATGTTTTTACCAAATGCTTTTTGATGTATTAATGTTAAAAAAAAAAAAAAAAACTACAGGCCCTGTAGATAAACTTTATCAATAATAATACTTCCCCACTGCTCTTTAGTGTAGATTTAGAGGGCACTGAGGGGAGTTGGAGTCCTTACCTGTTCAACTCCTGCTGGCCTCTTTTAATACTTGTGATGGAAAATGCTGCCTACTAAGGGGGTCCACTAGCCATCCAACGTTAAGGAGGTACACAAAAAGGGAGGAACAAACTATCTGACTTGTTGGATTCAGAGACTGCTCATTAAAGTCTTCAGCCAACCAATTTAGGGTACCATCATGCAGTCCTTGAGGTTAGTGGAGTCCTCAGCTCTGCCCGTTATCCAATTATTTTGTTTTGTATTTTTTACCTTCTGAACTGAAAGGTTCTTCCACCTCATGGTAGCACCTACTTATCCCTTTGGATTGTAAAGTAGCACTCCAGTTTTCAATTTTCATTATTTATTTATTTGCTTGCCCTTAGCAACTCTTTGCAGTTTGGGCTACTGTAAAACTTTATTTGTCTTTTTTAAAATACAGATTTTGTACTAAACTAGTTGCCTTGCCAACTTACAAGATTCAAACAGCTGCACACGAGAAATAATTCATAAGTAGTGAGAAGTGAAATAAGCTAGTTTCAGAAAATTTTCACTCATGTTTGTTTTGCATGGGATCTCAACTATTGGAAATGTGACACTCACTTAAAAGAGATTTTTGGAGGTGTTAAGTTTTTTTGCAGGTGAAAAACTAGGAATACGTCTCCCTAAAGTGTCGCTCACACTTTTTTTGTCCACCTGTGTTCTTTTCTGCAGCTGCTTAATGCATGTTATCCATCCCATCATCATCATCTCAGACTGTTTTTCCTGGTGAAGGTTGCGAAGGCAACAGGCCAAGCAGGTCGGTCCAGACTCTCCTGTCGTCAGCAACAGATTTAAGCCCTTCCTGAGGAATTCCCAAGCGTTCCCAAGCCAGTTAAAATATATAATCTTTCAAGTGTTTTCTGGGTCTGCTGCAGGGTCTCTTTTTGGAGCAGCTTCAGGGGAGACAACTTGGAGGGGAGGTGGGGGCATTTTTACGACATGCCCAAACCACCTCAACTGGCACCTCTCAAATCAGAGCAGCACGGATTCTACTTTAAGGGTCTCACAAATTGCCGTAATTATTTACCCTATCACAGAGTGTCAGCCTGGCAGTCCTGCAAAGAAACCTCATTTCTGCTCCTTGTATTTGCAATCTCATTCTTTCAGTTATTACCGACAGCTGTTGACCATAGGTGAGGACAGAGATGTAGACTGAACAGTAAACCGAGTTTTATCCTTAGACTCCGCTCCACTTCACCACCACAGATCAGTACGGCAGCTGCCTAACAGCTGCTGCTGCTGCTCCAATCTGCGTTTCAATCTCACATTTCCTTCTTCCAATACTTATGACCAAGATCCTGAGATACTTGTTCTCCTACACTATGGGCAGTTGCACCTCCAAACTGGAGAGAGCAATAAATATGCTTTCCAAGACAGAACAATGACCTCACACTGATGCTGATGTTCACCTTTGGCTCTTTACACTCAAGATTCAAGAGTATTTATTGTCATTTCATCCATATACAGTAGTACAGCATACAGTGAAATGAAACAACCATGGTGCTACATAGAACACAGGACAACGAAGAATCCACGGCACATAACATAAAGACACATGATATATAACAAGGTGCATGTGAGTCAAATGTGCAAACATTTGCAACCATGTGCAACATTGTGGAGCAGAACACGTATATCAGATATCAGACCGGTCCATGAGTGTTCAGGAATCTGACTGCTTGGTGGAAAAACTGTTACACATTCTGGTGGTGAGGGCCCAAATGCTTTGGTACCTTTTCCCCCCCAATGGCAGGAGTGTAAACGGTGAGTGTGAAGGGTGTGTTGGGTCATTCACAATGCTAATGGCTTTGCGGATGCAGCGTATGGTGTACATGTCTCTGAAGGAAGAAAGGAAGGAAGAGAGACACCAATGATCCTCTCATCTGTCTTCAACATCTGTTGTAGGGCTTTACGATTCCTGACCGTGCAATTTCCAAGCCAGACAGTGATGCAGTTGCTCAGGATGCTGTCTATGGTTCCTCTGTAGAATGTTGTTAGACTAGCTGGTGGAAGATGGGCTTTTCTCCACCTACGCAGGAATAGAGCCGCTGCTGGGCTTTCTTGAATCAAGGGCTGGTGTTGTAGGACCAGGTGAGGTTCTCTGCCAGGTGGACACCCAGGAATTTGGTGCTATTGACGACCTTCACAGTTGAGCTGTCAATGTTCAGTGGCAGATGGTCACTCTTAGTCTTCCTAAAGTCAACAATCATCTCCTTTGTTTTGTCTACATTCAGAGACAGGTTATTGACTTTACACCAGCAGACAATTGCTCTGAAGCTTGTCGGAGATTACAGTTAGACGAGGCAAAGAAACAACATCATTTTTGCTAATCCTAGCCTCCCAACTGGACACCCTCACATCCTCAGCTGCAATTTGATATCCATGAAAAACACAAACAGGAGTAATGACATGACAGAGCCTTGGCAGAGTTGGACACCCACAGTGAATACATTCGACTTGACGCCAATACACAGCTCTCTCTTGTTATGTTTACTCTCATGGTGTATACTTAAATTCCTTTTTTATGTCTTTTTTGCTCAGTTGTGATTCACAATTATTACCCTTTTTAAATATTTCTACTTAGTTGTAGCATTTTTTTAGTTATACATTTTATATCTGTTATTTTTTATTTCTTGACATTTTCAGAGTTTATGTGCATATTTCTGTTCTTCTACGTTCCTTACATTTTCTGGATGGAGCCCCTTTAAAGTCAAGCTGGGAGAGTGAGTTCCTCTTTTTTTTTTGAGAATTCCTTAGGCTAGTATTGCTTGTTGTCTCTTTGTTTGGATTTCTGTTTTTGTGATTTTTATTGTGCTCTTGTTTATGGATTACAATTTACAGATATAGAATTGGACTTAGTTTTCTTTGGATTGCCTCCTTGGCAAATCTTTTTGCTCCTTTTTTGAGCCTTGTGCTGTTTTCTTCTTAACAAATGTTTTTCTTTATAAAGACTCTACAATTCTTTGATCAAGCTAATGGTTTTTCAATGGTTTTTCCCTTTCCCTTGACAGACACTTTTAAATATTTGGGTTTTAGTGCATTTAAACGTTTTAAACCCAGAGTGCCACTTGGCCAAAGTGTAGTCCAAAGCCAACCTTTTGTATAGTCACCTGGGCTGTTGGGAAGTAAGCCTTTCCTGGGTAGGCTAGGTAGGGCACTGAACTGTTTTCAGGTGTAATTTGGAAGCCCCATATAGTCATAACATCACCCTATTCATATAGGGAACAATTAGCACTCAGTTTACAAAGCACATGTAGTCTGCGTTATGATACTCCATTTACACTCCAGCAACTCACACAATCAGTAAAATCAATTCTGTTTTTGCTTTTCTTTTACATCACTTCAAGAGAACATAGTGCACATTGAAATGCACATTACTGTGATTTCCCAAATGGAAAAATTAACTACATGGGGACACAAAAAGTTTCGCTGCAAGTTCAATTTCACACAAATAGTTTCACTCATCATTATTCATAAGAATGACCTGAATCCACCTTAATAAAAGGACAAGGGTCTGTGTTTCTGTGTACTGGGGTGTCTGTTTGGTTGCTATGTCCATGTAATTCCAACAGGTGGCGCATCCCAAGCATTTATAGTGATAAAATGCATTGCATGTGTCATTCCAACAGATGGTGCATCACAAACATTAATTATTTGGCTCCCATACAGTGAAATATGCATTGTATTTGTCATTCCAAAAGATTGCACATTACAAACAGTTGAAGTAATGTAGCACTCGCTAGAGCCTACCCTCTCAGCTTTGATAAATGAAAGTGAGTTTTAAATTCAAACCATATTTAATGTTGAGTTTGGAGGAATATTACAGATAAAATTAAATAAATAAATAAATAAGCAGCAAAAACATATTATGTGGCACATTTATGTATGCTCACTTTTCATGATATTTTTTCTTTATTTGTCACATTTCACAGTATTTTTATTTTTTTCATTTGTCTGAAGTATTCCTCCATTATAAAGATGCCTGTCCTTTTAACAAAATATTCACGTAATTATACGACTTTTAACAGACATTTTGAATGTTGTCTTAATCAGATCTCAGAAATAAAAATTCTACAAAATGGCATAATCTGCATAATTGTCTTGCATTAAAACTCAGTAAATCCTGCCCTCTGTTGTGTACTACCACTAATAACTTGATGATTATATCATTTGCTCCTGTTCCTGGCTTGCTAAAAAAACTTCTCCCTAGCTGGAAAAACTGACTCCAGGCATTGATTGGGTGGTGGTATTGCCTTATTTGCATACACTGCTTGGGAATGGAAATGGAATCATGGATAAATGATTAGTGATAATCATTATACATTGATTTTGTTGAATTTTGTGATTATATGAGGCTGCTCAGATCCATTGAAGGGCCTAAATTTAGTTTACATAGTTACAGTTTTAATTGGCTACATTAACTATTTTGTTACCATAACTGTAAGTTAATTGGCAGAGAGAGGTTGGGGGCATGCGATGATTACAGCGTGTTGCCGCACCCACCAAACACAAATCACCCAGATTGGGACCTGAGTGCAGCCATGCAACAGGTGACACCTCAGCACCACAGTGAACAGTGTACAGTAATCCCTCCTCGATCGCGGAGGTTGCGTTCCAGACCCCCCCGCGATAGGTGAAAATCCGCGAAGTAGAAACCATATGTTTGTATGGTTATTTTTATATATTTTAAGCCCTTATAAACTCTCCCGCACTGTTTATAAATATTCCCCGCAGAGTTAAACAGCATAATCGCTTTGTATTCTCTTAGATATTAGGTAAGATTCATTGAAATTATGTATATAAACACACTGTTTATATACAGTAAAACCTAAATTTTATTTTAAAGATATTGAGTGTCTCCGATATCACATATGTTACAGCCATTACGATAGACAGGTCACCAGCAATAAATACGTACAATGCAAGAAAAATAGTATACAGTAAATGTGTGTACAGTGACACTAAACGTACGTACATGTACTAAGCACTGTAAGAAGAAAATTAATTATGGTTACTCACCAACAATGACACGATGACTTGTCCGATAACAATGAGTTTAATTTTACTGCACAACAAAGGAGAGCGTTACAGCCCTTGTAAAGGAGCCACTTCAGGCGATTGTGTAGCACTGCCGTTGTTCTTCTTCTGGCAGTCTTCAATCCAAATCCCTAAAGCAGATTCCATCCAGACTACTGCCTTATTACACCCACTTACAACTCGTTTTGCACCCTGGTTAAATGGACACTGCGGCCGTAGATCTTATATTCCTTTCCTACTTTTTAAATAAAAAGAATCGTAGCCTTCAACAAATCCAAAACGTTTACCTTTTCGGCAATCATTAAAATCTTCTTCTTGCGCTTGGGCACGACACCTGAAGCAGTAGCAGATTGTTTTGGAGCCATAATGAAGGGCTTGACTATGCACAAAGATAAACACTAAAGAGCACAACTCTTTACACAGCGAAACACGTTGATGCTGAATTAGAGAGACGAGACTTCCTGGTTAAAACTGCATTCAGCACGCAGGAGCTCAACTGCGTGCTGTGATTGGTTAGCTTCTCAGTCAGGAGAACTTAACTGCGTGCTCTGATTGGTTAGCTTCTCAGCCATCCGCCAATAGCGTCCCTTGTATGAAATCAACTGGGCAGACCAACTGAGGAAGCATATACAGGAAGTAAAAAGACACATTGTCCGCAGAACCCGTGAAGCAGCGAAAAATCCGCGTTATATATTTAGTTATGCTTTCATATAAAATCCGCGATAGAGTGAAGCCGCGAAAGTCGAAGCGCGATATAGCGAGGGATTACTGTACATTTTTTTTACGGAGGCTGGAGTGTCAATCCTGACATCAACCCCCAAGTTTCCCTGGGGTTGGAGTACTTGCTTGCCGGGCTGGATGCAGACTAACTTCATACCCAGGACAGGCAATTGGAGGTTAAGGGCCTTGCTCAGGGGCCCAACAGATTAGAGTCACTTCTGGCATTTATGGGATTCAAACTGGTGACCTTCCGATTGCCGGCACAGATCACTAGCCTCAGAGCCACCACTCTGTTAACTGGCAGGGTAGCGGGTAAAATAAAGAACTACCCTAAAGTAAGGATGTTTTTACTGTCATTCAAAGAGTACTTATTTTTTGCTCATGAAATATACAGGGTGAGTCAAAATTATGTTAACATTTGAATGGCGGAAACAATTTATTCACTTGAACATACATCATATGTGCAAGATGATTTACAGGAATGTCTCACCCTGTTCACCATTATGTTCAACACACAAAAACCAATGAGCAAAAGTACCATTTAAAGGCCGGACATACTTTTTGCGGGTAATAGATGATACCACAGTCCATATTCTGTCCTTCATGTCATTGATATCACAAACTTTCCTGCTAAACACACACTCCTTCATCATACCCCGTAACCAGAAATCACAGGGTGTCAAATCAGGGGAGTGTGGAGACCATGGCAGTGGTCCACGATGACCTATCCATCAACCTGGAAAGGTGCGTTTGAGATAAAAATAATCCATTAGTGTTAACATAATTTTAACTCACCCTGTATTTGAGTTTTTAACAGAAATGTGAAATGCAAAAATAAAAGAAAGAAAGCCTGCCAATGCAACCCAATTGCCACATTTTTTTCTGTAATGTCTTGTCTCAGATGCATTTTTTTTTTTTTGAGAGAGTCTTGCAGGCAAATTCAGCATTGATGATTCAATTTAAAACATCTTTGGGCACTTGCCACTTGTGTGCGGACCAATTGGCAGACATCATGCATGGTTACCGTGTTGATGGTATTCATGTTTGGTTATTAGGTCACATCTGTCTGATTTATTAATTTTTATTAGTTTTGCAGATTCAGGATAGGTATCAGTACACAGTCATATCATATATGAGTGACTTGCAAAGCAGAACTGACACACATTTAAGTGCAGTGTGAATGTAGGCTATAGAATCAAACACAGCTAGTAAGGACTTTTCATATCATGTTGACCATTGCTCCAGGATGCAGAATTCATATGGTTCATACTTAATTTTTTTTATTGTTATTTCACAATGCTTAAAAAGAAGTTTACTTGAAAATGCTGCCCTTAGAATAGTGCTGCCTGAGGCGATTGCCTTGTCTCTTCACCCCATGCGCTGGCTCTGCTTTGAACAATATAACGATGGGATCTATACTATTGCTTTAACATTCTTCTTTTTAAGCTATCTTCATATGCTTTGTTTTTTCTTAGTAGAAATATACACAGCCAATGAGATCCTGTCAGTAGCAGGTTAAGTGATATTTTCAGGATCCCAATTCCAGTCAAGTCGAGTGGCTTTCTTGTCACACCATCCATACACAGTATTGCAGCATACAGTGGCATGAACTAACATTCTGCAGGACCTCAGTGTAACACATACACAAATACACAAAAGAGTGCAAGACAGGTTAAGTACTATACTAAACTATAATAGATATATCAATAATTTAAAATAAATTATAGGCAAGTGAATAGATAGTAATATATAAATAATTTATAAATAATAACATTAAATTTAATAATAAATAGCAACAACAGTAGTGACAAGTGTAACTAATGTACTGCATATAAATTCATTACTAGGAGCAGATCTTAAAGGTTTAGCACAGAGTTCAGTGTCAAAGGGTAGAAGCTGTTGTAGTACCTGGCAGAACTGGTTCAGATGTTACAATAACTTCTGCCAGATGGAAGTGGAACATGGAGTCTGTGAGAGAGGTGGAAGCTGTCCTTCACAATGCTGTAAGCTTTGCGGATGTAAAGCTTTACAAAAATGTCTTCTGTGGAGGACAGAGAGGATCCAGCAACTTTTGGTGCACTATGTGATGTTGGACTTTACGGTCAGAGACACTTCAGTTCCCAAACTACACATGCAATTGGTTAGAATGCTCTCAAGGTGCCCCTGTAGAATGCTCACTCTTTTATATAGTCCTAAGCTTTAGCCTCCAGGCTACACTACCAACTATCATGAAATTTGCCTTCTTTGCAATGACCTTCATGTTATAGTATTCACCTGCATTGCTTAACATTTTGAATTTCATCCTCAAAGTCTGCCAATCTGATTTGATCTTCTGCAAAATTTACATCTTTGAGTGTATCCTGTTCTCATCCCACCTGCCAAGTCTTCCATACTTGTCCTGAAATCACATCATTTTTTTGTTCTGGCAGGTTCATGTAATTTGTACTCCCAGATAAACTCTGATAGAAAAAACATATACTAAAAAAAAAGCGTACTGTCTGTTTTCCTGACCTACATTTTAGAAATTGAAGTTTTGGCAGCATGACAGTCGGTCACAGATAATGCTCATTTATTCATCCAGCCATCAACTTTTTAAACCTGATTTGTCTCAGAAAATTCAAGTCTATCCTGGCAGCAACAGAATGTTTGACCAGTTAGTTACAGAGCACACAGACATGCTAACTTTTGTTTGGCCAATGAACATTTTCCACTTAACAAGGTTTGGAATGTAGAAGGTAAGCAAGAATAGCCAATGAAAAGCCCATAGGTACGCGATTCAAATGTGCCTCTCCAAACAGACAGCAATTGGTCTGGGAATTGAAGGCAGTTTTCTGTATCTGTGTGCAGCAGAATTATCCACTGTGCTACAGGGCCAAATAACATATACTCTGACCAACAAACAAAAATAACATTCACCTACCTTTTTAATTGAATTACGGATCATGGGCTAGCTAAAGCCTATCTTAAGAGCATTAGGCACAAGGCTGGGAGTAACTATGGGCAGGACTCCAGTCCATATACATAATTATAAGACATCAATTAGCCAAACTTACCCATCTCTGGAATGTGTGGAAGGAAGTGAGAGTGTCATGAGAAACATCCAGGCAGGCATGTGGAGAATACACAGTCAAAAGGCAGCACCACCGACCAGTATGCTAGTGTGTTTCCCACAAACATTTATATGAATGAAAGTGAAAAATAGTATGTATATTTATTTAACCTTGCATATGGGAGGCCTCTAGCAAACAAAACATCTTAAATGTTACATAGCAATCTGTCATAATACTAGCCTCCTAACCGCAGTCTGTCATGTATATGTCACTGGCAGACAGTTCATTACCTCCTATCATTTCCGTACCAAAACTATCCCACTTGTTTTTAAAAACATTTCTTTTATTCTTAAATTTTAGTAAAGCATGACCTTTTCACTTTGCTACATGTTTTAGTATAGAGAATTGGAAACAAATAAATTGTGTCTCTAGCTGCATGTGGTTTTTGGATTAGACGAGTGGCGGTGTGGATAATGAAGTAAATTCAATGCAAGTCATTCTGATGTGTCACACAGAGCTAATAATTGCTGCAGCGGCTCTACCGACTTTGTTCCTAGTGCATCTGTCTACAGGAGTCTCCAAAGCAAGACATATCGGATTCCAACCCAATAATCATGGCCTTCTTGGGACTGATTATTTCCTGCACTTGTCAACGCTGTGCTTTTGGCGCTCTGATTTTATTTTAGTGCTGCTACTTTGGCAAACGTTTACACCCTTGGGGCACTTATAGTGCTGTTTTCATGTTGTAAATTACACCATCCACCACCTTCCTGACATATGCACCAACTTTTGAAATCAAGTTCTTTTTATTTAATTTGTCAATGTCTTCCCTGTGGAGGTGTTTGGCTAGACTATACCTGTCTTGGAGGCAAAATTCCTATGGTAATGTATGCACACAAGCTGTGGATGCTGACAAATTCCCTTCAACACCTACCTTGCAGCTGATTTTTATTTTTGTGAAACACACTCCTCCCACTTACAATAAAAAGAGAAGCTGGGTGGTCACAGTGAACCTAAAATTATAAGTCATATGTACAAATGGTTCTTACAAATATGGCTTTAACTTAAAAAAAAATAGGTTATTAGCTATCCCAGGCGATACACACACACACAGAAATGTCATTTTGCAAATCCTTTTGAATAAAAGCGTGAAGCTTTTGAAAAATAATGGTCATGTTTATGTTGACAATAATCATATCAAGACTCTGTGGTCCAGGAGAAGAAGAACATCTTAGAATACAATACCAATGTGGAAATTTTATTTTTACAATAACTTTGTAACACTAAAAAAGATATATTTGTTGCTAAATTGTGCAGTAATCTAATAGGAAAAAGTGTTAAATTAATAAAAGAGTGAGGAACTAGAAATTTACAAGCAATGTTGACCAGGGGATGTAACTGAAAGGTGACACGAACAGGGTGAAAGGGTGTAAGGCTTCCAAGACCTACACTAGCCTGCCTAAAGATAGGCCTCACCCCAGGCAGCCTCCACAGGCAGGCTTTAGCCTGCAAAGGCCCAAAATGGGGCTCTGGCTTTAATGGTTATAAATAAAACTTCAGTGTATCAAAAATATGTCTTTCCAAGGGAGAGGAAAAAAATCAAACCTCATGTTTAATATGACTACACAAAAAGAGTATTCTTATAAATAGACAATTTATCCTCAAAACGCAGAAAACAGAACAAAAATGGGGAAAAAATCAAAATAAAGGGCAAAAAAGAATGGCCTAAAAAGACAGTCTAAAGCAAATTCCAGGCCTGGAGGGCTGCAGTTGCTTCAGGTTTTCTTTCTAATGCTGTTCCTAATCAGTATTCAGTTTTCACTGCTTATTAACTTCTTTTCCCTCTATTTTAATAGCCCTGTTTTTAAGGATTAAGTCCTTTGAATTTATTCCTTTCTTCATTAAATGGCAGCCAAACAGAAAAGATATGTGAAACGAGCCAACAGATGACCAGCTAAATTGGAGCTTCAAACTCCAGCCAATTTCACTCCAAGCAGTTTCTCAATGAGAAGCCAATTCTTGCTGTTAATGAAATCTGTTATTCAATTCCATGGCTTGTTGCTGCTCTCATTCTGCCACAGCAGACATTTCCAAAGCTGTTGATATTCTGTTTTTTTCTAAGTACACTGTCAAAATGTTTTAGTGACCTGAGAGATCAACCTTACAAAGATCTTCACCTTTCTATATTTTTTGATTTTGTTTGATGAATACAGGTGACGATTCATGTGCAGGCTAGTTTTATGTGTCATTACTGCTAAGGGATCTGAGTCAGACTAATTAAAACTAAGGCTAAAGAAGTTAATTAGCTTCAAAAAGTGGTCACTAATTAGGAATATGGTTAGAATGAAAACCTGCACCCACTGTGGCCCTCCAGGACTGGAGTTCGACACCCCCGGTCAATGCAAAAATCAGTTATCCACAAAACAAGCAATAATAAAAAAAATAATTAATTAAAATTCAAACATTTACAAAATGTACACTCTTAAAATTTCAATAACTCATTGAAGGACCACTTCCCTGTGGTGTCAGCAAGCCAGCTCCTTTTAATACTCAGTTGGGACGTCCAAAGTATGGAAGAACTGGGGGAGAGAGTATTTTCAGGACAGTTTCTTCCCCGGACCGACAGAGGGCAGCCCCCTTGGTTTCCAGCAGGGCCACGGGTCATGAGCATGGGAACTCAACCCTGTTGGGGCCCGTGGCCACTGCCAGGGGGCACATGGGCATGTTCAGGGCCCTATTTGGCCATACTTACACCACACCTAGAAGTGTGGCCGGAAGAACCTCGGGCACTTGGAGTCCTTCCGGGTGCCATATAAAGGGAGCCAGTCACCACAAGTTGATGGCCAGAGTTGGGAGGAAGAGGACAAAGTCTGAGGAGGAGTGGAGGCAGAAGGACTAGTAATAGAAGGACTGATTGTGCTGTGTTTTATATACCGTGCTGTGGGGAGCAGGGTAAAATGCTCCTCAACTGTAAATAAATGTTTGTGATGTGTGGAAAGGCATGTCCTGCCTATCTGTGTCGAGAATAGGGCGGCGGTATGCGCCCATTTCTTCAAAAAGGGAAATTGGGAGAATAGACAAAAGACAAAAAAATGTGTCAGAACTGAGAAATACCAAACCATCAAAGCCAAAAAAAGAAGTGAAAAATCTGAGTCTTTAAGCATAGTTAAAGTCAGAAAACCAGAGATCAAAAAATAAATATTCCTTATATAAGCACAAAGCAAGGTTTGTTTTCCGTATCTCAGATAAGAACTTAATGAATCAGGTGACCTTTAAACCTCATCGTTGCATTTACCTACAAGTCACACACCCCCAGCAACGGCAAAAGTTACCTAAATAATGGAATGCAAAGTGATAACCGGAACTGTAACAAAATCCAAAATATATTGCACTCCCACTTTTTCAAATATATTTATATATTCATCTTATTTGTTCATGCTTTGTTTTTTTTGTTTCATCATATAAGATGAATCATTTCATTTTTAAATTCTATTTTTTGAACAGCCTGGGATTTTCACAGATTCCCACTTGACGTGTGACAAATTCTAACAATCCACAATCCCAACTTCTGCTCAAACAGGCCTGTAAAGTTCCAGCCCCAAAATCACTTGAAAGGTCCTGAATGGTCGTACTTTTACAATATGAACACTGGATGCCTCTGCACCACAGGGCTGTCATTTGCCTGTAAAAATTCAGTTCTCTCAAGTTGGGACTATGCAACTTATTCAACAAAAGGAGCTATACAGATCTTCTCATCTAAGTCAGGAACCGTGCACTTCCACCTGGTGGTTGGGATGGAGAGTAATTCTCTCCTATCTGTCCTTCTATATTTTTCTTTGACTATTGGACAGCCTGGCTGCAACTACCACCATGTGCTGCTAGTTGTCAGTCAAAAGGTCAAATGGCTTCATGCCTTCTCTGTCTTTCTTTCTGGACAATGAGCCAGATAATTCTAGAACTGTCTTAGTTGCCTCCCCTCTAGTGGCCAGGAGGATCATTACATGTATTTCATCCATCCAATACTCTGTCTTCTTGTTTACATGGATTTAAAGTTTTAAATCATGTAATGCTGTAGAAATTATTATAGTAATTATTTTGATTATATGAATTTAAATAGATTTTGCAACTTCCTATTTAACAATTTAAAATTTATTCCACAGTGACTAATGTGCATGAAAAAGAACAACAAAAAAAAAAAAAACACACACACACACATAGTTAAATGATTAAAGACAAAATGGGCGCTTACAGACAGTTTTTTAAAATGTCTGCATATCATATTCCTCATGCCATAAAGGCATGTAAAATGTGTTCCAGCATTTTTTTCTGCTACAGCTGCTCTTATTTATTTTTCCTTAAGCATTCATTTTTTGGCCATTTGTTTATTTCCGTATGCAACTTTGAAATGTCAGTAACAGACTTTTTATTCATAATGGTTGGATTTATTGGTGAGACATGAGTCATCAGAGTACCTTCACGAAGTCCTAAGCCAAAAAAACATGCACGTACAGAAACGGAATGTTTTATTCCTCTGAATATTTTCAATGGGCTATTCTAAAAGCATCTATTTCATTTTATAAATTTTGAGTGCATGTTTATGAATATGAAACATCCTAATAAATGTCCTAAATTACCATTTTAACCATTTTCTAAATAGATTTAAAATGAGCCTAAATGAATTTCAGTTCTCTGATTGACAGTTTGTGTTAATAGGATTTGTACAATAAAACATTTGTAGGATGTGTATGTGTTTATTAACTGAACCTACTTAATATAATTTCAGGTTTGAATGAAGTCAGGGCCTATCATGGCAGAACCAGCCCTGAATGTCATCTCAGAGGACTTTCGCACATCATTGATTATTACTGGACTAATTTAGATATTTTATTTAACCTAACATAATAATAATAATAATTATTTATATAGCACCTTGTCAAGATGCTTTCCACAGATTAATTAAGAAAAACAAAGACATACCACATTTACTTGTATTATTATCATTAACTAATACTAGGGTAATTTCTAATAAGTTTAAGTATACTAAATACAAAATCAACCAGGTATTGTTAAGCAAAATTGAACCACTAAAGTACAAAACAAACCTTCACTCTTATCAGAAAAAGGATTTTTAATTAAAATAGTTATACACTAAGGCTGACAATAGAACAACCAGATTTAATTAATACAAGTAAAAATAAATATCTACAGTATATATAAATATGTTCAGCTTTGAGGGTGTTAGAGGAGTACCTGGAGAAAAGCCTACTGAAACATAGAGGGAACCTCCAAAATGCAACCTCACAATAAGCCGCCCACCCAGCTAGTAAAATCTACTCGCACCTCATCTGAGCTGGTTTCTCTGAGCCAGATCCTGATCAGTCGGCACAGATGTGGCTGTAGTATTTGGTTCGAATCTGTTTGGAATGACTGGCTGGCTCTGGCCCAAGGCCATTCAGGATAGAAATGGCAGCCAATCACTCAAATAAGCTGCCAGCACTGAGGCAGCATCTGTTTGCTAATATTTTATATTTATTTATGTCAGAATTTTCCCAGTTTCCGTAGCCCTTAAGCTGAATCCCCTAGGAAAGATTGCATAACTTTAGATAAAGTCAATCAGTCAATGACCATGTTGGAATAACAACAGATATAGTTATAGAAACAACACAAACAAATCAGATTCACAGTATATGTCTTCACTGGTACTGTAGCAGTCCACAGCTCTTTGTGAGCAGGGATCTGACATTGTCACATCTCATAACCTTACACTATATCACATAGAAAAGGGTATTTTAGCCATTTAAGTTAGTTTCATGTCAGGTACAATGGTAATCTTCCCCAAAAATATATAGATGTCTAATGATAGGCAACTATTTAATACAAGAAAAATGTAACTTATTGAATGTTATTAATAAAACTACCTTTGTTACACGCTTCAATTATCTACCCACCATAACAAAAGTATAAGTGTCTGTCTGGTTGCTGTGTCTTTGTCATTCTGAAAGATGGTGCATCAAAACCATTTTTATTAATAAAATGCATGGCTTTTGTCATTCCAATTGGTGCATCACAAACATTAGCACTGCTTTTACAAATCCTATGCCAAATAACATATACAGTAACAGAGACATATGCATGGCATGATGCACTGCAAACAATGTTGAGGTCTACATTGATTACTTAGACTTCAACCCATCTTACACGGGTAGCACAGCTAGTAGTAGTATATATTGTGGTAGTCAGCCCGGACACAGACAGGCTGACATGTTGACGTGACCCACAACACATTTATTATACATATTTACAGTTCTATGTACAATACCAAGTGCACACAACACCCCCAAGACTCCCCAACGTCCAGGCCTCTCACACTCTGCCTCACTCTTCAGACCGCCTCCACTCCTCTCCTTCAAGCTCCGTCCTACTCTACTCCCGACTCTCACTGCTCAATGGAGGGAACCGGCCCCTTTTATCATCACCCGGATGTGGTCCAGGTGCTCCCCAGCAATCTTCCACCGGCACTCCCCAGTGTGGCAGAAGTCCCGGCTGCACACCCGGAAGCACTCTGGGTATCCCTGCTTCTCTTCCCCCCAGCACTTCCGGGTGTGGCGGAAGTGCTGAGGTCCAGGGCTCCCAAGGCATCAGGGCGCCCCCTGACGGTGACCACTGGCCCCTACAGGGTTGAGCTTCAAAGCTCTGTACCCGTGGTCCCCCTAGCCGCCAGGGTGGTCGCCCCCACGTGGTCTGGGGCAGGCATAAGCCCTCTTGCGGTCTTCCGGGGCATCCTGGCCGTGTCGCACCCCCAGCCACCTGCGACAATATATATATATATATATATATATATATAGTCGAGAGAATATGCATCCATCATTCTGAAGGAGTTTATGTGCTGTCTCAGTCAGATGCCACTATTGCAATGAAACTTTAAGCAGATCAGGTTTTAGCTGTTGAGAATAAATACCTGTATTCCACAGTCATCATCTTGGGTGACTTTATTAATTCCATCTTGTTGTCTGAACTTCCCAAACACAAGCAGCTGGTGAAATGTGCAACTAGAGAGGGAAAACCTCAGCATGGATGCTTACCATGCCAATCCACAGGTCCCATTATGTAACGCTGACCATGCCCTTGATGTAGACAGAAACTGAAATCAGTTAAACCAGCAATAAAAACAGTATATAACAGGACATATGTGGAGAGAACACATGATGGCTTGGATTCAACTGTCAGGGCTGTGTTCAGATATGTCCATATTGGATTAGATGAATATATAAACACAGTTACTTCTTTTATAAGGTTTTGTCAGGACAACTGTATTCCAACAAAAACAAACATCACATACAATAATGACAAATCATGGTTTTCTGAAAAGCTGGAAAAGGTAAGAACAGCTAAAGAGGAAGCTTACAAAAGTGGAGATAAGGCTGTTTACATAGAAGCTAAATATCAACTAGACAAGGCAGTTAACGATGCCAAAGGCAGATAAATCAAGCTGGAACAGAATTTCTCCACTGTCTGGAATTCTTTACAAGTGATTAACTGGTTACAAATGTAAGTGCCCCTCTGCCACAGACTAATCCCTCACTTCCTGATCTGCTGAATATTTTAAATTTCAGGTTTAAGAAGCTCAACTCCATCACTCAGAACACAACCCTCTGATTTCTTTCTCTTACAGTCCAACTGTTCCTCCCTCCAGATTTCTGAGCTTGAAGTCTGTTTCATCTTCCATCGACAGTAATGTCATATAGTTTCTAGTCCAGACAACATTTCTCCATCTGCACTGCACTGATCAGTTAGCACCTGTATTTGCATAGATTTTCACCCAGTATTTGGTTCAATGCAAAGTTCCTGTCAGTTTCATGGAATCCACTTTCATTGCTGTGTCTAAGAAGCAAAATATTTCCTGTCTAAATGACAACAAACCAGTGGCACTGACCTCAGTAACAATGAAGACATCGGAACATCTGATTTTTCAGCATTTCCGGTCTGTCACAGTTTCTCTCCTTGACCCCTTATAGTTTGCTTACCAACAGGTCAGTTGAAGGTGCAGTAAACATTGGTCCCCACTACATCTTGCAGCATTTAAACTCCTCAACTACTTATGTCAGGCTTTTATTGGTGGGTTTCAGTTTTGCATTTAACACAATCATACCAGAGCCTCTCCATAGTCTTATTCTACATGTCACCGGATCTCTGACCTTCTCAGAAACAGATATCAGAAAGTGAAGATGAGCGAATATCAGACAGGGCTGTATTCTGTCTCCTCTTTCTGCACCAATGAATGCACCTCCAGTGACCAATTTGTTAAACTGCTAAATTAGCACATGTATTTCAGAACAGATCATCCGCCTAAAGCTCAGCATGTTCAGGCCTGGCCAGTACTTGGGTGGCAGACCACCTAGGAAAGCTTTGGTTGCTGCTGGAAGAGGTGTTGGTGAGGCCAGCAGGGGGAGTTTGCCCTGTGATCTGAATGTGGATTCCAATGCCCCAGTGCAGTTGTGGGGACACTCTGCTGTAAAATGTCACCGTCCTTCAGATAAAATGTAAAACCAAAGTCCTCTTATCCTTCATAAAGAGTAGGGTGTTTCCCAATATCCAGGCTAAACTGCCCACCATGGCCTAATCATTCTGGGTCCTTAATAATCCCCTGCATCTATTTGACTATATCTCTCACCCCTTTACCATCTGAAAGCTAATGTGTGGGGAGCTTACTGGCACAAAAATGGCTGCCATTGCATCATCTAGGTCAGGGAAAGGCAAAGTCATCCTTGGAGGGCCGCACTGGCTGCAGGTTTTTGTTCCAACCCAGTTGCTTAATAAGAAGCACTTATTTCTCAAGTAACAGTTCTGCTTATTTTCGTTGTCTTGCTCATTAAGATTTTGAACCCTTATTGCTTATTTTAGTCTTAAACAGCTGTATTCTCAGTTTTTAATTGCTCCTTATTACCAATAAGATGCAAATGACAAAAGAAACCAGCACTTTTCCATTTAGCTTGTTTCCATTTGCACCTATGTGTATTTATCGTGCACTGTTTGGTAAAATACTTGGAAGGAAAGTGAAGGACTGAGAATTACTCATCCATTTTAGACTTAAGATCATTTGGATGATATCCTTACAAAGGAAAATGACTTGACATGGCAGAGTTAAAGCACTAACAAGCCATGAAATGAAATTATTGGCAACAATTGTGTTTCTAATTAAGCAATTAGATTGGAACAAAAACCTGTAGCCACTGTGGCCCTCCAGGACTGACTTTGCCCACCTCTGATCTAGGTGGATGCTACACATTAGTGGAGGATGAAGTAGCTTCATACTCTCTGAAGTGCTTTATGAGTAGTGAGAACAGCTGTATATGAATGTAAAGAAATGTTTTTATTGTTATTATTATAACTGATGATACCACCATGATTGGCCTGATCTCAGACCGGGATGAGGTGCTGTTTTGAAGAGAGGTGGTTACAGATTTTAGGAAGCACTTGTGTTTTCCTGTTCTACTATCTATAAATGGTGCTGCTGCTGAATCAGTTAAATTTCGAGCTACCACTGTAACTCACAGTCTGATTTGAGAAGAAAAAATAACGGTGGTTATGAAAAATGCTCAACCATTTGTTATTTGTTCCAATTAGAGCTGGTACTGTTTCTTTTAAAGCTGTTATTAAAGCATCCTTACTTTCTCCATATCTGTCATGGACTACTCACTCAAAACATAAACTGTAGCATGTTATTCAGACAGCATAAAGGATTGGAAATTGGACTCCACTGAGGTCCTGTATACATCACAGGTCAGGAAACGTGCCGGAAACATAATCAAAGACAACACTGACCTGGGTAACCATCTCTTTCAGTTATTACCATCAAGGAAACTAAAAGCAAGAACTACTAAACACATAGTTTATTTCCTACTGCAATCACAATAGTCAGACATAGTCTTTGATTTGTCTCTGTCTTTTCCTGATCTCCAAACTCCTCCATCCAACCTAAATAGTGTTTACTTTATAAAGACTTACTTGATATATCACTAGGCAGGAGTGCAATTTTACATTATCAAAATTGTTTCAATATATTATTATTCAATACTAGTGTACAATGTTGTAATAGTGTCATGTCTTGTGTATTGTGCTGTTAGTTGTATTTATTTTGTTACGTGTATGAGGGTTACACCATGTCTGCCTCTTTGAAGGTGGAGGAAAGTTTTTTTCCATGACATAATCAAGCTCAGGATTTGATCCCAACTCACCGCTATATGTTCCACACAGAACATCACACTGCAATTTTCAAATATAAATATTTCTAAACAACTAATTTTCAAAGGTATCTAAAAGTACTTGAATTCTCAATATCAGGTCTATCTTCCCAATGTGGCGTGCCAGAAAATGAAATTCAAACCCTTCAATTATTTTTGAACATGCCTTTTTCTGTTGTTTATTTATGTAAGATAAAACTGAATGCACATGTTTTTATTGTGTTCATTTTTTTAAATGTGAACGTTTGTTAGAATTAGTTTGATACAGGAAACTGGAAATGTTTTAATATGACTGGTTGGATGTGAGCTTTCCAGAATCTCTATGTGGTAAACCTTCTAATAATGACATCACTTTTTCTCATTTAATCTCATTTTCCTAGAGAGCAAAATTGAAGCCGTATGTTAAGATTATACTTTAAAATAAGCTAAAGAAGAAGATGTTAGTTTTTTTCAAGTCTAGCTCTCATGTAAATCTAATGAAACCCACTTGCCCTTTCTTCAGAAGAATTTATTAAAACCCCAAATCAATAGTAATTTGTCATTGATTTCAGCAGTCAGGTATTTTGCTCTTTTTTCAATGTATTTTCTTTTACATGCATTCTTGCATGTACTTAATGCAAATTAGTAGTTCCTCTTATGAGAAACGTACTACAAAGATGATACTTTTTTAAAATGGAAAAGAAATAATCTTCAGGGCACGATTTTTTGGCAATGCAATATAAAAACCAATGAGTCCAGCACCTTGAAGACAAAGACACTATTCTGTCTATATTCTTTCACACACTCTCAGTTTTGTTTCGCTTATGTGGTCATTTGGAGGTTTGACCATGCTGCAAAGTCCATTTTGAGCACAACCATCTCAGCACCACTGAATACCAAAGAGTATTAAAGCTTTCCTGGGACTTCAAGGACATCTCTTAAATGACTTTAAAAAATAAACCAGATTTTATTTTCTAAATTAAGTAACTGCATTAACTTTTGATACTTCATTAAATTTACTGAATTATGGAAATGTAATATGTTTCGAATGACAGTAGAAGGGTTAGTTAATGGAGTTTCTGAAAAATTTTCCCATAGGGCACTAAACTTCCACCTCAGCACTGGATGAAGAGCTCTCTTACATGCATTATTCTCAAAGAATGGAAATAGTATCTATCTATCTATCTATCTATCTATCTATCTATCTATCTATCTATCTATCTATCTATCTATCTATCTATCTA
>JANRMT010062804.1:8280658-8312300 GCA_026402145.1 Polypterus bichir lapradei
CTATCTATCTATCTATCTATCTATCTATCTATCTATCTATCTATCTAAATGAGGATGCTATTCAAAGCACTATTTAAGACTTTAGAGATGAGAAAATAAATGATGTTTTGTTTTCTTCTTCTATCTATTTTGAAGAAAGTTACCAAAGCTAGTAAATGCTGCCACTAGTTATAACACCGCTTGTGTAGTGTACTGGGTAGCAGGTACAGAAAGTGGGTAGAGAGATACAAGAAGTCTAGATAGACAGATAGATAGATAGGTACTTTATTAATCCCCAAGGGGAAATTCACATACTCCAGCAGCAGCATATTGATAAAAACAATATTAATTAAATAAAAATGCAGTGCAAGTTAAAAAAATGCAAGGTGGAGTATTTGTTTATTTCAGAAATACTTACTCCTATGTTCTAGTTTGTCTGCTTGCTAATACACAATTAAAAAAAAAAGGTTTTGTTTGTTTAAGAAAAAATACATTGCGGTTATTTCCTGCAAATAGAAGCAAATACAGTTAATGAAATGTAATTGTTAATATTCATTCCAAAAAAATCAGGGTTAATTTTAGTACTGTAGATGGCAGTGCAGTGTAAGAAATAAGGAAATGCATTTGATGCAAAGTGTCACATGAAAGCCTTCCAGGGCATTTTATGACAGTCAGATGCCAGTTTTACATGCCTGATTGGAATTTAAACCCATTTCATTCAAATTCTGTACTAAATTTGGGGTGGTGCAGCGGCATAGTAGTTACAGTAGCTGTATTGGATATGAAATTAAGCCAAGGCACTGTCTGTGTATAGTAGTAGTAGTATATATTGCCACATGTACAGAGTACAGCAAAATTCTTATTGGCATTTCCAAGAAACATGCAACACCTCACCACACTCTAGCCCATGATAGACAAAAATGTATTAAAATACACAACTTCAATGTATGCCCTTTAGTTTACCGATTCTGCTCATTTCTATATTCTGTTTTCTCTGGGTATTCCATTTTTGTTTGTCTTTTCATTGCACAAAAAATGGGAGGTTGCACGCAGTAACTGAGTTGGTGAGTCATCAGCCCTTCCTAATGTGTTCAATCGACTTTAAGATCACTCACTAACTCTACATCGAACATTGGGTGTTTACAGCTGGTTTAGTATTATAGACCATCTACAAGTTAAAAATGAAATAAGCTTCCATTGTGTAACTGTAGACTATGAAAAAGTATTTGATTCTGTGTCAATACTAAGAGCGCTGAACAAACAAAGAGGTTATATATATATATAAGTAATGAGACTGGCAACACTGCAAGCGATGTGGCAACGCTGCGCTGTTGTCCTTGATAGAGCACGTGTATCAGTACCCTCCCATAGCTCAGTGCGAGTTTCAACTCCTTCCGTTAACTACGTGATTTTTGTGACTGCTATTAGCGAAGTTGTGTTTTTGGTTGTGCGTCATGCAAAATGGAACAGCGGAATTTGGAGCAACATTGTGCCATTAAATTTTGTGTTAAGCTTGGAGAATCGGCAAGTGTGACGTTTGAAAAGTTAAAACAGGCCTATGGGGAACATTCTTTATCCCGAGCTCAAGTTTTTCAGGGAGGCCTTGAACTTCGAAAACCAATGAAAACATCGAACAAGTGAACACTCTTGTGAGATCAGACCGTCGTTTAACATTAAGAATGTTGAGTGAACAATTAAACTTGAACAGATTTACCGTTTATCAAATTTTGACTGAACATTTGCACATGCGAAAGGTCTGTGCCAAAATGGCGCCGAAAAACCTCACAAATGAGCAGAAGGACAATTGAAAAAACGCATTCCTGTGGTTCCCCAGCCTCCTTATTCACCTGACCTCAGTCCGTGTGACTTTTTCCTTTTTCCTAAACTGAAAAATGTCCTCAAAGGACGTCACTTCAGGACTTTAGAAAACATCCAAAAGAGTGTAACGGACATGCTGAAGACCATACCGGTTGAAGACTTCCAGCGCTGCTACCAACAGTGGGAACAACGTCTCCATTGGTGTGTAGCTGCCCAAGGGAACTACTTTGAAGGGGATAACATTGATGTTTGAAAAAAATAAAAACTTTGGTAAATAAAAAATCAGTCTCATTACTTTTCTGCCACACCTCGTATATCAATCTAGATATATAAAAGTCAATGTATGTGTGTATTTATGTATGTATGTTCCAACATCACTTCTGAATGGCTGGAGTGATTTTCATGAAACTTGGTACACATGTTTCTCATTGGTCGACTAAAAATACTGTGTCAACCCTAACCCATCCTCCCCTTCTGGGTAGTGTGGGGGGTGATCTTGCGGTCATGTATGCATGTTATCATCCAGTTGACACTCGGAACGACCACCAGAGGGCGAAATGGAGATGACTGCCAGCATTCTTTTGTTCTGCATTTGTCTTGATTTAGCACTAACTAATTTTCTTCAGCTTTTTAATATGTATAATTCTGATGTGTTTGTAATTTATTCATTTTTGCAAGTTCATTCATTGTTGGTTTCATTCCCATTTTATAGTGTCAGGAATTGTGTCTCTTTTTCAGTAGTGTTACCAAAAAAGGTTATATGAATATAGAAGAAATTGTTTCTTCATAGTTCAACTCTCAGTTCGAAATTCATAGTACAAGAATTAAATAATACAAAGATGTTGGTAGGTTCCATGTATGTGTGTCAGTTTTAAACAAATCTGTTTTCCTGTCTGTTGAAACAAATCTGTATCATTATGAGTATACATTATGTAACTAGTAAATTGTATAGTTTGTAATTTTCCTGTGATCCTGTTACAGTGTTCTGTGCCTACACTCGGTAAAAAGAGCTACAATGAACCCTCGTTTATCACGGTTAATCCGTTCCAGACTCTACCGTGATAAATGAATTTTCGCGAAGTAGGATTCTTTATTTATAAATCGAATATTTTCGCAGTTAGAGTATAGAAAACCTGTTTACAACCTTCTAAATACGTTTTTTAACATTATTAGAGCCCTCTAGACATGAAATAACACCCTTTAGTCACCATTACACTCGTATTACCCAATATATTAGACAAAATAAGAGAAAATAAGACATATTAGACGTTACAAATATCATATTACTAGGCGCACTCGCCTTTTAAGGCGACCGACTTTTATCCTCAATTTTTGTGCGCTCCATGTGTACTTCAGGCATGTAATTGTAGGGAATGAGAACATCGAAGTGCCCATTCATAACATCTCCCGAAAACCTAAGTTTTTTTTTATCCCCTCAAGTGCCTGTCCAAAGTCGTACAATGTCAGCCCGAATCTGTACCGCTAAAGACGGAGTTTCATGCACTAAATAAGCTATAGATGAGAATAAGCAAGCACCATCTCCCCTGATATTTACTACGCAGTGAGGCATTTGTACTGCATCAACATTAATTATTTCCAGAGACATAATTTTGTCTATTTTTCCAGCGCATCGCGCACAAAAGCAAGGGAACGATGAGAGCACCAGAACTCTGCTAACATCGCGTCACTTCTTACCGACTTTTATCCTCAATTTTTGTGCTCTCCATGTGTACTTCAGGCATGTAAGTGTAGGGAATGAGAACATCAAAGTGCCCATTCATAACATCTCCCGAAAACCTAAGTTTTTTTTATCCCCTCAAGTGCCTGTCCAAAGTCGTACAATGTCAGCCCGAATCTGTACCGCTAAAGACGGAGTTTCATGCACTAAATAAGCTATAGATGAGAATAAGCAAGCACCATCTCCCCTGATATTTACTACGCGGTGAGGCATTTGTACTCCATCAACATTAATTATTTCCAGAGACATAATTTTGTCTATTTTTCCAGTGCATCGCGCACAAAAGCAAGGGAACGATGAGAGCACCAGAACTCTGCTCACATCGCGTCGCTTCGTACCTCAAGCCGCAAGTAGTAAGTCTGTAATAAGCGGAATACCGCTACGCTTTGCACTCATGGGACGGAAGGACAATCCCGAACGCTTTTATATAGTAGATTATTGTACTGTACATTTAATTGCACACAACCACTAACCTATGAAGGCACGACCTCAGTAGGAAAGTCTTCAGAGGTGGTGCAGTATCTTCAGCAGGTGCGTTGTTGTCTTCAGTGAAGAAGTACTAGGAGTAGGCAGTGGGTGTCTGGGTGCGCGGCTGAAGAACATCTTGATGGGCAGTTGCTGGCGCTGTCTTTTCATATGCGTGAGGAGGCTTTTGTAGGGTATTGCCATCTTCAATCATATCCAAGAGTTTCACCTTCTCCTGGATAGTAAGCATCTTCCTCCGGTGCTTAGTTTTATTGTCAGAAGGCTTAGAAAAAGCAGCACGTTTTGGAGCCATCGTAGGGCTTAGATAAAAGTTCTCAGAAAGCGCATACGTAGTGACGTAAGCGTGTATGAGAAAAAAATCGCAATAGAGTTAAGCCGCGAAAGTCGAAGCGTGATATAGCGAGGGATCACTGTATATGAAAATAAACAGAATTGAAATGAAAGAAATGGCTGCACGTCTAAAGGGGACAACACAGGGAAAATGGATACTTACAAAAAGGCCATACCTGACATGAGCAAATGGCTTTTGCCTGCTGATTACATCTCATTGAGTTTCTAGAGATCAGTTCTACCCTGCAATTATAATTACATCCACAATCCAACTGGTTCCGTGACCCAAGATGCAGGTGGAATGCTTATTCAAAGACAGAACAGGAGAAAAGTTTAAGGAGGAAAAAGATAAATACAAAAATACTGTCTCCAGATTACAGACCACATCATCTTCTGACTTTGCACAAATAATCAAGCTGTAAGACCCTGGAAAAAATGTTTTGAATTGTCCAGCTTTGCTATTATTGCCAAACAGCCAAAAGAAATGATCGGGCAGGTCCACTGAGTAACAAAAAAGAGAAAATCAAAACAAAATTTGAGCACCGATCAATCAAATGGGATTTTTTCAGGTGCAACTGACTTACTAATAAGTACTAGCTACTGAAATCTTTACTGCCAATGAGACCAAAATTATTGTTTTACTGTCCTCACCTGAACATGACTGTGGCTTTCAAAAGTAATATCTGAAGGTGGAAGAGACAACACACTATTACTGAACTTGTTAACACTGGTGTGTTGGGCTGTTAGGCTTCAAAGTGTTCCCAAAAACAACAGACCAAAAAGCACCAGCCAAATTTACTATGGCTGATGGAGTGGTGTACAGTAACTGATTTGTTCACTCATAACAGTACAGCTTGCATGCAAATTGTTTAGAAGCCTTATCAAAGTGCTTGATGGCACTTTTCCAGGTGGGCTGACTTTTCCCCTTTGTGTCATAGTGATTCATGCAGCATACTATAATATTAAGCCATGCCTGAATTTATAAGTCATTGGACTATTATAAAAGAAATAACCATTAAATCATTAACTCCCCTACTGCATTCCTCTTATTCTTTTGTGAGGTCTTGGCATTGCAGAAAGATGCTATCTGAAATACTGCATAACCTAACATGCTCATGCCCATTAAATCCAGTACAACATCACTGGGCCAGATCGTTTTCCAATAGCAAAGGGTGAAAGGCAGAGCTGTTTCACACCCACCCACTTTACAGTCCCACATGCCATTTTTTAAATCGCTAATTAATGTAAAATGCCTGTCTTTGAGATGTCTAAGGAAAACCAGAGAACTCAGAGAAAATCCCATATAGACACAGGTGTAATGTGGAAACTCCATGCAAAAAATGACCAGTGATGGGATTTAAATTCAGAATGCCAGAAACCATGAGGCAGAAACACTACCTGCTACACCACTGTGAGCCTGTATTGGGATATTGTTGTAAGGAAATCAACCCCCTTATTACAATTAGTGGACGCTGTTTTCCCATATGGAACAGATGTGACTTTTCACAGACTGATGACAGACTGCTAAGTCCTAACATTACAATGGATTAAAACATTGTTCTTTATCAGCAGAGGAAACACTTTAGACAGAAACTACATCAGGATTTTGTGAAAGGAAAAGTGCTTCTGGAGTGTGCAATACTGAAGGTTTTAACTTGGGATGGCTACAATTTGTGAAGGGATGATGATCATTTAGAATGGTCACTACAAAGGTTGACAGAGTCTGAGCTTCAGCTCACCAGGAGCCATAACTGCAAGGGGCTTGAGACAGGTTATGAGTCTCAGTACAAAAATGTAAAGGATGCAGTTACTTTACACTTGCAGATTAATTAAATGGGGTCCTGCACAAGTGGCTGCAGTAAGTGACTTTTCTATTCATTCACTATCACGGTAGTACACAAGAGTTCTCTGTTATGATTTTATAAAATTTATATGCTTTTTACTTAAACTTAATAAAAAATGATGTGTAGGCTTAAATAAATTAAATATATAGTACAGGTAGGAAAAAAACAATAAACAAGTAGATTGAAATTCATTTAAAAGTAGGTTAGTGAAAATGTAGTGTAAGAGAAAGAGATGACAGCAATAAAGAGTTGGAGTACGAGCCTGTTCATCCCGTATAATTGCGTTGCAGAATAAACAAAAATACACTCAAATATTCTGGAGTCATCTTTGCAGACACAAGATTAAACAGAATTGTACCAAGATGGCGGAACTTCCAGTTTTGGGTCCTTCTGACAGAAACAGCCGTGGTTCAGGTGGTCAGACCGGAAGTGATGTTAGAGGCGGTATAGCCATCCATCATCTGGTCTGCAGAGGAAGGAAGGGAAAAACGGATTAAGACACCATGCCAACCCCTGGAGCGAAAGTAGAATTACAGTCACTAGAGCCCTTCAGCTGATCCATATGTGCACACACGAAAGAAGGAATGTGGAAAAGTACACATATATAGTACATAAGTATAAAGAGAAAGCCTCTATTGTTGTTGTTCTTCTTCATCGTCTTTCGGCTGCTCCCATTAGGGGTTGCCACAGCGAATCATCTTCTTCAATATCTTTCTGTCCTCTGCATCTTGTTCTGTCACACCCATCACCTGCATGTCCTCTCTCACCACATCCATAAACCTTCTCTTAGGCCTTCCTCTTTTTCTCTTCCTTGGCAGCTCTTTTCTTAGCATCCTTCTCCCAATATACCCAGCATCTGTCCAAACCAACACAATCTTGCCTCTCTGACTTTGTCTTCCAAACGTCCAACTTGGGCTGATCCTCTAATGTGCTAATTTCTAATCTTATCCATCCTTGTCACACCCAGTCTCTATTTCTAATAGAGAAAGTCTCTATTGTTATACATAGTTATATTACCAGTGATGGTGTATACAGAGGTAATCTCATTTCCTGGAAACATGAAGGAACATATTCTAAAAGAATGAATGGGCGCATGTCATTTAGAAAAAATACAGCCATTGAAGTAATGACAGAAAAGATGGAATATTTTACTAATCCTTCACATTTTTATTCTCCTGAATTACAAGAAAGTGCAATCGATTTTGCATCGCATTTTGCATTCCCAAATGTTTTCTTCATTTTCTGTGTTAGTTGCACAGAATTGGAGCCCATGGCTCTCACACTCCTAATCAAGTGTGTGAGCTGTTTTTTTAGGTTCCCAAGCACTGCTTACAGACTTTGTCTGTCATGAATTCATTCTTCAAGCCTTTTCAAGTGTCAAGTAATTATTTTTGCAAGGCATTGTCTAACTCATTTAAACATTTAGTATTATTTGCTCTTCTTTTTATTTGATTATAAAAAAGTACATTCTGGATTAAATTCATTGATGCTTTCAAACATGTGTATCCTTCAACCACACACTTTGCCTGTGTCCTCTACTTAAACATTTCTGGACTATTATTTTGACCTTTTTGTTGGACTGCTTCAGAATCAAGTGTCATCCTTTATTAAGGTTGTTTGGGATGACATGAGATGGTGCACTACTGCTTAATGAACATCCTGTCATGATGAACTACTTCACATTATTTCCCTGATGCTTTGTTTTACTCAACTTTGTGAATTCCAACTGTTATTCTGTAGTACAGTATCTACTATTAAAGGAATAATCCATCCAAATATATAAATATTTTTATAGGTTCCTTATCCCATGTGGGTTGAGAGGATGGACAAAATAAAATTAATCTCATGCTTTCATGGAAAATGGAGATAACAACAACATTGGACAACGGCTCTAACATGAAAGTAGTCCACAAACAGGAAGCCTTTTCACATAGGATTGCTCTATTTGTAGACTGCTTCCATTTTCCTGAGGTATTTATATAACAGTTGTCACACATGTGTGCATGGGAGGCAGCTAAAGGGCTTGAGTAAGGGCGGTTCCGAAGCATGCCGGGATGTGGCAGAGTGCACTGACTCTTTTTCTCCCTTTCCTGTAGACCATTCAAGGGAGATCCCACCTGGCTCTTTTGACGTCACTTCCGGGACCGAGCCTATGGAAGAAGACCTTGCCGGCCCCGGCCACTGTGATGTCACATCCGGACTCGAACCAATGGCTGAAGACCATGAGTCCGATCCATATGATCTCAGTTCCTGTCTTCCCCTTTAAAAACCTGCACCTTTTCCCTAGTCCCTCAGTTCTGTTTTGGACTCGGTTTTGTGCACATCAGTGCTGTATTTGCTGATCATTACTTTTGCAGCCAGGATACCAGATTATACGGGTGGCCGCCCCACACCTTTATATGACTCTGTCTCGTATTTATGACACAGTATATTTGCATGTTATGACTGAATGAGTTAACACGAGTAACATGAGATTTCTTCATGGCCTTTTTTTATATTTATTTGCTGTTCTCCAGTGTTTTTCAACATAGACTCAGTTCTATCAGAAATGTTTTTATTTCCATTCTTGATTAAAACATGAGATTAAAAATGTTCTCAAACTTCAATACCTAATACATGGGGTAAGTAACATATCAAAAAAGTCATTTATTGTTGATGAAGCACTTATTGCTCAAGTGACATTTTTCTGCTTCATTTTATCTATCTCACTTGTTAAGGTTTCAAAACCTCAATTGCTTATTTTAGTCTTGCATTCACTGTTTTAATGGCTCCTTGTTAGCAGTAAGTTGCAAATGACAAAGAAGCCAGCAGTTCACCACCTAACTTGTTTCCATTTACTCCTGTGTGGATTCATTGTGCACTATTTGGTTTAATAAAATACTCGCAAGGAAAGTGAAGAGTGAAAGTGAAAGACCGAGAATTACTCATCTGTTTTAGGCTTGAAATCATTTGGATGATAACCTTATTTGGGAAAAAAAGTCTATGACATAAGAATGACCTGACATTGTAGAGGTAAATCACTAACAAGACATGATGTTAAATAAAGTCTGTTATTGACAAGAGCAAAAAATTACAGCCTCTGCGGCCCTCCAGGAGTGACATTGCTCACCCCTGTTCTAATTTGTTTCTGCTGTTTCATTTCAGTAATGTTAATTCTGTTTTCATTTTTAATTCTTGACAAAGTTGTGGCCTTCAAGTAACTGAGGCTATTGATGCCTGCTATAAGCAAATAAATGCACTCTCATAATTTCAAAAGCCTGAAGATCTTGTTAATGGAAGCATTAAACCATGTGCCTTAGAAACCACCAAGAGAATATACATGGTACACCTGCTTGCAGTAGGTTGAAGTTAAAGTTTATTATCACATGTGCAGACCACAGTAAAATATGGCAAACACTAGGTCTAGTAAGGTAAAACATATCTCATATATAAACATGTACGTGTGGAAGTGTGTGTCCGGTCTGGAAGTGAGAGGTGGGTTCGGGGTAATGCGCTCCTCCACCGAGGAAACAGAAAACTCAATTAGCCGCTAAAAACACAAGCAGGGCTAGCACGTCAGCAAAACGAAACCTCAGAAGAAAGACAAAGTCACTTAGCCGCTAACATCAGCAAAACGGTGTATCCCTTTTACTTTTCCTCCCACCGCTAATACACAAGCGAGGCAAGCACGTCGGCAAAACGAATCCTCCTAGGAGAGAGACGCCCAGAGTAGTTCCTTTCAATTACCTGACATAAACATTTCAATTTTTTTTTTTCTGACGATTTTAATAGTTTCTAGGACCCCAGGTTTTTTACAGCACGGGCTTACACAGCTAGGAAAATATAATGGGATGTGTTATGGTGCTATATGGTGTTATACAGGGATGGGATGCTGGAGGCAGGAGCTTATCTTAGCAGGAAACAGTTCTGGATGTGACACCAGTTCATGCCAAGGCACATTCATATTCACAGCACATTCTCTCATAGTATTTCCAGTTTGGGTTTTTTGACAATTAATCTAGCATGTCCTTGTTTATGGAGGAAATTAGAACACCCACCATCCCTACCTCAGAATGGAAGGGTCAACCAAAGAGGAAGAGTGTAACCTGGCTAGGAATATAACAACGGTCCCTGAAGATGTAAAGATGGTCTGCTTGCAAATGTACCACCTAATGTCGTATACAATTTACTGTTTACCTAGTTGTTCTCAAAAGCACTTACTGTTGAAACATAAATAAACATCCATCCATCCAACTATATCCTAACTACTAACTGGAGCCAATCCCAGCCAACACAGGGCGCAAAGCAGGAAACAAGCCCTGGGCAGGATACCAACCCACCGCAGGGTGCGCACACACACACACATACACACCAAGCAGGATCACCAATGCACCTAACCTGCATGTCTTTGGACTGTGGGAGGAAACCAGAGTACCCAGAGGAAACCCATGCAGACACGGGGAGAACATGCAAACTCCACGCAGGGAGGACCTGGGAAGGGAACACAGGTCTCCTAACTGAGAGGCAGCAGCACTACCCACTGCGCCACTGCACCGCCCCTTTTGATAATGTACTACTCTATATACAATGTGCATACGGTATCTGCTGTTGTAGATAAATATGCAAAAACAATAATTGTTACTGTTTTTCCAGTGCGTGGAACTCCACTAAATTTTCATTAGTTCAGAATAACACATTTTACAGGGAACTTGTGGGAATGCATCTGAGTGCAAAGTACTTTAATGGTATATCTGCAGTGACATTACCACTGGAACAGCGAGTGTGGTTTAGTATGGTATAACGGTTCTGGTTCCATGTTATTTCTGGTCCTTTCATTTTGCTCCAAAATTCTTTCATAACAGGATATTTATGTGAAATGGTTCGGAAAGACCTCATTCTAACAATACGGAAAGTGTTATGCGTTGCAGACTATCAGGGATGTTCTCTTTATTAAATAAACAGCGGAAGCTCAGGATGATTTGGAGGTTCCTTTATTTATACCAAGGGAGCCCTGTGCAGTTACTTTAAGCAGGTTTTGCGCTGTACTGAATACTGAAAATGCATTTATTTATTATTCTTGGACCACATTCTATGGTGCTTAACTTAATCAGTATATATCTTTTGGTTAACTTGTTTCTTTAGTTACATCAATCTATCCTGTGTAAGTAATGCTGCTAGTCTTGTTGAACTTCAGAGTATGAGCTTTGTGATGAAGAATCTACATTTTATCTTAAAGTAAAACTTTTAAATGTAAAATATTTCTCATTCAAGACATAGAACACGACCATGTTGTTAAAAAAGTTTGGGGTGCCACAGGCCCTTTTAATATCAGCATATTTTTCCACCTTTGTTCAAATTGTTCAGGATGGAAGACATACGTGTGCCACGTTCTCTCACTGCTTTCTGAATAATACCACCCCCCTACCTTATTTGTGGTTCTGTATATTTGTGGTAGATCATAAGTGGTGAGTAAAGGGGTTTCCTTGCTTTGTTTCAAATAACCCCTTAATTGTGACTCTGTTTCTTACAGTATTTTTAAGGTAGATTAGAATAGGTGAGTGAAGAAGTGCAGCAGCAGTAACATCATGGCTGCTCCTATTGGTCTACTTTTGGGCTGAAAGTAGAAGTAGAAAACAGTGAGGTTGTGGTGCCACACTCAACTCCTTTCCCCAAGTTTTGTAAGTGATAGGTCAGATCCCATAAGAGATGTGATAGCATATGAACTTCAGATAAAACGTGCACAACAATAAATGCCAGAAAGCTGAGAAAGAATTTTTTATAACAATAAACTACACATTACCAAATAATGCAACATAAAAAGTACATTTGAAGATACTCTAAACATTCTAGGGAAGGATGTCAGGAAAGCAGTTCAACTGGGCATCCTAATGTTAAGGGATTAATATTTGTTATGACAACGTCAACTGCATATTTTCAGGCTTTCCAGGATATCTTTTTAGTTCTATTTGCAATGATGGATTCTTTCCGTTTTGTATTCTCTTTCTCACTTAATCTGATTCAATAAAACGCACAGTAGCCAGGCTTGATTTGATTTAAAACTAGTCCTGTATCCATTGTGTTCCAATATCATTCAGCACCACTGTTGAACTCTCTTGATGGCTATGTTTTCACACCTACGGTGTAGGCTGCTAATGAAAAGTCCTTTATTTACTGATTTTGAAAACTGTATTCCACAGTTTCACTTACTTGGATACAGAAAGTGTCCCAACAGAAAAGTGTCACCATGACAGAGGGGAAAGTCATACTTGGACATTTTAATAACTGTATGTTTCTGCTGTTGGGCTAATTGTAAGCTACATTTTGCGCATCTGTCATCCATCTTTCTTGGATCTTATCACAACTTTTTACAAAAACTGTAGAATACACAAGTTAAAGTAGCATCAACTAGTTACTTTGTAAACACCTGCATGGTTTGTAATTCTTGTGTCTGACACTAAATTAAACTGAAAATTCATGAATGTTTTCTGCCTTATTTTAGGTTCTCGGGAGTTTAGACTCACTACTGCTGTCTGTCCTAATAACCATTTCAGCAACCTCCACCCACTTGCCTCCCACAAACACGTTCATATGCTCATTGAGTGACTCATGAATAAACGTGCCTCTGCAACATCTTTGTCAAAATATTAAGCTGTTCTTTTTGGAAGGGATTTCAGCAAGAGCTCTGACACCTGAAACTGTTTTGCTGAAATCAAACCACTACATGTTTTCCCCTCTGGCCATCCTCCCTCACGTTTTTCTAAGCATGACTTTGGCCTTAGTCGATGTTGTAATAGCTTTGGAAAGTAGAGGTGCCTTCTAGCTAAATAATTCGTTCCAGTAATTGTCTGAAACATTGGATTATAATGCTCTAAAACATGTTAGCATGAGATATAGCTTTAGAAGATGATTGAGACTTCTTTTAAAAAATGATGGGCAATTTTTGACAGTATACATCTGGATTATGTCAGGTAACTGGGGGGCTGGGGGCTTGGGGAGAGTATAAAGTCTGTATTAGCACATTCTATTTTTTGTTAATGAAAAACACATCTGTTTGTTTAAAAAACAAAGTAGAGGTTTAGATTTTTTATTTATAGTGTGATGTCAAAGAAACATAATATATGAAAAGAAACATATCAAAGAAACAAAAATAATTCACAGAACATCCAGTTTGCGCCTTACTGCTAACCTTGGTATTTATTTGGGTACATCCAGTACCGTGGATGCCATTACATCTCTCGGTAGTAAGACATGTCGCCTTGTTAGATAAGTTTGAAAGATTAATCATATTATTATATCAGAGAGCTGCTACAATCCAGGACTTCCGCCAATAAATGTTGTATTTGTGGAACCACAGTGGCACAAAATTGCTTTTTCAGTCTCTTTTTATCAGTGTTAAGAATTGATTCACAACTTTTTTGATTGTACACTCCCAATTAGAGTGTGCAACCAGACAAAGTACAGTAAATGTTATTCATAATGATTTTTCTTTCTTTTGATGAAGACGTGTTGCTGTACACGTCCTACACAAGTAGGAAAAACAGTGATGCATATCTATGTCTATTTTCGCTATAAAACCAATGAAGTAGGTACATCCTTCTCTAGGCCTATCTACTGCCCTGTGAACTGGTCTGAGTAATCTGGATGATTCCTTAAAATAGCTATTCCATAGAAAAATAAATCACACATAATTATTTGGATCTTTTCTCCAATTTTTGCCTTAAAATACAACATATGAGATTGTGTGGAAGGTACTACATGTACATTACAGTTATCCCAATTTAACATGTAGAGTATAAGGAGTTTCAAATGTTTCATCATGCATATGGATTCAATAGAGGGAACTATGTCAGAAGTGTTTTAGAGGTGAAATAGTGTCAGACAGAGTGATGATTATGAAGCTCGAAATTGAAGGTGTGATGATAAATTTTGTTAGTGCATATTCCCCCACAAGTTGGGTGTGTGATGGATGAGAAAGAAGATTTCTAGAGTGTGTTGGATGAAGTGATGGACAGTGTACCCAAGGGAGAGAGAGTTGTGATTGGAGCAGATTTTACTGGATATGTTGGTGAAGGGAACAGAGGAGATGAGGAGGTGATGGGTAGATATGGTGTCAAGGAGAGGAATGAATGTCAGATGATAGTGGATTTTGAAAAAAGGATGGACATGGCTGTGGTGAATACATATTTTAAGAAGAGGGAAGAACATAGGGCGAGTGCAAGAGACTGCAAAGTAGTGACAGGGGAAAGTGTAGTTAGGCAACATAGGATGGTGGAGATCAAGAAGTGGCGGAGAGTGAAGGCAGAGCCAAGGATGAAATGGTTGAAGTTAAAAAAGGAAGACTGCGAGGTTGAGTTCATGGAGAAGGTAAGACAAGCACTTGCTGGCAGTGAAGAGTTACCACACAACTGGACAACTACAGAAGAAGTAGTAAGGGTGGCAGCAAGAAGGATGCTTGCCATGACATCTGGACAGAGGAAGGAGGAAAAGGAAACCTGGTGGAATGGGGAAGTACAGGAGAGTATACACAGGAAGAGGTTGGCAAAGAAGATGTGGGATAGTCAGAGAGATGCAGAAAGTAGACAAGAGTACAAGGAGATAAGGCACAAGGTGAAGAGAGAGGTGGAGAAGGCTAAAGAAAAGGTGTATGATGAGTTGTATAAGAGGTTGGACACTAAGGAGGGGGAAAAGGACCTGTACCATTTGGCTAGACAGAGGGACTGGCAAAGATGTGCAGTAGGTTAGGGTCATAAGGAATAAAGATGGTAACATACTGACAAGCGAGAAGGGTGTGTTGAGCAGATGGAAAGAGTATTCTGAGAGGCTGATGAAAGAAGAGAATGAGAGAGAGAGAGAAGGTTGGATGATGTGGCGATAGTCAATCTGGAAGTGCAATGGATTAGCAAGAAGGAAGTAAGGACAGCTCTGAAGAGGATGAAGAATGGAAAGGCCGTTAATCCAGATGACATACCTGTGGAAGCATTGAGGTGTTTAAGAGAGATGGCAGTGTTGGAGGTGGCAGAGTTAAATTGCCAAGATTTGCATTGGGTGTGATGAGGACGGATAGGATTAGAAATGAGTACATTGAGTAGAGGGTCAGCTCAGGTTAGATGGTTTAGAGACAAAGTCAGAAAGGTGAGATTGCATTGTTTGGACATGTATAGAGGAGAGAAGGTGGGTATATTGGGGGAAGGATGCTAAGGAGAGAACTGCCAGGCAAGAGGAAAAGAGGAAGGCCTAAGATAAGGTTTATGGATGTGGTGAGAGAGGACATGCAGGTGATGGGTGTAACAGAGGAAGATGCAGAGGACAGAAAGATATGGAAAAAGATAATCCGCTAAGGCAACCCCTAACGGGAGCAGCCAAAAGAAGAAGAAGAAGAGGGGACAACATAAAAACCCAGCTTACATACCATATGTATCAGTGATTCAATTATTCAGCAAGCCAGAACAGTTTATAAGAAATACCATATATATACCAGGTTTATTTAGCAGTTGTGCATTCTTAAATGCTTATCATTTTTGACATTATAAATAGTCCCAGTTATAAACATAATATATAAATGTCACACTCACACACAAACATACATACTTAACATCATACATACGCACACACACACACACATATATACTTTATGTATAGTCACACATGCATACCAGAGGATCACCTTCCAGGCTCACCTAAAGTATTTGCCACCACCTAAGGGACAAGAAAGGGTGCTGGTGCGAACAGTGTCCTTTTTTCCTCATAGCCCCAAGAAACTACCCATTGAGGCCAACATAGCCATCTGAAACCCACCCCTTCTGATCCATCTGGTATGAAAGGAAGACGTTCCCAGAAGGTGGTATGTCATTTGGACCTAACTACACTGGACAGAAAGTCTTTGAGAATGCCACCAGAGCAATTTAGAAGAAATCAAGCCGACAGTTGTAGCACCATCAGACATGTTTGTGTTTTGATCTTTTCTTTGTTGTTCTAATTAAGCAGGATTTAGCCCAGTTGGCACCTCAGCTATTTTCTGAACTCACCCTGCCTCATCACTTGCACCGCTACTGAACATATACATACACACACACACATTATATAATCAGGTCTGTTATTAAAAATAGATGTCTTTGTTAGGCTGAATGTAAAAGCATCAAGAACACCTGTTAAAATAAGTCAAAAATTTAAAGAAATACACATTCAAAAATCATAATGTATAAAATGCAAAGCAAAATTTAAATCTGTATATATTTTTACAGTTTTACAAATACATTATCAGACAAGATGATTTTTGTTAACAAAAAGAAAGCAGTTGCCTGAATTTTCATTTGAAATGTTAATTAATCAAGGCTTATTTGGAAACTGCCAAAGAAATTAAATGTTGACAGTGATTCTGAGTTGCTTAGTTCAATGTTTTCATTCTCAGCCAAGAGCCCATGAATGGAAACTAGGCGTAACTTTAAAATCTGGATAAAATCTCATTAGGTCAAAGTTAATGAAAGAAAGTTTAAATCATTTAAACTTGAAAAGCATGTCATAGATTTCACTTAAAACACCATAAGCATTTAGTCCAATTAGCAAGTCCTTTAATCAAGTGCTCGTCCATCAAAATGGGCTACACTACCCGCTATTAAGCCTTCAGTATTATGGGACCTAATCCTGTCAGCTTCCAGACGCTAAGTAAAGTTTGGGCCGGCATGTTGCTGAAATACAGAAATTTGCTTGACCACCAAAAACTCAGTAAAAGCCTGCTAAAGAAATCTGGTAGTGGGAATGCCATGCTAGTTAAAAACTATGGTGAATAAGTGAGGACTGGATTATCCCAGCTGCTGCACCATATGAACTGAAGAAGTTAAAGTGATAATAGATGACTGCTTAATTATTCTTTGTGTTGTCTTTATTTTATCAACAGATGTTATATACATAATTTGGTATTCAGGAATCCATTTTGTTCTTGTTCTTTTTTGGTAGTTTTTGCATTTAGTCCTCTACCATTTCTCAGATAGTTTAGTCAAAATGGGAAAATGGTGATGAATCACCTTGGCAGAAAAATGTGAATTGTGTTTGGCTGTTAATTAATTAATAATTGGATATATTAACATAGGCCTTTTGCATCTCAATAGATTGTCAATAGGTGGCACTGTATAAATAGACTGCACATGAACCAGTAGAAAAAGAAATATAAAAAAAAAAAAAAAAGTTAAAGGTCTTGCAAAGTCAAAGACCGTGGATATCTGTCCAACTTGTAGTACCCCAAGCACACCACACCCTAACCATAACCCTACCCTAACCCTTACTTTGCCTCAAAAACTGTATATCATAGATATCTGTACATGTTCAGCTTACGTCTTGGTTCTCTTGCCTTTCTATAAATGTATTTATAGTTGGTGATGGCTTCCACTTAGTGGCTTAACTTAGAGAGGTCAGTTGGCTGTTTTTCTTGCTAAGCTCAATTGACAAAAAATTAGTCACTATAATTGGTGACACCTACTTCAGACAAAAACAGAGGGCCTCCCAGTATGAATACCATCATGCAAACAGTAGTGTCGTGTGGTCTATGGTGTTTGTAGAGTGATGAGGAGTAGTGGTGAATGATTAGCAAAAAGAAGTTATTGCATTCAGCCTCACTAAAGAGCATAGTGTACAAGAAGTAGTCGACTTTGTCGATGTAGTTGTGACAAAGCATATTGTCCAACATGTTTTCCAGCGGTGGCATACATTGTAATCAACTGTTAATCATTGCCAGAACTCACAGAATTGCTGTAGGTAGTCAACGGACATTTGGCAAGTAGCCATATCTAAATGAGCATTCCATGGATATCTGGAGTAGAGTACTTGTACCGCTGAGGTAGCCTTTGCTAACAGGTATTCACAGAGCTACACGGTTACAGTGGACATGCAGCCACAAACACTGAACTACTGACATGTTATCTGGTCTGATGAGTCACATTTCTGCTTGGACTTGAATAATGTGAGATGATGGGCACGTCATAAACCGCATGAAGCCTTCATTGAGGAATATGTACAAGGTGCTGTTCAAGCGAGAGGTAGTTCTCTGATGTTCTGGGGGTATTTCAGTTATGAGGAAATGGGTCCTTTGGTTGAGGTGATGATGCACTTGAACCAAAAGGACTACATTGGGATTCCAGATGAATATGTGTTACAATTTGTGCTTCATCTCCAAAGAGAACCCAGAAAGACCACCCCAGTTTTCCAGGATGACAATTGGCATGAAAAACATACTAAAGCATTCTTGAATGTTGACTGGCCAGCAAAATCCACCAGTCAAAAATTTACAGGGCTATTTGGGACAACAAGTCAAATGCCAGCAGAGCCATCTCGCCAATCTGTTCGAACTTCAGGATAAAAATTGATGTCACCTACATCCACAAACTAGTGGTGTCCAGGCCAGACAGAATTGTTATTGTGTTACTGAAAAGTTACATGCTATTAGATCAGACTTAGCTAGGGGTGACTCTTTTTTTCTGGTGAGCTTATTTCTTAACTGTTAAAGCAAGGAAGGCTAAAGCTTTATTTTAATATTTTGTGGCTCAAAATATTCCACAATAATTTGAAAAATATCTGGTATGGAATAGGAAAAGCAAATGCTGTTCATTGTATTTGATTTTTAAACAATGTATGAATAAGTTGAGATTTTTAAACAATATTTTGATAAATTGAAGCATTAATCTCAAGCATCCTTATTTAAATAGCACCTTGCACAATTGAGCATTTGGAATCTTTTGTTATCTTGCTGGTTAGATTTGAATACTTTTTGGCACTGTAAAATACTTGTATGGCACTCTGTGAAAATTTTAAAAGTAATTGCAGTGATTAACAAAATGTGTAAAAGGGCAGCTGAGTTGACAGAAAACAATCAGTATTGTTATTTTATATCTAAACATATACATGAATAAGACATGCTGACACAGGGCCTGTAAGTTGAACGTTTTCTTATGATTCACTGCAATTTCTTTTTTGAAAAGACAGCATTCCTACCCTCGCATACTGTTATAATATAACTGCATCATAACCTACATGACAACCACTATTTACTTTATAAACAACACTTTGTGCATTAATGGAATCTTGTCTGTCATTTCTTAATATATTTTGTCTTGGACAGCTTTGTTATAATTTGCTAAATAACAGGAGAGAGAGGTGTGTTTTTGTGACAACATATGGTATCAAGACAATTAATTCTTAAGGTCTCAGTCCATTTGTATTAGTGCAATTGGTGTGTTCTGCGGTAAGTGCATTTTCTAATTGTAATCAGCTAAGTGAGGTTGAAAAATGTAATTATTTATGTAACAACATAGAATTAAGTAAAGATTAAGTACATCTCGTCATTGAAAAAATATATTTCTGATGAGAATGTGAGAACAAAAATGTCATAACTAAATATGTTTGCTTCCTAAATACAGTATCAGTTGAACATCTGAATTGGTAAACCATATGAGTTTTAACATGTAATGTACTGTAAAGTGTATTGTGGTTTATACAGTAAGACAGAATTGACAGAGTCCCGAAGAAAAGTTGTGGTGCCTACTGGGCCACCCTGTTTAATGCACAGAACAAAAGAAATAGAGCCCTTGAGGGTACTCCAACTTAAAATAAATTGATTTGAAAATCATCCAGGAAATGGCTCCTTTATGGTTAGGTCAGGCTTTGGGGAGCTCTGAAGTGTTCATTGCTCTGGTTCAAAATGTGGCACCACCTTTCAGGGGTGTCTGCTTTTTATATGTTCTGGTCCAGAAGGGATGGGGCTTCTCTGTCTCAGTTGTTCTCACTGGGCATCTTCTTGCCACTGTGAGTGCAAGAAAACGAGAAAGACCGTAATCGGAAAGGCACCCCCGTCCCATTGGGGTATCTCATAACTCAGATGGGCCTGGAAGTTAATTCTCTTACACGCATGTTTGACAGTATACCCAAAATTTTACAAAGGGTTATAAATACACTTAATGAAAGATGAATAAATACAAACCAGTAGTTTGGTCACATAGAAGCTATTATCACCATATCATCATGCAAACAAAAGTCAGGTTCATTGCCTGAAATACAAGGCCTCTTCAATATCAAAAAAATGACGGATAAGAGCTGTCTTTCCAAAGACCTTGGATAATTAACTTCAGATCAGACCTGGGACTAATCTCTTTGTTTTCTTATAACAAAGGCAGAAATTTGGCCAGAGGGATATTTGGTTTAGGATAAAGAATAATGTGATGGAGATAAAAGAATACTTTCAGAGTGTATTATCCAAAATTTAATCAGACATATCAATAACAGGAGGCTTTTCATTGTTACATAACATGCTTATATATAAATTAGAAGTGAATGTCCTCATTAGAAAGAAAATGCATAGAATAAATGTGTCTTTTTAAAATACAGTATGAATATAGTTCTTCACATGATTTGAAAGAATCTATATTGTTTTTCTTCATAAAAGTCTGAAAGGTGAAATTACAGAGGGTTATTCATAAAATTCTGTAACTAACACACATTTACAAGAGATTTACAAGGATGTAGTACTGAGTGATATAATATAAATGTATACCTACCAATATTTCTTTGGTTTAGTTAAAAGTCGGGCGGCATGGTGGAGCAGTGGTAGAGCTGCTGCCTCACAGTTAGGAGACCTGGGTTTGCTTCCTGGGTCTGTTATGTCTGCAATATGTACATTTTACGACAGTGTGTTCTTGTTGGCCGTAAAGTGTTTGGGGTTAGAGGTTGAGTGTCTGGCGGGATTGTTGGTTCGAAAATAAACGCCTTTCTGAGAAAACTGCACCTGTAAGCTCTCGTATTGTATGCAACAGGGTCCTCCCTGCATGGAGTTTGCATGTTCTCCTCGTGTCTGCGTTGGTTTCCCCTAGGTGCTCCGGTTTCCTCCCACAGTCCAAAGACATGCAGGTTAGGTGTATTGGTGATTCTAAATTGTCCCTAGTGTGTGCTTGGTGTGTGTGCCCTGCGGTGGGCTGGCGCCCTGCCTGGATTTTTTTTTCTTACCTTTCACCCTGTTGTGGCTGGGATTGGCTCCAGCAGACCCCCGTGACCCTGTAGTTAGGAAATAGCGGGTTGGATAATGGATGGATGGATGGATGGATGGATTGTTAAAAGTATTTTCAAGAACAAATAAAAATGTGAAATGCAAACATTGAAAATATTAGCCCTTCCATCCATATCACAAAGTGACTTAATCCAGTTTTAGGGCCATGGGCAGCTGGAGCACATTCTGGCATGATCTGTTACGTTAAATATACCAGCGCAGGAATCAACATTTGCAAAATGTTGATGAATTAAAGGGGACACATCCGTTTTCTCATTACTACTTTAGCAAAGAAAATCCAGTAGAAGAACAGTGGTTTCACAGAGGCCACCACCTTCACCTATACAATTTTGCTTGCTTCTACAATTTGATGGGGCATCATGTATAATGCTGTGCATAGAATTTACACTAAAACATGGTGTATGGTCAAAAGTGGAAATGTGCGTACGGACAAAAAAATTCAGATGTACAAAACCATGTGTAAGCCAACTTCCATGCACTTCTGCTCTTTAAATCCCAGTCAGCGTGGAATGTAACACATGTGCACGCACATGCCTCCCCACCCTGACTCCTACAACAACAACAACAACAACATTTATTTATATAGCACATTTTCATACAAAAAAATGTAGCTCAAAGTGCTTTACATAATGAAGAATAGAAAAATAAGAGACACATTAAGAAAATAAAATAAGTCAACATTAATTAACATAGAATAAGTGTAAGGTCCAATGGCCAGGGGGGACAGAAAAAACAAAAAAAAACTCCAGACGGCCGGAGAAAAAAAATAAAATCTGCAGGGATTCCAGGCCATGAGACCGCCCAGTCCCCTCTGGGCAATCTACCTAACATAAATGAAACAGTCCTCTTTGTATTTATGGTTTTCACGGAAGAACTTGATGATGATCACGTGGACTTCTGGCTTTTAGTCCATCAATGCTGGGACATCATGGTGCTTTGAGTAAGTTGGTGGTGGCGCAGGCCGCCACCACAGAAAAACCGGAAAAAGAAACAGAAGAGAGAGTAGGGGTCAGTACGGAGTTTAGAGCCACCATGAATAGTTATTATGATGAATTGAACATACAGAGTATCAGGATTAAGATAAAGTGAAGTTATGAAAAGGCCATGTTAAAGTAATGTGTTTTCAGCAGTGTTTTAAAGTGCTCCACTGTATTAGCCTGGCGAATTCCTATTGGCAGGCTATTCCAGATTTTAGGTGCATAGCAGCAGAAGGCCGCCTCACCACTTCTTTTAAGTTTAGCTTTTGGAATTGTAAGGAGACACTCATTTGATGATCTAAGATTACGATTTGGAATATAGGGTGTCAGACATTCCGATATATAAGATGGAGCGAGATTATTTAAGGCTTTGTAAACTATAAGCAGAATTTTAAAGTCAATTCTGAAAGACACAGGTAACCAGTGTAGTGACATTAAGACTGGAGAGATGTGTTCGGATTTTCTTTTCCTAGTTAGGATTCTAGCAGCTGCATTCTGCACTCGTTGCAAATGATTTATGTCTTTTTTGGGTAGTCCTGAGAGGAGTGCGTTACAGTAATCTAATCGACTAAAAACAAAAGCGTGAATTAATTTCTCAGCATCTTTCAATGATATAAGAGGTCTAACTTTTGCTATATTTCTTAAGTGAAAAAATGCTGTCCTAGTGGTCTGAAGAATATGTGATTTAAAATTCAGGTTACAGTCAACGGTTACCCCTAAGTTTTTTACTTCGGTCTTAACTTCTAATCCTAATGCGTCAAGATTATTTTTGATAACCTCACTTAATCCGTTTTTGCCAATCAATACAATTTCAGTTTTCTCTTTATTTAACTTGAGAAAATTACTATTCATCCATTCAGAAATACCAGTAAGACATTGTGTTATTGATTCGAGAGAGCCGGTGTCATCAGGTGCTACTGATAAGTACAGCTGTGTGTCATCAGCATAGCTGTGGTAGCTCACGTTGTAACTTGAGATAATCTGACCTAACGGAAGCATATAGATTGAGAAAAGAAGCGGACCCAGGATAGAGCCTTGTGGAACCCCATATAGAATATCATCCGTCTTTGAGTTGTGATTACCACAATTAACAAAGAATTTTCTCCCTGCCAGGTAGGATTCAAACCAATTTAAGACATTACCAGAGAGGCCCACCCATTGACTAAGGCGATTTCTAAGAATATTGTGATCAATGGTATCAAACGCGGCACTCAGATCGAGGAGGATGAGAACAGATAAATGGCCTCTGTCTGCATTTAATCGCAAGTCATTTACTACTTTAACGAGTGCAGTTTCTGTACTGTGATTAGTTCTAAAACCTGACTGAAATTTATCTAGAATAGCATGTTTACTTAAGTGGTCGTTTAACTGCATAATTACTGCCTTCTCTAGAATTTTACTTAAAAAGGGCAGGTTAGAGATGGGTCTAAAATTTTCAAAAGCAGAGGGGTCAAGATTATTTCTCTTGAGTAGGGGTTTAACTACAGCAGTCTTAAGACAGTCTGGGAAAACCCCCGAATCTAATGACGAGTTTACTATGTCAAGGATATTATCAATAAGCGCGTCCGATACTTCCTTGAAAAACCTTGTTGGTATTGGGTCAAGGACGCAGGTGGAGGGTTTCATTTGAGAGATTATTCTATGTAAATCAGGTAAATCTATCCTGGTGAAATAATTGAATTTGTTTATAACGGAGTACTGGGGCTTAGGAGGTTCCACAGTGTTGGGGAGATATACTATATTATTTCTAATATCATTAATTTTTTGATTGAAAAATATAGCAATGTTCTCACAGGTTTCGCTGGAAGTATTATGGGGGCATTCCTTTGTGTTACCTGGGTTTAGCAGACGATCAATTGTAGAAAATAGGACTCTGGGATTACTAGCATTTTTATTTATAATATTAGAGAAATAGCAGCGCCTCTCAAGACGGACTGCGTTATTGTATTCTGTTATTTTAACCTTCAATATCTCATAATGGATAGTAAGTTTAGTTTTCCTCCATTTACGCTCAGCTCTACGACATATTCTATTTAAGTCAGACACTCTTTGGGTCTTCCAAGGTATAATAATGCTAGAAGATTTTTTAATTGTCTTTTCAGGTGCAACTATGTCAACAGCAGCTCTCACTTTAGAATTAAAGTTTTCCACCTTACTATTAACATCATCCTTGCTATTGTAGCTGGCACTATAACCGGACTGATTGCTTAGAATGTTTGTAAGTTTTACAGCTGCTGAGGAGTCAAAGAAGCGTTTTTTAAGAATATGCTTCTCATGTTTGTTTTCTATCATTATTTCTATACTGAATAGTAGAAGGAAGTGGTCTGAAAGACCAATATCAACGATCTGCTTCACATCAACTGTTAGTCCTTTGGTGATAATTAAGTCTAACGTATGACCTGCTTTATGTGTAGGCTGATTAACGAGCTGTCTCAAATCAAAAGAGTCTAGGAGGTTCATAAATTCCTTTACTTTTAGGTCACACTGATTATCGATATGAAAGTTAAAGTCGCCTACAATTAAGAGTGTGTCATAATTCGTAATTAAAATTGACATTAGGTCTGAGAATTCCTCAATGAAAGACGCGTTAAATTTAGGAGGTCTATACACGGATAAAACTAGAACGTGAGAAACTCCATGAATAACAACGGCGAGATACTCAAAGGACTTAAATTTACCAAAACTAACATCTTTACATTTTAACCGGCTCGAGTAAATGTTTGCCAATCCGCCCCCCTTTTTTCCCTGGCGGTCTGCACGAGTAAAACTGTAATCCGGAGGCGCAGATTCGATTAAAACAGCTGCGCCGTCTGAGCTGAGCCACGTTTCATTTAGTGCAATAAAATCAATGTTTCTATCACTAATAAGATCATTGATAAAAAACGTCTTGTTAGTTAAAGCTCTAACATTTAATAGCGCCATATTTAATGATTCGGGGGGGCAGAGCTGAATTCTATGCGCGTTACTAGTTATTGGAACAGAAACTAAATTATTTTTGTTAGCGCCGCTCTGAGTGTATTTTTTATGTAATCTACAATCTGTTTTTATAGTTTTAATGTATTGTTGATCTAAAGTAGTAATTGCAACTAAATTATTGGTGTTTATGTCGCACTGCCTAGACGTTTTACGTGCATTAAGACTGGTTATTAAAGTATTAATGTTGTGTACTTTTACCGAAGACTTTATTAAGCCATTCTGTCCTAGCAAAGCTGTAGTGTTACGGAGGGAGTTTAAAGTAGAACCAGACAGTCAAGATAGACAAATTACCTTAGCGATGTTTTCGGAGAGGACCCGGGCGCCGAATCTATTCGGGTGCAAGCCATCCCATTTGAACAAACGCGGTCTTTCCCAAAAAAGGTCCCAATTATCGATGAACCCGATGTCTTGAGACTCGCAGAAGCCTTTCAGCCAGTTGTTTAATCCCAGCAGACGACTATAGTATTCATTTGATCGTCTGACGAGAGGTAGTGGACCCGAGATGAAAATTTTTGCCGATGGGGTCCTCTCCTTCGTGTCTTTAATTAGTGCTGCGAAGTCATCCTTGAGAATCTCAGACTGTCGGTGTCTTATGTCATTTATGCCGGCGTGTAAAATGATGGATCCAACTGCTCTCTTGTGTTTCTCGAAGATGGTCGGCGCCCGTCTCATCACGTCTCGGACTCGAGCACCGGGAAAACAAGAAACAAAAGATTTTTGATTAGGGCATGTGATATTAAGGTTTCGTACTATCGAATCACCTACCACGATTATATCACCCGGGGTTGAAGGCAAACTGGGGACGCGGAGAGGGTTGAACCGGTTCTGGATTGGGATGCTCGCCTGTGCCGATGGAGGTGTTCTAGCCTTGAACCCCCGCCTGCATGTCTGAAATACGCCAAGGTCTTCATCGGCGTCGTCGTCGCTCCTTCGAGGCGCGGGGGTGAAGCATACTTGTCCTTGAAATTGGGCGGCACGAGGTGGGGTTAATGTTGTGTCGACATCAGATGTCGAGGATGGCTTATCCTGCAGCCGAGCCTTCAAACCTCTGAGGTACCTTCTTCTGGACAGGAGTTTCTGGATCTGCTTGTCGAGTGCCTGGAGTTCTTCGACGATGACGGCAACACGATTCGTCTCACTATCGGCCATTGTGTGCTTGTACTTCCGCTTCCGCTTCGTGACCTAGGAAAGAAAGAGAGAGAGAGTTATCCCTCATTCCCATGCATTCAAGAATTACAAGAATTATGTTCCTTTGAATATGCAAATCAATATAAATAGCCATTTAAGATCAGTGTTTTGTCAAAAGACAATGGCAAAAGCACGGGGAAAAAAGAAGAATTTCAGCAAATGCAAAGCAGAGGCAATGAAAAATGTACTATTTGTTGGCTTAAGCAGTGATATAAGCAACAAAAGGAATTTGATGGGGTGATACAGAGTGGTGGAGACACTCGAAATTTCAAGTTCAGAAAGTCGCATAGTGCCCAAAATAAAAAAGAAGTGGTCGGATATCAAAGTTGCGTGTTGAAGCGTATCATCTGAGTGTCATATGGAAAAGTATTAAAGTGCAGAGAAAAGAAAAAAAAATAGGGACACAGTGAAGAAAGGTCGAAATGTTGACTTTAATCTCAAAAGTTCCACTTTAATCTCATAGTTTATTTTGTCATTAAAGTAGAGCTTCGTAAACACTTATTGTTTAATTTACTAGAGTTTCTCAAATCCCATCATAACTAAAGTAGCACGTTAAATGCTTCATATTCTATGTGTTCGATGTGTGTGAATTACTATAGGCTTTCTCTTTTGAAGACAGCAGCGTACAGGCACTGAACTACTCAGAGAATACATTACATTCATGATATTACAGCTCACAGAACATTTTAGAATACTAAGATTTATACTAGATATGATGAAATGCATTAAATCATGTATTATACGGTGGCACAGTGGCAGCGATGAGCTGGCACCCTGTCAAGGGATTGTTCCTGCCTCCCGCAAGATGCTTGCTGGGACATGCACGACCCTGTATAAAAAATAGTAATAATAATAATGTAATGCAGCAGTACTGTCTCTTTCAAATGTACCAACCCCCAATTCCTGTGCTTCCTTTTCTTTCTCCACGTAACCAATTGCCACACAATAAGCTCTTTAATAAAAGTCAGACCATCTAGCTTAGAACACAGACTCTCCAAAACTTTTAAGGAGCATTGAAAAATCTTCAGAATACGTGTTTAATCATTCCATCCATCTATTCATCCAGGGTTGCTGCAGTACCAGCAAGCATACAGAACGAGGCAGGAACAATCCCTGGACAGGGGGCCAGCTCATTGCTACTGCTGCGCCATTGCACCCCCACATGTTTAATTATTAACACTATACATTATTTTAATGAAGTTAAGAATTTTTCTGTATAAAGTAATATACACATTTTAATGCATTTTATATTAAAAATGATATCAGGTATACATCCAAGTATTTTAACAGCACACAGCTCCAAGATAGCTCTTGGAAATCTAAATCGACTTAGAAGCCAGTCATCATCATCTGTAAATACACGCTGTCTTCTATTGAATGAATTGTCATTGTATGGTACAATAAGATTCAATATGCAAATCCTCCATAAACTTATCTACTCTCTATATATAAAATCCTAAGCCTAAAAGTGCAATGGTGACGTTTTAATGTCACTTTTTTGTCACGCTTTAAAGCAGGCTTATTTTAAAACCTACATATATATGTATGGTATCATTCTTTTCAGAATTTATCAAACTTTAATGTGATGTTGTTAGATTTTCAGATTCTTATTCCATTTTTAAATTATTAACTAAAAAATATCAAGAACTCACGTCCCATGAGATGAGAACTTGTGCCAAGAGATTTAACCACTTTCAGAAATGAAAGACAAAGAGAATGACAGCTGCTGTACAGGCTTTTAAATGTTCGAAGCACCATGCGAGATGCATATCACGCGGTACAGCATCAGCAGCAACCCAGCAGCTGATTTAGAAAAGAGGAGGTAAAAAATACTGTATTTGTTTTCCATTGTATCCCCATTTAAGAGGGTGTTTCGGAGGAGCGGCCGCGTCTCCTTGGGGTGCATTCATCCCCCCCTCTTCACAAAGCGAGCAGCAAAGACGCTAGTTTTCCTATAAAATGATAATAATAATATTAATAATAATAATAATAATACAATAAACAATGAAAACTATACAGCATGAAAGCATAAGTACAATATACATGTAACTATAGTGCAGATAGTGCAAAAGGTTCATAAAGTGGCTCAGGCTGAGCAATATAACAGTTGTAGTGCAAGTTTGCAGTGAGGTAATTGTAATTATAAGTACAAACAGTTCTACTGGGAGCACTTGATGGACTGATTGAGTGTGTTTATAGCTCTTGGGATGAAGCTGTTTCTCAGCCTCAAGGTCCATGCAGTAAAGGCTCTGAAGCATTTGCCGGATGGGGGAAGTTCAAGTATTCTGTGCACATGGCTGAGTGGAATCTATGCAGATGCTGGTGGCTTTCCTTAGGCAGCATGTGCTATAAATGTACCCCGTAGCTGGAAGCTGTATCCCGATAATCCACTACGCTTTCGACACAACCCGCTGTAGAGCTTTTCAATCAGCTGCTGTAGAGCTGTGATTCCACAATGGGTAAAAATACTTTGAGTGGTGCACTGAGAGTAACAATGCTAAAGCAGCTATGGTATTTGGTATTTGGAATAGTTTGGCCATTCTGTGCACCATTATATTTTTACAGGTTGATTACAATCAGGTGCCTTAAATTTATAAACAACTAGCAAAATACCCGCGCTTAGCAGCGGAGAAGTAGTGTGTTAAAGAAGTTATGAAAAAGAAAAGGAAACATTTTAAAAATAACGTAACATGATTGTCAATGTAATTGTTTTGTGACTGTTATGAGTGTTGCTGTCATCAAGGATTATCATTATTTCTTTCAATCAGGTTCATATTTGGAGGATGTGTTGTGTTCAAGTTACATTCCGTGTTTGTCTAGTCTATCCCGGTACTCGTGAATCTAAGATGTTTAACAGGCATTCCCGGTATTAAGTTGTGGATTTGCCTTCAAATATTTAGCGGCAGCGTGTCTATGAACGTAATTTAAACTTAAGCTTTACACCTTGCTTTCCTATTGATATGTCTACAAAGGCTTGTTCAGCGTCAGAGGGTTGTTCCTTTCCTACTGGATCAATAAGCAGCTCGTCTTCCTCTTTATCTGAGACATCACACACTGCATGCACGGGTTTACCTTTCCCAGTCCTGCAAAGTCAGTTCACGTGAGCCACTCGGAGTACATGCATCGAAGGTTCTCAGCTGTGCTTGTGCTATCTCGTGCGATCTTGCGATGTTCACGGCTTTATTTAATGTTAGCTCAGACCCAGCACTTAAAAGTTTCTCTTGCACTTTTGCTGAGTTTGTGCCAAACACTATTCTATCCCTGAGCATCTTATCTTCATTTGCATAAGCACAGTCCTTCACCAGCAATTTTAACTCTGTTACAAAGTGATCAAAAGTCTCGTTTATACCCTGCGTCTTCTCATTAAACTTGTATCTCATGAATATCGTATTCGTTGTAGGCATGACAAACGCCAGCGGCAGCCTGTCTATGAACTTAATTTAAACTTAAGGTTTACACCATGCTTTGTTTCCGCAGTAGCTGCACTTATGAATATGCTTGTATGCGTCACTCGCTTCATATTCTTTTGCTGCCTTCTCAATTGTGTAATGCATTTTTTGTTCAGCGCTCTTTGGAGCTCTTGCTTGTTCTCTGCGTACTGTGTTCACAGTCAGTTCACGTGAGCCACTCGGAGTACATGCATCGAAGGTTCTCAGCTGTGCTTGTGCTCTCTCGTGCGATCTTGCGATGTCCACGCCTTTATTTAATGTTAGCTAAGACCCGGCACTTAAAAGTTTCTCTTGCACTTTCGCTGAGTTTGTGCCAAACACTAGTCTATCCCTGACCATCTAATCTTCGTTTGCATAAGCATAGTCCTTCACCCGCGAATATTTAGCGGCAGCGTGTCTATTGGATTGCTGCTGAAGGACGGTCTTATATGGGCAGGCACTCAATTACGTGGGAGACGTGATGATGGGGGACGCAACTCCGCCTCTCACGGCGACCGAGCTGCAGGCTATGGCCGTATATATGTACGTAAGTAGGCTCCAGTTATGACCGTTACTCGTAGAATTTCGAAACAAACCTGCTTAACTTTTGTAAGTAAGCTGTAAGGAATAAGCCTGTCAAATTTCAGCCTTCTATCTACACGGGAAGTTGGAGAATTAGTAATGAGTCAGTGAGTCAGTCAGTGAGTCAGTGAGGGCTTTGCCTATTATTAGTATAGATATGCGGTTAATTTCAGTGTATTTGATAAAGCCCGCATCATGGATGTAAATTTAAAAAAGAAAGGGAAACCACACAGGAACAGTAGCACTGTTTTGATGCTGGGGGCTGCCAGTTTGCAAAACTGAGCAGAAACGTGCATACGCAAGGGGGGATGCTGCCATGAAAATGTCAGTGGCTTTACGGCAAGTTTAGTTTTTAAAAATCATGATATAAGCATGAAAACAGGCTTACACAACATTTTTGTGTGTATGCTCTGTTTATACATGAGGGCACTGGTCATTCTCTCTCTCTCTTTCATCTTCTGAACTCTCTCTGGACTCCTTCATTTAGCAAGGTGTTCATAGTACTGTTTATATCCTAAGCTAAATGCTGAAATGTTATTCTTGTACTGCGGAATATTCAATAAATTAGATGTGGATAATGTTATCAGTTAGTATATGCCAAGGTCTCTATGACTGTGACTATATCTGACTTTGCCTTCAACTTTCTCTCTTGGAATTTACTGTGAACCCTCTAGAGTTTCTTTTCTCCAGGGATGCTGCTGACTGGAGTATTTACAGTATTTTCCTCTTCCCCAAAGTCAACTGGCCAGAATTCAACAATTTATTGCTGGACAGATATTGCTAGTCTCTATTTATGTTAATCCGTTTCAAACTGCTGTGTTTTTCCTATGTATTGAAAGAAATCTGTATCTTATGTGTACTCTGTATTTAGAAATGTATAAAATTTATGATTGCTTTTCACCTTAGAACTTGTAACAGCACTCTGTGGCTGCACCCAAAAATAAACTGAATTAAATATACACTTCTTAAGTAGACAGATCTCATTATACATGAATATACAGTCTGAAACCAATGCTATGCCAGCTTTACACGGATAATCTACTTTTCATGACACATACTGTATGTTCTTAGATGCTCTCTGTCAAACAACACTACAGCTCTTCTCTGTTTCCCTATGAATGCCAACTCCTTTTAAAGAGAACGGCGATGTTGCATCTCCCACTGTGCACTACTGACAACTGGTAGGAATCTAAGTCCTCTCTTTATTGAACTATAGTTTACAGAAATACTGCTCTGTACATTAAGAGCCTAATGAGACTGATTTTATATAT